>CM038216.1:162793682-163393682 GCA_021442155.1 Cymbidium sinense | reverse complement strand
TATTTGTTTAACTAACATCTGTCTTGCAGGTGTGGTTAGATTTTATTTTTCATAAATATGTATTTTGCAATAGAATTAGGATTAGCGCTATGGCTTTTAGGATGAGCAGTAGCTAGAAGGCAAAGACCTGAGAGGCTCTGTGAAGCCTAGAGCAAACCAATCCAAAAGAAGGAAAGAAAGATAAGAGATTGAAGACCCCCATTGCATTCATTATAATTGTAATATTTAATTATAATGGGTATCTGGTAAATCTACCCAATTTCTTTTCTTTCAGGTTGGTACCCGCACGCCTTTTATTCTTTTATGAAGTTAATTTGTTAGATTATTTTGTTTAGACTATGTAATATAAATGACATGTTTTTATAGGCTCCTTAAAGTGTAATGATTTGATGTGTGGCCTAGATATGGTAGGCTCTTTAGGATAAAATTAAATTTTCTATCTTCAATATAAATTTATAACTAAATTTTAATACAACTCATAACTTCATCTTAAAACTTAGGTCTATAATCAAGATAAATAAAAGATTTAGAAACCCTTTAGTAGAATGTTATATGTTATCACACCATGCATATCATATTGTGCGACTCTTTAATAGGGAGGGTCTCCACTCTTGCATGATAGGGGATATGCTTGACTTTTGAGGGCAATCCCTTATAGTGGAGAACACCTCTTTTAATTGATTTAGCCCATGATTTACTTTCATCATGCATATAGGCATAATTATCCCAAGCCCTTGGTATAAAATGAATGTATCAAAAATAGTTTATAAAGTTGTAAATTTGGCATTAGTTTAAGTTATGTTTTCATACCAATCACGATCTAGTCTCTTAGAAAGTGAGTCTAGAATTCTAGCTTCCTTCCTAATTAAATAATAGCCTAGCTATCTTGCTTCTACATAAGACTGGCCTACATGATTTTAAAGCATAGGAGATATTAGTTATCGGCCACTCCAGGTGGTTGTAAGCCCATAAGAGTCAGGGTGTGTTCATTCTCTCTTGTGGAGGTGAACTATCATATCTCATCTTTCTCGATTAGACTTAAGTCATGCTTTTAGTTTGTGCTAAAGCATTTCAGATTTAGGTTTTGAGGCTACTTATTTCCTTCAGGCTATAAGCATAAGTCCTCACCTTTTAAAAATTTTCATAATCTTATGTTGTTGGAGTATAAGCCCTAACATTCTAATAACATTTTAACTTAAAGAAAAGTAAATTCTCTCTCTCAAATATAAAAGCCTCACTATAGGGTAGACTAAAACACTCACTAGGCTTCTTAGTATCATGGGTGCTTCCTACTTATTCTCTTTTAAAATATGTAAACAAGTCTTCCTATTTGAACTCTCCCATTTGACTTTCATAAATACCTAATCCTTTGATAGTCTAGCTTTAAAATCTTTGGAGATACTTATTAACTACTTTAATCAAGAGTATTCTTAAAAAATTCTCATTTTCTAAGATGTAATTAATTATGGAAGTTTTCTTCCATAGGGAGCTAAAGAATCTGGAATAAAATAAACCTTACTTTACTTCTTCATATAAAGTTGGGGAAAGATCTCTGGTACATACATAAACTCATCTACCCTAGAAGTCCTTATTAGATAATTAGGTCCATTATAGGGGGATGTTTTCATCTCTCGAGATGATACATCATTATCTGATCACTTCAATAAGTACCCCATATGATCTACGTGGTGTCCCTACGACTCCAAATTAAAACACCACACCACTAAGTCAATGACTTATTATAAAGATCTCTCACCCTCAAAGAAATACAAAAAGCCATTCCCCTACCCTTTTATAAGGCCGAGTAGTAGTTATATAAGTAAGTATACATAAGCTAAGTCAATTATATGAGAGAAAAGATACTTGTCTGTGGGAGACAAGTGTACTGTGTTGGGTGGAGAATTCCACGAGTGTGATCATCTTCACTTAGACAATCTGATAAGCTTTAGGCAATAGTTGCCCCTGTATGGACAAGTCTCCATGTATGAGATGCATATATCAAACATTGGTTGATGAACTTGAATATTCTTCCTTTGCACTCATTCTTCTAGAGGTGAGTGTTCTCATATAAATTGTTAAGCTAGCTTATGGATGAGTGATCCATGTATTCACTCTATCTAGGGTAAATCTTTAGAAGTGAGTGACCACATTAGCTTTTTTCTTGATGTTGTGTGTCTTCGTGTTTGTTGTTCACCATCTCCAGGTACTTGTTAATCATACTCATGCATCTTGGTATACATTTAGCTCCCTAATTCTTCTACTCCTTGTAGAGTTAACTAAAAAAGGAAAGAAAATTAGAAAATAAAATATGACTGCTCATTCAAGAATCTTTTGAAAAATCTCGATCATTTATGAGACATCACCTTTGATTTGGCCTTTCTTTTGGTATTTTCCTCAAGTTCTGGGCTATGCAAGGAGAATGTTCTCTAGTTTCCATTTTCCTTGTTATCTCTTAATTGTATGGTCTCTAGTTTCCATTTCCCTTATTATCTCTTAATTGTTAGGATCTTTCTCTTGTTTCTTTGTTAAGTCTTCTTTCCTCATAAAGAGAATGCTTCTATGGACTCCAAAAGGCCATGAGGTGACATTGATCCTGTCGAGTTTTGGTTGAACCTACTAAATAAGAGGAAGAAGATTAAGAAGTCAATGAAATTCATCACCGTACTCATGACTTCTACCCCAAGTATAGTTGCAATTCCTATTGAGGGTAGTGGAGAGGACTTGCTGGTATAGGCAAGTGTTCTAAATGTAGCTGAGAAGAGTGAGGTTGTCATGGTAGAGCCATATACTTTCCTGAGTCTAAAGAAGATGTCTAATGCTTGGGGAGAACATGAAGGTAAGAAAGAGGAGTAATAAGTTCTCCTTATGTGAATAAAGATCCTAACGAGCAGATAGAGAGTACTTAGTCCATGCTAAAGGTTGTGGAGGAGTGTCTCACTAAGGTAAGACTCACAATTCTTTTGCAATTGGGTTAATTCTTTTTTATTTCTTTCTTCATAAATTTTCTTGCTATCATCGCCTAAAGTTATGAGTGTTTAGGAGTCTGTGGATAAACACAATGGGCACTCGTTGGGCCTTGAGGACATTACTTTAAAATCATGTAACTCAGAATTGATTATATATCTTATAGTGAGCGAGTTGTAGGTGATGATGCCTTTAACTTGCTATCTCATTAGGATTCTTATGTCAGTTCTCACCCGCATTAACTCTCATCATGCAGTGGTCATTATGGGTTTACCCATCATTGACATAGCATCTCCAAGCCTCTCTATGGAAGCCGATCTTCCACCTTTTGATTTTGTAGCACCAGCTTTTAACCACCAGAGCAAATAACTTTATCTCAGTGGATATTCAAGACATGTTGGCAATCTTCCACCCTTCCACTCGCTGAGACAGTGTCAAGTTTAAGAGGTGTTGTGTCCTCCTCTATAATGGGAGATGTTGAATAGGGTCCTCAACCAACTTTACTCTACAAAGCTCATTACCTTATAAAGGAGAGTCACTCATTTTGAAGAGGGCATATACTTTACATGGTAAAAGATTGCCAAGTTATGAACAATGTTGAATGCTGAGTCACAATGGCAATTGGCAGTCGAGTAGGAATCTTAGAAGAAATTATGGGAAAATTTTTAAGACATCATTTAGAAAAAGGCTTTAGGATTTTTATATGCCTAAATGCATGATGAAAAAAGTTATTGGTCAAGTCAAAAGAGAAACAGTGAAGCTTCGTCAGTAGGGGTTGCTCTTACAGGTCAAACAGTCCCTATGTGTGTAAGGATGGAGGCCCTCATTTTACAAGAGTGATTCAAGATAATATGTATAATAAGATATACAACCATATAGCTAAGGGGTTACTAAATCTTTTAATTATCTTTATTTATGTCCTAGGCTTTATGGTGAGGTAATGAGTTTTTTAAAATTTAGTTATGAGTGGTTAGTTGGATAGAAAATTTATTTTATCCTAAGAGTCGAACGCATCTAGGCCACACATTAAAGTATCAATCATAAAAAATTATGAAAAGCATGTCATCCTAATGCATATTTAAACATAACATCAATCAAATTTATAACTACCGAAAAAGAATAAGAGGTCAGCGCGGTCGGGTACCGCCGTACAACCCGAAAAGAGAAAAGATGGGTAGCCGAGCTCTATCCTTATACAACCTAGTATATGAAAGAATAATTATAATTAGAATGAATGCATGCTATGAGGATCTTCATTCTTCACTCTTCCATCTTTCTCTTTCTTTCTCTTTGTTTGGATATGTTTGCTTCAAATGCATCACATGGCACCCTAGGACAAAGCCTTATGGCCACTGCTCATCCTAATTCTCATAGCATTAATCCTAATTCATATTACAAAATTACACTCATATATAGGAAAAAGTAAATCCAACTACATAGACAAAATAAAGGTTAGCTAAACACACATATAATCCCAAGGAGTTATATTTATAATTTGGACTTAGCACCCTGCACATGGGTAACCAAGTTCACTTGTTCTAACTTAGATTATGCTTATGAGCTTAAGCAATCTACAAGCAAAGCATTTATATTTATTTTTAAGTAACCCCTTAAGCACGATTCCCTGCAGAAAACATGATTAGGCTAAGAGCGATCTAATATCTAGTCTACGAAGCATACACCCTAACATCCAGTCTAAAATAATACATCATAAAATAAAATATACATCACATCATACATCATCCTAACATAGAGCTAAAAGTAGTGACTTAATTCTAATGTGTGTGTTAAGGTCTTGTGTGGTATGTCTTAACTAAGCATTAGAGTTGTATTTCTCTAAGTTTGGAAAATATTCAAGTTAACATGAAGGTTGGTTTCACTTTAAGTTATTTAATGGATTTATGAGTCTCAGTTTGTATTTTATTTTATCTCATGTGATTTACACTTAGCATCTAAGTGTTATAAAGAGAGAAAAAAGGATTACCCTCTTTCATCCCTACCTTAAGCCACTTCTAAAGCATATTAATTTAATTTATTTCTCTTTAGTGAATGGCCTATTAAGTGATTTAATTGGTCCTAAGTTTAGGTTCACTTTAAACAATCCTATTCAATATAAAAGGCATCTTAAGATTAATTTAATTGAACTACTACCACATGACATATATCAAATCATTCCTTCTCATCACATATAACATGCATATGATTTGGTCTTAAGTATACCTATACACACAACATGTTTTAACACACTTAGATAATGAATGTATACGTAGATGCTTGAAATTTATATTTTCATTTGATCAAATTATTTAATACATGCTAATTAAAGGTATATACAAATTCTTATATAAAAATATATAAAGATGAAATTAGATGGGTACATGTCATTATTAACCGGGGAAGTGAGGTAATCAAATGACCTCCTTGGGGTTAGCAAAAGCCTCTTGTTCCTAGGATGTCCAAACTATATACTCATTTGCATTCAAACATATGCAAATTTGCATACATGAACATAAGAAAGAGAGCTCCAAATCACATGATAAATTAATTTAATAAATTAAATAATTATGAATGCATGTATTTTCAATAGAGAAGAAGATTATCATTCTCTAATTAAATATACGCATACATGTATAATAAATATAAGCAAGTGCATTTCTTTGTTAACCAAGGAAGTGAGGTAATCAAATGACTTCCTTGGGGCTAACTAAAGCCTCGTATTCTTGGGATGTTCAGACTATGTACTTGATTTTCTTAATTACATACACATGTATCCATAATTATGAGGATGAAAATCATGCAAAGATTGTACTTTCTTTAATTGAATTATTTATCTATATGATTTAAAGCTCTATCCAAATTCTAATGTTAAAATACATAAGAATGAAATCAGATGGATACATGCCTTTATTAACCAAGGAAGTGAGGTAATCAAATGACCTCCTTAGGGCAAGCTAAAGCCTCGTATTTCTGAGATGTCCATACTATATACTCATTACCATTCAAACTTATGTAAATTAACATATGAATAAGAGAAAGAGACTTCATAACCTTAAGCTATAATTACATGCACTTCTTATGTATTTATAATTAGCATCACTACACATGTTTTGATTCATTTATAAATTTTAGAAGATATATTTGGGTTTAATAGTGATAATAGCCACACATATATTAAGCTAAATCAATACATGCAAGCTTTACATAAAACAAATTTTATTTAATTTGATTACTTTGAAAGGTATGGATGCATGAAATCAAATGACATATAATATTTAGCATGATTGGATAAGAATAATCAAATACAAACATGTGATTCATTCAATCAAATTAATTCCTAAGGACAACCATACTAAATAAAATCATTTAAAGAGAACCAAAGTTCCTTTATTAATTTATGATTTAGGATTTTGATTAATTTTAAAGAGAGGAGAATTATTTGCTGATATTAACCCATTCCTTAGTTTGAGAATTAATTTGGTTTAATGAAAATGTAATTAAGTGAATTTTATGAATTAATTAAGTTGGATCTTTAATTAGTTCAATTAATTACCCTTACCTATATTGCCTTAATATAATTAGCTAAATAATTATGAGCCAACATATTATGCATATGAATGGAAAGTAAATTTTCAATGATCCTAAAAAATGAAAGGGCTTAATGTAATTAGCTCATGATTAATAGTTAAATAGATTAAGAAACTTAATTAAGAACTCTTATGATTTTCCCACACATGTGGGTTAACCATAATTTTCCTAAGCATCTTTAGGTTATTAAACACTTAAATATCTACCCATGATTTAAATAATTAAGATTTTATATGATTATGATTTGAGTTTCATTAATTAAGTCATTTAATTAGTTAATTGAACCTTAAGTAATGCTAATTTTAATTAATTTTTCTCTTAAATGAAGTGGGCTTAGGGAAAATATTAAGAAAGAGGTCCTAACCCCATTCCCCTTTGCCTCTTCACTATTTAATAGTGGTTAGTATGCATAATTAATCAATTCCTTACTATTTGGGAGGTTAATTAATTAAGGGAGTGATTAAGGCTTAAATGAGCAATTTTTTTAATTAATTAAGTAGTAAATCTTAAGAAAATTATGGGAGGTAGAGGTCATCTTATTAAACCATCATAGAAAGTTTGGAATTAATTACTTGAGTAATTAAGGAGTAATTAAGCTAATTAGGTTTTCAATTAAACTCAAATTAAGCCTTAGTTACTATTCAAAATTAATTAGGATTATTTTTAAATGATTCTCCTCTAAAATACCTTCAAAATCAATATTTATTTGTATTTTTTATTTTTCTATGATTTGTTATAAATTTTAGAAGTTTCAGCCATTAAATACATTAATTAAGCCCTAAATTAAGCCTAATCCCATCGACGCCACGCATGTCGTTGATGTGGTGCACTTTCCACATGGCGTCGAGGGATTGGTCACTTCAACGCATCAGACTCAGCGCTGATGTGGCTGGCGACGGATGTGCTTTCATCTCGGCGATCCGATCTTGGATCGGACGATGCAGATCAAGTCTGTAGTTCCTTAAGGGATAAAATCAGATCAAATCTAGCAGATAATCATGAATGTCCATTCTAATCATGTGAAATGGACGGTGTGTGATCGATTGTCCCCCGAGTGATGAAAGATGAACACCGCCCTCCATTCCTCGCTCAATCTGAGCTCATCTGAGCTTAGATCGACTCCAAATGGATCTCACAACTTCACACAAAGGATCCAAAGGGATCCAATGGCTAAGATCACGCGTATTGCAAGTTTCCTTCAAAAAAACTCCAACCAATTTTTGCTAAAAGCTCAGTTTCATGGAATTACCTCACCGAAGCTCAAGATTGGCAGTGAAACCGATTGAGGAAGCTTCGTCTAGTGGAGACGAAGCCCTATTGAGTAGCACACAAGCCAATTCCTCCTAGTTCGCTCAAAAGGCCATGAACCTTTGATTTGGAGGTTGATCTTGATCGAAATCGCACGTCCGGTGGTTGGAGGGCTTGGGAGGCGATTCGCTCTTGCTCGACAGAGTATGGGGAAGGCGTGTGTGAAGTTAATTTGAATTTTGTGGAGGTTTGAGGGAGTTGGATCGAACGGAAGGCTCCCCTATTTCGAGTTGAAGAAATCCAAAGTTAGGAAGCTCTGGGAAGGTTTGAGGAATCTCTAGGGATTTCAAAATTACCCTAGGAAGCTTACTCTATGATAATGCATGTCAATTGAGCCAACCCCCCCCCTTCCTTGGATGATGGACTGGATTCAACTGAATTTGACGGCCTGCCAGAGTGCTGGAGTGGTCGGTGCTAAGTCCACATTGTTCGATTTGGTTAGTGGGAAGCTTAGCTGGTAGCTCAAGGTGGCTGCCCTTCTCCTTGGATCCCTTGGGTTCGGCTTATGAGGGAGTGAGTTAACTCACCTCCCTTTGGTCCAAGGCTGACCTAGCCCACATGGGTTAGGCTAGGTGAGTAGGTTAGACACTCATTTGGGTGCTTGATGGTGGCCAAGGGAAAAGAGGGGAGTGGACTTTGCTATTTTGGAAAAATCCCATGTGCGGAGGAGAATCCAAGGATGATTGCCTTAGGTTGAGCCCAATTCGGGTTTGGGTTGGTTTTGGGCCAACCCAAGGTGGGTTTGGGATGGGTTGGGTCAGGTTTCAATGGGCTTTGGATTAGTTTAAAAGGATTTGGCTCAATTTGTCCCTTATAAGTCAAATTAGGCTAGGTTGGGTTAGGTTGACTAATTGGTTCAAATCAAGGCTTGGGTCAAATTCAAATGGCGATTTGAAGTATTTTGGTTCAATTGGTTTGAATATTTAACTTAAGTTTGATTTTGGCTCATTTAGAATCATGTTGGTCAAATGGGTCAAGTTGACCAATTTGACTAAATTGGTCAAATTGGCTTGGGTTATGGGTTGATTCATATTCAATTGGTTAATTGAAGATGATTGTAGACTTTGGTTTGGATCAATTTAGATTTGATTTGGATTTAGGCAATTTGGCCCTTTAGGTCAATTTGGGCTAAATGTGTTAGGTTGAACAATTGGTCAAACTGGGTTCAATTATGGCTTTGGTCAAGTTCAATAATCAATTTGGGTTGAACTTTAGCCATTGGTTACAATCAATTTAGATTAGATCATGATTTGATCCAATTTGGTCTTTTAAGTCAAATTGGGTCAACTTGGGTCAAAAGGCCAATTGTGTTAGGTTTGGCTCAATTGATGGTCAAGTCATGTTCAATCATTGATCATAGGTTGGTATGAATCATTGGTTTCAATTGTTTTTGGTGTAGGATAAATTTTGGCTAGTTTGGGTTCATATGGGTTAAGAAGTTTGACTTGGTCAAATGACCAGGTTGATTTGGTTTGATCCAATTTATGATGATTGATCATCCTAAGGTGATCATCAATCATGATTGGAGGTTTTGGTAAGCTTGGTTCAATCCAATTTGGGTTGGATTGGAACTTGGTTCAAATAGGTCAAATTGGTTACTTTGGGTTAAGTGGACCAATTGGGCTTAGTTGAATTTATTTTGGGTTGAGTTGAGTTGAGTTTATATATGAGTTGAGGATTGATTTATAAATTTATTTACAATTGGTTTGGGTTTAAATGGACTTTGGTTCATTTGAATATTTCAAGTCAAAGGGGTTAGGTTAGGTTTGATTGGGTTGATTTTGATTTGGCTTGATGATTATAGACTTGATTTATATTTGGAATGATGATTGAATGAATAATTGATTCATGAGAAAATTAATTGAATTTGGTTTGAATCAAATGAGAATTTGGCTAAGTCCATGGGATTGGTTCATATGGCTTATGAAGGATTTTGATTTGAATTTGATTATAATTTGGTTGATTGAGTATGATTGTGTTTGATTATATATTTGATTGGGTTTGATTTATATTTAGGATTAGGACTAAAGATATAATTTATTCATGAGAAAATCAATTGAATTTGGATTAAAATTTGGCTAAGTCCACGTAATACATCATGTGGTTTAGGTTTGGATTTTTTATTTGATATTTGGCTTTGGTATGTGATTAATTGAATGTATATTTGATTTATATTTGGGAAGATGACTAAAGATATGAATAGATTAAGAGAAAATCAATTGAATTTAGCTTGGTTTAGAATAAAATTTGGCTAAGTCTATGAGATAAAATCATAGGACTTAGGAAGGATTTTGAGTTTTGATTTGATTATAGATTTCAATCATTTGATTTGGATTTGGATTTGGATTTGGATTTGGGTTTGATATGAATTGAATTTGGTTATGGCTTAAGAAGGTGAACATAGGTTGGGTTTAAGTCATGGAGTAGGTAGGTCATTCTAATCCTTAAGGCATAACATAATCCTATGATTAACCCTTCTAAGTCTCTAGGCTTAAGTTAAGCATTCATCTAATTGCTAAAAGTGTCTTATAACTAAGGAAGTCTTAATATCTAGAAGATCCATAAGTCTAAGAAGAGGAGATCGAATCCTCACTCCAAAGTGAGGTCAACATAAGGGCTGTTAACTAACACTCACTTAAGTGAATTTTAAATCCATGATGCCAAGTCTCATGTATTTAAGATGGATAGACTATTATATTTTAGGAAAGATTTTAAGAGCTTAGACTCATTCCCTAATCTCTAAGATCATATTTGGGTATGAAATGATCCTAACTAATGCAATATTTTCTAGCTTTTAGATATTTTGACTCACAATTCATTTAAGGCTTTAAGGCATTTTATGCCTAAATGGCATGCAATTAGAAGTGGTCATGGGTCAAATCAAGAAGAGAAGGCAAACTCCCCCAGGAAGGTATCATCTTCAACGGTCAGATGCCCCTGATGTGCAATGGGTGAAGCGTCCAATTCAAGGAGTTAGAATAATATGCTAGCATGATTCACAAAAGCGAGTTGTTTCTAGATACTTTTACTTTAATTCTAGGGTTTTAATTTATGTGAAGTTTTAAATTTATTTATTTTTTTGTTTAAATTATTTAGATTTAAATTGGGTAGAAAATTTAGTTTTCCTAAGAGACTAACGTCTAGGCATTCATCACATAACATAGAAATAAACTTAGAAAAGCAAGTTGATTCTATTATGCATCCAAAAGCCAATTAAAATTAAAGAATAGTCATGTGATGTCGGGTCCCACTATACACCTAAGAAGAAAGAGAAAATGGGCAGCCGAGCTCTGCCCTTATACAGCCTAACCTAGAACTACAAGTTTAGATCTATGGGTCTTCCTCCAAGATCATCTCCTTCTTCAAGGACCTCCATTGGGCTTCATAGGAGACCTCTGCATCCATCCGCTGGTAAGGTCAACTCTTATTGTTCATAGACCCTATAGATCCTAACCTAATTCTAAGTATCAAATTACATTTTAAATTTTCAAAATAAATCCTAAGCCCTGCAAAACAAATATCAGTAAAATATAAGCATCACACCAATTATTATATTTGCTAGCATACAGGATTAGCATTAGTTGCTTGCTAAGCTCACCTGTCCTACTGGGCTATGCTTACAGACTTAAGCATACTGACAAGAAAATAATATTTATAAATAATTTAATATGATAGTCCATTTTAGCATAGCCCCTACTGAAGATAGCATTAGTTCTAAAAAATGTGTCCTATCATTCAGACTAACGACAAACAATTTTATTCATTAAGTCTAAAATATTAAATCACAAAATAAGAAAAATACATCACATCATATCACAAAATATCACAAATCAACCTAACATAAATCTAGGGTAGGTGACTTAACATTCTAGTGTGTGAAGAAAATATACTTGTGTGGTAAGTCTTTGATGGGCCTTTTTGGATTCAAGTTTCAATTTGGGTTTCCAATATTTAATTCAATTTAATTTTAAGATTTTTTAGTTTGCATTATTTTGCTTCATAGGTACATGGCATTGTAATACAAGATATTTGAGATATTAAGACCTCCTTCAGACCAGCAGCTCTACGACCTTGGCTACCATATATTGATAATTATGAAAAAATATATTTTTAATCTTTTAATTTCTTTTAGCTTTAAAATTGGTTTAATTTACCATGGGTGGTTTCAATTAAAGTGATTTAATGATTTGCAATTTCACTTTTATTTTATGTGTATTTTATGTTAAGATAAAATTAAGTTTTCAAGAATGAAAAATGAAATAGGTTTCATTTTTGGTGGAACCCATTCTATTCAACATCCTAATTCCTAATAGAATGAATCATTCACCCTAAGATAAAATTTCATTCCGAAGATCTAACTAAGATCATAAGCATCTTAATTAACCTCCTTTGGATTTAGTTTAAGTTTAGTTTAATAAATGTTTTAATTTTTCTTATATTGAATTTTTCTTTTCATTTATTCCTTTTATTTAAGGTTGATTAATCATATCTTGATTTAGTTTATTTCTTTAAGGTATGTTTCTTCAATTAAGTACAATTAAGGTTCTTTTATCATAATTTAATTTGAATTGGTTTTCACTTTAAGTCTAATTCATTTATTATAGTTTAAGTTTTGTAATTTAATTTTTTTTAATTTATTTGATTAGATTCATTTCATTTATTTGATTTTTATCATTTATTTAACTTAGATTAATTAAGTTTATTTATTATATTAGTGTTTATGTTGTTGTAATTTACTTTGATTTAATTTTCATTTTGATTTCCTTACATAGTATATTTAGTTTAGCTAGATTTTCTATATTGTACTTCTTGTAACTTTTGTTTTATATTTTTTTTAATTCAATTTCTTATTCATTTAATTTTGGTTTAGGTTAATTTTATTTATTAGTTAATATTTATGCTATGTTTATTATATGTCTATTTTATATTCATGTTTTTCCATAGTCATTGTATATTTGCTTTATGTTTATGTTCATTAATGTTCATTAACTTTAATTAATTTAATATTCAATCTTAATTTTGATGTCATCACTTTTTTATATTTTAGTTTTATACTTTATTTGCTTTATTTGTATAGTTTCCAATTAATTATTTAGGTTTTCT
This sequence comes from Cymbidium sinense, assembly GCA_021442155.1. Lineage (NCBI taxonomy): Eukaryota > Viridiplantae > Streptophyta > Magnoliopsida > Asparagales > Orchidaceae > Cymbidium > Cymbidium sinense. The sequence continues at coordinate 163,380,722 of CM038216.1, read as the reverse complement.
TTTGATTTCCTTTATTTCCATTCATTTATTTCATTACTTAAATAAGTCATCACATTTTAATTTTATAATGTATTGACTTATATTTTTTCAAATTAATTTGATTTTACTCACATTCATATAATCATTTTAGTTCATCATGAAGTTTGGATTAATTTTATTGGCTTCAACTTATGATTCCATTTATTGGTTTAGGTTAGCTCCTTATATGTTAAGAATTAAATTTCCTAAGTTTCAAACTATATAAATATAATTAACTTACTTAATTTATGTGTTCATATCTTAGGATTGTGTTGTTCACTCAAGATCAATGAGTTGAGATGATTTATATGCCAATGAAGTTCATATTTAGATCTGAAATTTATTGGCTAACTTTAATCCTAATTGGTTAAAAGTGATTATTAAATTTCATTCCTTTAATCACTTCATTAAATTTCTTTCAATATATAATCAATTGATTTTATTAGCATGAGAGGGTTATACAATTTGTTTTAAGTGGCCTGAAGTTAATTGAAATGTTCAAAATTAATTTTGCAAAGTTTTTTATTTTTTATAATTTATTAATTTAATATTTCATGAAAATTTACTTAAGGACTTAGAAATTCAATAACTCCCACTCTAGAGTCAATTTGCCTTAAAAGTTTTATGGAAAATGGGGTTTGTTGACAATTTGATTTCTCTAAAATTTCATCTTGATCATATGTATAATTTGGGTTTAATTAAGATTTTAATTATTTCCTTAAAACCTAAATTAATTTTAATTTAAAGTGAACCACTTAGCTATTTTATTTTTCCTAGATTCCTCTTTAGAAGATGCTTCCACAAAGGGTCAATTTATAATTTTTGGAATTTCTGTTGATTTACTATGATTTTTTTAAATTCAAGTTGATTATTTAAATTAATTAAATGAATTAAATCAATTAACATTAAATTAGGTGATTTTTAGTTTGATTAGGTTTCAAGGAGTTTCAATAGTATTTTTAAGGTCATTAGGGTTTGTTATGATAATTTAGGTTATTTCCATGATTTTTCATAATTTCCTTTAATTAATATTTATTTATTTCATTAAAATTAAGTTTTAAATTTGAAATTTCCTCATCTTTAAATTTTATTTTAAATAAATCATCAAAAATTTCTCTGAAGTGTATTTTTACCTAAATTTTATTTTCCTAATGTTCCAAATCATTAGAATAAATAAATTAAGATAAATTTAAGTTTGATTATTTTCATTTAAAGTTAAATTAATTCAAAATTACTGAAAATTAAATGGGGATTTTAATTTTAATGGATTCTTCTCACTAAGATAAATCCATAGAGCTCTTATTTAAATTTTTTGGCTTAATAATGATTCATTATAATTTCACCTCTCTCAGTGATGGTGAAAACCGTGAGCCATCTGTCGATTCAAGAAAGTTTTGATGATCCAATCATTGAAATCACTTTATTTTACATCCAAAACCATCAAGACCTCATATAGATCACATTTATATGGCTAGATATCCCTTAAGTTCAAGTTTCTTTCACAAAGGACCAAAGCCGAAATGAAATAAGGTCGGGTTTGGTGTGTACCTTTCCAACAACAATCTCAGGCGACAAGGTTGACTTGGTTAGCTTCAGAATAGTGCGACGAGGCTCTGGGAAGAAGCAATTGAGTTGCCTCCCCTTAGATCAGCCTATGGACCAAAGCACAAATGGATTCAAATGAGCATGGTCATTTTCTGGCTTGCTAGCAGCATGAGGGTCAGGGGAAGGTTGCACTCAACTTTGTTTCACTCATGGAAGGTGATGAAATGCTTAATTTGGCATGAGATGCTCTATTTCTCCTCTTGCCATTAGAGGTAGAGATCCTCTTTATCCCTTTCCTCCCTCTCTTAGTCAGCCATGGAGATTGACACCATTGGAGGTTAAAACTACAAGAGACTATCTCAAGGGGTTAATTAGGTTTATTATTACATTAGTGTTTATGTTACTGTAATTTACTTGATTTAATTTTCATTTTCATTTCCATACATAGTATATTTAGTTTAGTTAGATTTGCTATATTGTTCTTCTTATGACTTTTATTTTATATTTTTATTTTAATTCAATTCCTTATTCATTTAATTTTGGTTTTACGTTATTTTTATTTATTAGTTAATATTTATGTTATGCTTATTATATGTTTGTTTTATATTCATCATTTGTTTAATCCATATTCATTATATATTTGCTTTATGTTTCTGTTCATTAACTTAAATGAATTTAATATTCAATCTTAATTTTGATGTCATCACTTTATTATATTTTAGTTTTATACTTTATTCGCTTTATTTGTATAATTTTCAAGTAATTATTTAGGTCTTCTTTTGATTTCCTTTATCTCCATTTATTTATTTCATTACTTAAATAAGTCATCACATTTTAATTTTATAATGCATTGACTTATATGTTTTCAAATTAATTTGATTTTACTCACATTCATATAATCATTTCAATTCATTATGAAGTTTGCATTAATTTTATTGGCTTCAACTTATGATTCCATTTATTGGTTTAGGTTAGCTCATTATATGTTAAGAATGAAATTTTCTAAGTTTCAAACTATATAAATATAATTAACTTAATTTATGTGTTAATATCTTAGGATTGTGTTGTTCACTCAAGATGAATGAGTTGAGAGGATTTATATGCCAATGAAGTTCGTATTTAGATCTGAAATTTATTGGCTAACTTTAATCCTAATTGGTTAAAAGTGATTATTAAATTTCATTCCTTTAATCACTTTATTAAATTTCTTTAAATATATTACCAATTGATTTTATTAACATTAGAGGATTAGACAATTTGTTTTAAGTGGCCTGAAGTTAATTGAAATGCTCTAAATTAATTTTGCAATGTTTTGTATTTTTATAGTTTTTTTATTTAATATTTCATGTAAATTCACTTAAGGACTTAGAAATTCAATAACTCCCACTATAGAGGTCAAATAGCCTTGAAATCTTTATGAAAAATGGGGTTCGTTACTAATTTGATTTCTCTAAAATTTCATCTGATCAAATCTATAATTTGGGCTTAATTAAGGTTTTAATTATTTCACTAAAACCAAAATTAACTTTAATTTGAAGCGAATCACTCAGCAGTTTTATTTTTTCTAGATTCCTCTCTCAAGATGCTTCCATAGAGGGTCAATATATAATTTTTGGAATTTCTGCTGATTTATTATGATTTTTTTAAGTTCAAGTTGATTATTTAAATTAATTAAATCAATTAATCATTAAATTAGGTGATTTTGAGTTTGATTAGGTTTCAAAGAGTTTCAATAGTATGTTTAATGTCTTTAGGGTTTGTTATGATAATTTAGGTTATTTCCATGATTTTCCATAATTTCCTTTAATTAATATTTATTTATTTCATTAAAATTAAGTTTTAGAATTGAAAATTCCTTATCTTTAAATTTAGTTTAAAATAAATCATCAAAAATTTCTCTAAAGTGTATTTTAATCTTAATTTCATTTTCCCAAAGTTTCAAATCATTAGAATTAATAGATTAGGATTAAGTTTATTTTGATTATTTTCATTTAAAGTTAAATTAATTCAAAATTACTGAAAATTAATTAGGAATTTTAATTTTAATGGATTTTTCTCACTAAGATGAATCTATAGAACTCTTATTTAAATTTTTTGGCTTAATAATAATTTATTATAATTTTTTAAATTTTTTACCCTTTTTGTACTTTTTAAAATCAGAAATCTCGATTTTCTTATTTAAATGTGTCGACGCCACATGGTGCCACACCATTCATCCATGTGGGATCCATGTAGATCACGTGTTAAAATGGCGGGGCACACGATTTTAGATATTTTCGTGGGTTTCTATTGGGATTTTAATCAAGCAGTTTGACTAAATCTTGGTTGTTCATTCTTAATGAAAGGAGGTGATGATGGTGGAGATTTCACCTCTCTCAGCGACGGTAAAAACCGAGAGCCATCCGTTGATTCAAGAAAAATTTTGATGATCCAATCATTGAAATCACTTGATTTCACTTTCAAAACTATCAAGACCTCATATAGATCAGATTTATACGGCTTGATATCCTTTGAGATCAAGTTTCTTTCATGAAGGACCAAAGCCGAAATGAAATAAGGTCGGGTTTGGTGCGTACCTCACCAGTGACGATCTCACACAATTTATTTTAGCATCAATGGATGCCAAGCCCATTTGCCTTAATAAACTATGCTAAAGGGTCAAATTGCACTTATATGCAAAAGCATTTAATTAAATATTTTTTCAGCAGCCCTTTTATTAAGCATAGCTCCCTATAAAAAAATATCATTAGTCTAATAAATAACATTTTATCATCTAGACTACACACAAATAATCCTAACATTTAGTCTAAAATATTACATCACAAAATAATAAAAATAATACATCACATAAGTGGATATTATACATATAGTCATGTGTCCCCAATAGTCCTGTGTCCCCAAGTGTCCAAACTATATACCTTCAAAGAGTGGATATTATACATATGAATTACACATATTGGTTTCATTTACTAGATAATATACCCCTAAGTGTTTTTTTGGGGTGCTCTGGCGATTTTCGTTTCCCTTGAGGAGGCGTGTCTCCTTTGTGTCTTCTCCTGTGGTAATCTCAGCTACTTTTCCATTTTGACTGCTTGTTTTGGCTTTTGGCTTCTCTTATCATGCACTACAGTTGATCATGGCTACGACCTCTATTTCCCCTTGGGGAAATCGTGATATTTCAGTTGCGACCATGAAAGCTTCTGACTCCTTGGGGGGTCTCTGGATCCAAACCCTCGTTGGCTTCGAAATCCTTCAAAGATGTTCTTGCGGGTAAGGTCAATTGTGTCGGTGAGTCACTTGAACTTATCCCTACCTCCTTCCGGGTGTTCCTGTGATTATGTGCACTGATTCGGTTGTGGAAAGGTTTGCAAAACCTTTTGAATTTACATTAGTGGGTAAATTTGCTTTGTGTCATCCTACTATGGAGAATATTAGATCATTTTTTCATAGCTTGAAGCTCTCTAGTATTTTTTTTAGATTGATTGACTCCCGCCATGTTTTGATTCAGCTTTCAAACAACTTAGATTATTCTCGAGTTTTCTCTAGACGATCGTATTTTGTGTTCAATTGTCAGTTGTGATTGTTGAAATGGACGCCTTATTTTGATATTAAGGAGGAATCTCCTATTGTTCCTGTTTGGATTTCTCTTCCCAATTTGCGTGTTCATTTCATTAATCCTGAATTTATTTTATCGTGCTGGGTCGTCCTCTAAGTGGATCGGTGTGCTTCTAACACGTGCCATCTTGCTGTTCGGATACCTTGAGTTGGATATATCTAAAAAATATCCAAAGGAAATTTGGCTAGGATTAGAGAAATATGGATATTTGCAAAAAGTGGATTTTGAGAATTTCCATATTTTTTGTTCTCATTGCAAAATTTATGGTCATGGAGTTTCAGATTGCTTTGTGGTTCATCCTCACCTTAAGAAAACTAATTCTGTGCATCCTAAGTCAGATCCCTCTCTTAAGGTGCCCTAGGTTAAACCACAGAAAGCAGTTCTATTTGATAACTCCTTACCTGAATCTGAGGGTCATTGCCTTGATCTTCCCATTGCTCAATCTGACATTGTTGCGGCTTTGCCTGCTCAATCGCAAGATGTCATCCTTGTTAACAAGGTTGTTGTCCCTTCTGATGAGACTATCCACTTGAACCACAATAATATTGGCAATAATATGAATAATGATATATTTTCAAAACATATGGATGATAATTCTCTATCAAATGAATCCATTCCTGCATCTTTGCCACCTTTAATTAAAGAAAATGTGATCCTTCATGAGGGCTTGATTGGTGAGCAAAATTTGGAGAACGTTTCTAATCCTTATTTAGATACTTGTGCTTTAAACATTTCTAAGCCTTCTCGTGCTTCTTCAACTAATGTTGAACTACTTTCTAATTCAATTTTACAACATAACAATGATTTGGAAGAAGGTGAAGTGGCCTGTAATGATGTTATAAATGTGCCTCCCTTTTCCAAGCATATTTCTGATCAATCCTTATCATATGGTGATATTATGGATATAACCAATAAATTTCAGGCAGTTTTTAGAAAGAAAAATAAAACTCCTAAACATAAAGTTCCTAACTTTGCTAGAATTACTAGATCTGGCTTCTCTGCCCAAAAATAAATAGTTTTTATCTTAATCTAGAATACGAGAGGGATTGGTACCCTCTCTATTAGAAATAGAATCGAGAATTTAGTTCGTTCTCATAGCATTTCCTTTTTGGCTATTATGGAACCCTTTATTCTCCCTTTTAACTTAGCTTTTGTTGCTAGAATGATTGGTTTTGGTAATTTTTTTTGCTAATTCAAGCAATAAAATCTAGATTTTTTGGAATAGTCCCTTTGTTCTACAAGTTATGTAGGATTTAACCCAGGTTGTAAATGTTAAGATTACTTATGATAATTGGTGTTGTTTTGGTTCATTTGTCTATGCCTCTTGTAATAGGAATGATAGAAGGCTCTTCTGGGAAGATCTTGTTAGTTTCTTTTCCTCTATGAATGCTCATTGGTTTGTGGGTGGGGACTTTAACATTATCTCTTCTTCTTCTGAACAGGTTGGTGGTAATGCTCTTAATTTATTTTCCATGGAAGAGTTTAATAGCATGATCCTTGATTGTCATCATACTGATATTAGCTTTAGTGGGTCTCATTTCACTTGGAATAATCATATACTTTGGCAAATATTAGATCGGGTCCTTTTTAACCATCTGTGGATCAACTTTCTCCCTATTACCTTTGTTGAGCATCTCAGTAGAATCCTATCAGATCATTCTCCCTTGCTGATCACTATAAATGTTAATGCTACTAGACCCTCCTCTCCTATCCCATTCCGCTTTCAAAATATGTGGCTTATGGATGATAGATTTATGGATGTTGTTGCTAGTAATTGGGGTGAATATCTCCATCTTGATGATTCTGTTTTCGAGATGACGAGATTGTGGTTCAAATTAAAAAGACTTAAACAATGCCTTAATTGGTGCAACAAACATTGTTTCAAAAACCTCTTTGTTAATATCAAAGAAATAGAATATGAGGTTATAGTTTTAGAAGATGTTGTTGTTAATGATCCTTCTAAAAATTCCTTATTAACTCAAGCTAAAAATAGGTTAACATGTTACCAAGACATGGAGGAGACCTATTGGTGGCAAAAAGTTTCTATGAAATGGATCTCCGATGGTGATCGTAATACTAAATACTTCCATGTCATGGTTAAAAAGAAAAAGGTTTTAAATCACATTCAAAAAATTAAAACTAATGATGGTGTTTGGTGTATTGATAAAAGGGAGCTTACTGATTCTATTGTTTTATTTTTTACTGAGCTCCTTAATAAAAATGGAACTTATGATGAGATTTTCTTGCCAGAAGTTATTCCTAATCTCATTTTTGATGATGATAACAAGATGCTTACTTCATTACCTTATGAATATGAAATTGCTAACATTTTGCATAATATGAATACAGATTATGTGGGTGGTCCTGATGGATTTACTACCTTATTTTTTTCAAAAATACTGGATTATCATTAAAGAGGACTTGATTAAATCTGTTCTTGACTACTTTAAGGGTAGTATTCTCCCCAAATATTTTGCTAGCACTTCCATTATTTTAATCCCTGAAAAAAGATAATCCTGAACTTTGGAGTGAGTTTAGGCCAATTAGCCTTTGTTCCTTTTTTAATAAAATCATCTCTAAGATTTTGGCTAAAAGATTGAGTATTTTGCTTCCTAAAATCATCTCCCCCAATCAAATCAATTTTGTTAAAGGGAGATCTATTTATGATTATGTTCTATTAGCCCAAGTGATGATCCATGATTTAAATGCCAAAGTTCGTAGTGGTAACTTGCTCTTTAAGATGGACATTTCCAAAGCTTATGATAACATTGCTTGGGCTTTCCTATATAAAATTTTGGCTTTATTTAGATTTTCAAGCAAATTTATTACTTTAATTAAGAATGGTATTGAGAATTCTTGATTTTCTTTACTTCTTAATGGTGAAATTCATGATTTTTTTCTCTTCCTCTCATGGGCTAAGGCAAGGGGACCCTCTTTCTCCTGCCCTTTTCATTATTACTGTGAAATATCTTTCTAGAAGTATTGAGCAGATGTTTAGTAAAATGCCTAACATGTACTACAGAACTAAGGGGGGCTTTCCTATTTCTCACCTCAGCTTTGCTGATGATTTCATTATATTTTGCAATGGATCTACTCTCTACATTAAAAAATTATGTAAATTCCTAACTCTATTTAGTAGGGAAAGTGGTTTGAAGATTAATCCTGATAAAAGTTATTTTATTTCTAGCTCATCTATTTCCTTATCTAGGATTAATGTTATTAAGAATATTACGGGTTTTGCGCATCAAACCTTGCCTATCAAGTATCTGGGTACTCTTTTATATAGAGGAACGAAACGATCTTCTTTATTTGATGAAGTCATTCAGAAAATAAATAAGAAAGCCTCCTTTTGGGAGTTCCATTTACTTTCCTTTGGTGCTAGACTAATCCTAATCAAAAGTACCATTTGCTCTTTGCCTTTCTATCTATTGTCCACTATTGTGCCTACCAGTTCTATTATTAAAAGGATACATAGAATTCTTAATAAATTTTTTTGGGATTCTAACTCTTCTTCCAAGAAAGTTCATTGGGCTAGTTGGAATAACTGTTATGGGCCTTTTAATGAAGGTGGTTTGGGTTGCAAAACTTTAGAAGATATTATTAACTACTTTTCCTACAAAATGTAGTGGAATTTTAGAAATAAACATAATTACTAGGTTTAATTTATGCTCGACAATACTATCGGTTGAAACACCCCCTCACTTGTGCTTTTAAACATGGGGATTCTCCTGTGTGGAGAAGACTTTGTAACATCAAGTGGAATGCTGAGAATCTAATTTCTTAGGGTGTTAATTCGGGTTCCTCCTTCTTTTGGCAAGATAATTGACTGGGGCAAGGTTCTATTGATTCCTTGCTCAAACTCATTCCACTATGATGCTTAAAATTAATCAGTTAATTACTTAGAATAATTAGGATGTGGCTCAATTAATTTCCCTTGTCCCTAATGTGATAGTTGACAAAATCCTTACAATTTATCCATTACCTAATAAATCTGACCAAATCCTCTTTAAAAATTCCTCCTTTAAAGAATTTATTTTTAAGGATGTTTGGCATTCCTTCAGACTTAAAACTCAAGAGTCCTTGGTTTTCACTAAAATATGGAATATTTCTATCCCTACTTCTTTTTCGGTTTTAACTTGGCGCATTATAAAGAATTACATTCCTGTCGATGCTACCCTTCTAAAACAAGGCTTTCACTTCCCATCTAGATGCCAATGTTGCTATCATATTGAAACTGGATCATGTTGTCGTGAATGGCCCTATTGCTGTTAAGGTTTGGAGTTGGTATGATAGTATGTTTAATACTTTCCATTTTAATGGATCATTTTCTATTATGTAACTTCTTGAAACTTTTTTCTTTTGTACTTCTAAAGGCCATGTAAAAATTGTTTTAGACACTACTATTTTATGGTATATTTGGATGGAGAGAAATGATGCTAAGCATCGTAATATTCTTATGAACTATCATCGTATTATTACTAGAGCCAAATGTAAAATTATGTCTTTTTTTAAAGCTAACCTTCTTACTTCATTTATACAAGTCTATGGCCTTCAACTTTAGGATTAATCTTCCCTCTTGTAAGAATTCTCCTAACCAAAAAATCATATATTGGATTAAGCCTAATTATCATGACATTAAGGTTAACACTGATGGCTCAGTTTCTAATGGCTATTATGGCTGTGGTGGGATTTTAAGAGATTATAGTGGCAAGGTTATCTCTGCATTTGCTGTCCCTTTAGAACCCTGTCCTGTGTTATTTGCTGAGCTCAAAGGTCTTCACTATGGGATCTCTGTCTGTTTACAAAAAAAAATTCAGAAGATTTGGTTTGAAGTTTATGCACTCCTTCTTCTTAAATTAATAAATTATGGAGCTCATGGTAATGCTGAAGTGTATTATTTACATAACCATACTTGGAGGTTTCTTGCTAACCTAGATTATCAAATCTCTCATATTTATTGGGAAGGAAATTCTTGTGCTTATTATCTTGCTAATTGGGGAGCCAAGTCCTCCTTTGTGAATCTATTTTCTAATGATGATATTCCTTTTCTTTTAAGAGATTTTGTGAATCTTGATAAAACTGGATTGCCTTATGTTAGAAATTTTTAAGCCTTTTCTTTCTGTGGAGCTTTGACTCTTCCCTGATTTTTTGGATCTCATTATGTTTATTCTTCTCTTATGTTGGTTTGGGCTTTACTTATTTTTTTCTCATGAATCATGGTTTATCTTCTTGTCTAGTTTTTTCCTATTTTGTGGATGGGATGGGGCTGTTCTTCCCTTCATTGGTTTTTTGCTATTTTTATCTTTTTTACTTTCTATTTTGCACTCTCTCTCCTATACTGGTAGAGGTGTTTGTTGCAGATGGAGGCTGTTGGGTCCTACTTGTCCAATATTTGGTGTGATTTTCTTTTTTGGCTGGATCTTTTTGCAATCTTTTTTTGATGCTCTGCATTTTCAGGTTGGCTGTTGGATGTTCCTAACTGGCTGTGGGTTTTTTTCCTTATTGGGTGATTTTGCTAGTTTTTTGAACTTCTTATTGTGGTTGGATGCTCTATCCCCTTTCTGGTTGCTGACTGGATTGGTTCTTAATGTTGTTCATGTTTTGAGGAATTAAGTGATCTTGAAGGGTTTTTCTTCTTTGTTTACTGCTTGGATTTTTGTTGTACTATAGTTATGCTTCATGTCTTTAAGGCTGCTCTGGATGATTTTTAGACTGGCTACTTTTGTTTTGTTATATCTTTCGATCCTTGGGTGTGCCTCTTGTAATAATGGGGTTTTAGTTTTACTTGGTATTCTGTGCTGGGAGGCGGCTACCTACTGGTTGGATGTTTGTCTGACGTGGTTATTGTTAGCCTTATAGGTCTTCTTATTTGCGAATGGCTCTAACAGTTGGAACTTTTCTAACCATATAGAATTTTTACCTCTTTTGTTTTCGATTGGGGTTTTCAGTGGCTTTAATAAGATCCTCATGTCTTTGGATTGGGATTGGTGGCTGTTGGCTATGGATTTCCCTTGGATCCTTTTTAATAATTCTGATATTTATTGGATGAATCTCTTTGCCTATCATCCTGGTGGCTCTAAATTTCATGATTGGAATCCTTGGCTGCTTTGGTGGCTTGCAAGGTGGACTGCCTTGCTGGCTGCTTGGATTGGGTTCTATAATTGGCTGGTTGGGTTTAAAGAGTATTTTCTTATTATAATCTTTATGTTCTTCTTTAGCCTAAGTATGGTTCTGATTATTTTAGTTCCCTTTCTTCTCTTTTGGTGTTTACCTACTCATATGTTCAATTTTGGATTGTGGTTGTGCCTCCACACTTTCATGTTGGCTCCTAACATCTATGTTAGTAAACCTTGGTGGTGGCTTTGGTGGTGCACCCTATGTTCTAAGGCTTTCCTGATAGGTCTCCTTATCTGCTTTACTCAGTTTGATCTACCTAACTATTGGTTTTCTATTAGTTACATTTGATGTCTTAAGTTTTTTGCAGGTTCGTGTGACGATCATCACTTGACATGGTGTTACAAGAGGTTTGCTGGCAATGATGGCCATGATGCTTCCCTTTCCCTCTTTTGGCTGGTAGAGTTATATGCTATTGTAACCCTTCATTCGAAGTTTGGATGCTTACATATAGTGCTTCTCCTTATACAATTATAACTGAGCCTGAGCCTTTCTTTTATCTTCCAACTTCTTCTTGCTTTTATACCTTATGCTTAAATACCTATTGCATAATCTACACTAATGGCTTTCCAAGCTTGTTGCAGATCCTTGATACAGGTTAGGAGACTTTGGCTGTTGGATTGTGTTGGCTTCTTCAGGAACATAAGATGATCTCTAGTGCAAGTTGGGAGACCTTTACTGCTGGATTGTGCTGATTTTCTAAGGAATAACGGGAGGTTGCTACTAATTCCAAGGATTTTTTTTTTGTTATGGATCTCTATTTCCTTTTCGTTTAGCTTCTTTTCTTTTTCTAATGTATTAGCTAGGGGGCTTATCTCCTTAGGTCTTTTTGTAGCTCTTTGAGCATTAGCTTAGAGATTTGCCCCCTTTAAGGACTTTGTATCCTTTTTTATGGCAATAAAATTTTCCTAATTTCCTAAAAAAAATATTGGTTTCATTTACTCCAATTAATTTTAAATTTACAAACATTTTGACTTAGATTATAAAAATATTTTTTTTTATTTAATAATAATAATCATATTATTTATACATCATGCACTTAAAGGATTTAACTTTAAACATAGATTTAGCTATACATTCATAACTAAATAAAGGAGGATATCAAATAGACATCATAAAGTGACCCACTTAGATTATCACACCCTAAGGTCCTTAATATGAAAGTAATGCCATTTAAGTTTAAATAATATTATTTAATTAATTAATATTAATTACAACTAATTAGACCTACTAGGGAGAGCTTAAATGATGGAATTTTCTCTTACATTCTCTAGTTATTAATTAGATTTAAGAGGTGAAATAATAATTTTTATGAATTAACTAAATTTTATGATTATTTTATCCAATCAATACCTAAGAGATCTTAGAAAGTAATTAATCACATTCTATAAGCCCAAAAATTATGAGAAAAATTCTAACCATGAATAAAAATAGTTAAAGTAAATAGAAAAAATCCTAAGCCATTTCAGTTTATAAAAATTAATTAATTACACTAATTAAATTTTGGATAATTAAGCAATTACACTCAAATACCGCAAACTAATTGGAAATTTTGATTTAATTCACTAATTATCATCCATAATTTTTGAAGTTATAGATAATTAATTTTGAATTTGCCTTTTTCTAAGTTAATTAATTAAATTATTTAAATAATTAATTAATACGATTTCCCAAAAATAATTATGATCAGAGGTCAAAATTTTTTTTCTAAGGAGACTTTGATGTTAATTATTGATGATTGGCATAAAGATCCATTTAATTATTTTTTGTGATTTTTTTAAATGAAATAATCATTGTATGCAATGATCCGAACTTGGGAAAATCATAACTATCTATTAACTGATGAAATTGACTTGAAATAATTATGTGAGGTAAGGAACATCATCAAGACTGCCCCCAAATATTTCAAGTCAATCGAAAGAGTAATTAAGGGTTAATTTTAAAAATACCCTTTTCATTCAAACCGAAATTACTCCTAACTTAATGGGTAAAAATTAGAATTTTTATTTTTCATAAATCCTTCTTTATCTAAGCTTTTTAGAGAGTATTTATTTGTATTTCTTAAATTTTCTACAACTAGTTATAATTTTTAAAAATTTAGCTAATTAATTTTATTTTTAACCATAATTAATTGATTTTAGATAGTTAGTGGCTAAGCTAACCATGTTTTACATGTGGCGCCACAATATTAGTTATGTAAACTATCCCCCATGGTTGCTGACTCAGCAATGGCAGATGCGATTTCATTCTAGATCGTTCAATCAAAGATCAAATGGTCAAGATTAAACTAGGGATTTTAAAGGATTAAATTGAATAATTTCTAGCATAATTAATTATGGCCATCAATTCTAATCATGCAAAATGGACGGTATGGAATTCATTGTTCTCCTCCAGTGAGAGGCGGAGATCGTTTGCCTTTCACCACTTGATTCAAGTGAATTGGGATTAAATTTGAGGGGAAAAAGAATGTAAAATGATCAAGAGGAGATTTTCTATCAATTTTTATGGCTTGATTGGGCTAAAAATCAAATTTATTTCATAAAGGACCAAGAATCCTAAGATAATCTATGATTTGAGAAGGAATACCTCACAAGAGCTCAAGACTAATGGCCCAATGTGTGAGGTAGCTTCGCCTTGAAGAGTTGAGGCCCTGCTGAGAAGATTGCCAGTTGCCTCCTCACTATTTGCTTTCGAGACCGAATGCCTCCATGAGTTTGTTGGACTTTGATCAAATGCATACTTTTAGTACTTAAATCAAGTGGTTCTCAATTTTTTCTTACTCATCAGAGTGTGTGGAAGGTGTGAAAAGAGTTAATTAAAGTTTGGAGATGGTTTGGTGAGGTTGGATGTTTGGGATTTTCAAGCTGAGAAGTGGGTAGTCATACCAATGATGGGGTGCATGAAGTGCTCTAAGGAATTAGGGGTTTGGCTCTATAAGGCTTGTGTGTGTGTGCTAAGTTTAAAGGGATGGGGAGGTGTATACCTCTCTTCTCTTGTGAACCACCCATTTGGATTGGTTCAAGCCATGGAAGTGAACAAGGCTACAACTAGCTCTAGACTGATGAGCTGGACCTCCTCCATAGACTAGAGGAGGTTAGTGGTCACTAGTGAAGTGGGCAACCCAAGGTTAGTGAACCAAGGGCTGCCCAAGATGAGAGAGACCTCACCTTGGTTAATGGCTGGACAAGCTAGCCTTGGATTAGCTTGGGTCAAATGGGGGGAGCTCAAGGAATACTATGTTGACTATCTTGGTTAAAGCGACGGGTTAAACTTTTCTATTTTGGGATTTTATTCTATTTAGAACCCTTAGTTCACTTGGTTTGGACTAAACCAAGTTCTCCTTGGATTGAATCCACTAGTAGGTCAAAAGATATGTGAGGATGAGTTATGCCAAGTTTGGTTGGGTTTGCACTTGATTTGGTTCAATTTGTTCCTTTAGGTCAAATTGGGTCAAATGAGATTAAGTGGATTAATTGGCCAAATTGACTAATTGGTTTCAATTCAATGTTGGAATATGATCAACAATCATTTTGGAAGTAATTATATAAATTTATTTGACTTGATTTGGATTGAATTGAAGTTTGTCTCAATTGACCCTTAAGGTTAAATTAGTCTAGTTTGGGTATAATTGGCTAATTGGCCATATTTGGTTGTGATTGATCATGAGGGATTGATGCCCAAATATGTGATTAGAATAATTTTGGAGCTTTAAGTTGGTATAAATTTGCTTGGATTTGATTTTAATCCTATAAAGTTTAATTGGGCCAACTTGGGCTAAGTGAGTCAATTGATCAAATTGAATCCTAATGAGGCCTCAATCAAGCTCAAATAATATTTCACAAATTTTGTGGGTGAGCTAAATTTTAAATGGTTTGAATTAATTTTAAGTTTAGCACCTTTAAGTTCAATGAGTCATTTTAGGTCAACTCAATTACTTGGCCAAATTGAACACCAATTGGGTATGGTTTGGATAAATTTGAGATTTTGGATAACATATGTTCAGTTGAGTTTAATATATGGGTTTGTCTTGAAGTTGAGGTCCTTGGGTCCCACCTAGTCCAAATTAGGGTATAGCCCTAGGTTTGGGCATTGTAAGTCTTCTAAGCTTCGGGTTGGTGTCCCCCTAGCCACAAGAAGTGTCATAGCTCTATGTGAAAAAACCTTTGCACCTAGATCAAGTCTTAGGTTTAAGGAGTGATTATTGTCAACATTAGTAAAGATAAGGTCAACACAATCTAAAGGAAGAACTTTCTCGTCACACCAAGGAGCTCCAAAAGAAAGAAGCTGACTCTTCTAGTTTCCTTGATTCTGATGAATATAAGGACTTGTTGCAGCAAAAGTTCAAGAAAGGTGCAATGCTTATAATAGCCAAGTTGGTGAAACATGGTCAGTTAAATGCCAAATTCTCAAACATTGACAATGTACTCGCTTTGTCAGACTCAAACTTTGAGGCAAAAGATAGTCTTTTTTCTCTTTTTTCTACTTGTACAATTTCTTCCTGGCAAGTTAGAGGAGTGATTGCACATATAAAAAATTTTGTATACTCACTACACATCTTTGTATACTAATGCTATTTTAATGAAGTAGTTTTTCTTCACTCTTTATCAAAAATCCATGTTCTCGATGGAATGTTTTATTTTATACTTGCATAATGTTAGTGTGAGTCATTTTTGTTGAGAATATTATAAATTTATCATAATGTATTTATAACATCTGTCAAATGTATTCACTTGCAAAGTTTATTTAAGTAGTCACTTAAAATAACTTCATAGATTATGGGAGGATATATTATTGCCAACTGTATAGGGTGTTGGTTTTAGTCACCAACCATATAGTGTTGGTTTTAATCGCCAACCAAGAGAAGTTCTTCTTAGTCAGTAACCATAGGGAGTTTGTCTTTAGTTGCTAATCATGGGGAGTTGGTCTTTAGTTTCTAACTATGGAGAGTTGGTCTTAGTCACCAACCATGAAGAGTTGGTCTTAGTTGCCAGCCATGGAGAGTGGTCTTTAGCTGCCAACCATGAAGAGTTGATCCTCAGTTGTCAACCATGGACAGTTGACCTTAGTCACTAACTATGGAGAATTGGTTTTAGTTACTAACTATGAAGAGTTGGTCTTTAGTTGCCAACCATGGAGAGTTGGTCTTTAGTTACCAACCATGGAAAGTTAATCTTTAGTGCAGGTTCCCTTATCATTTATTGGTGAAACATTTAAAGTGAGTGAGTGTTCATAATTTAATTCAAGTTATCTAATAAACTTTAGTATTTATGGACCAAGAATTAAGCACCTACTTTTGTTCTCTATTTGGGCTCTTAAATGGCTTGCCAAATGGAACATTTACTTGGGCCAAAAATGGCTCACCGAGTAGCCTGAATTGACATGTAGCTTTAACTTAGGTTATTATTTATTTGCTAAGTATTTTAAATTTATATGACTTGTTAGAGTTTTGAGTACTTTAGCTACCTATTTCAGAATCAATTTGCTGGATGAACAAGAAAATAGTCATTGATTAATAATAATGAAGGCGAGTACAAGAAAGCATATCTTTATGGAATTTTTTTTTCAAGTGTCTCACATTCCAAGTATGGGGTACTTCTTCTCTTGAATATGTTTGTAATTGATATGATTCTGAACTAACTTGTGCTTTGATGATGCAAGGCCCATCCCAAGTATTGGCAAGTTTTCCTAGTGCATTCAAGCAAGTTGTTGCATCTACTTTCTAGAGAGAGAGTTTACCCAATCTCTGGTGTTTGAGTCATCTTGAGTTCCCATAATATGGTGGGGTGGGCATTGACCCACTTTGCCTTTGTGCCTTCCACCTTTTTCTTTTGTAAGATTAGGATTTTCTTATTCACCACCTCTATTTGACCTTTGTTTATGGGATGATGCACTAAAGCATATTTGAGTTAAATGTCTTATGATTCATTGAATTATCTCAGTTGCTTGTCAATAAATTGTGAGCCATTATCTTTAACAATCACCATTGGTAGCCCATACCTATAAATAACTAGTACAAATAAAATTTGGAACAAGCTGGGTGGTTATCTTGGCAAGTGGCTTGGCCTCCATTCATTTACGAAAGTAATCAATCATGATAAGTATGAACCTTTTTTATCCACTAGCAATCGATGATGGTACTATCAAATATATTCCTTAGATGGCGAAGAGCTAAGGGATTGTGATTAGCTTCAGGGTTATGGTAGTTGCTATTGCAAGCAAGTGAACTTTTGACACTTCTTTTACCTTTTGGCGAATTCTTTAGCGTCATTCCTTAACATAAGCCAAAAGTACCCTTATCGTAAAATTTGATGTGCGAGTGTTCTTCCTCCTGAATGATTCCCACACTTGCTAGAATGTACTTCAATGAGTACTTTATTTTGTTTGCTTTATATTGACCTCACTTTTAATAAGGTTAACTCATATCACTCTTTAGACCTAGGATCCAATCTAGGAACTAAGGATTCATTTCACATAGACACTAGGACACCCTAGTGATCAAGTTTAACAAACCTAAAGACCCAAAGGAGTCAACCCTAGGGTTAGACCTTCATTACACTAATGGACCTCACTTAGCCCAACTAACCTAAATCTCCACTCTTCAAGCTAAATTGATCACAAACTAATCTTGATCTCAAACACAACCCAAATCACACTCAAGTAGGATTCAATTTGACCAATTAACTCAATTGACTAAAGTCAACCCATTTGATCTTAAAGGGGATAAACCCAAAATTGATCCAAAGTACTTGAAATTAACTTTACCTAAACCATCCTAAATACTATTCAAACTTGATTGAAGCATAGTTAGAGTTAAATTTGGTCAATGGACTCACCTAACCCAAGTTAACCAAATTGAACCCTTTATGGCCAAAATTTGACCTAACCTTATCCAAATTAAATTGAATTAACCCATGATCTTACAATCACTCCAAATGCATGATTAAACCTATCCCATATTCAATTTCAACCCAAGTTGACTCAATTGGACACTTTAAGATTGAAACTCAATTTCAATTCTTTGACCAAAATTGAACTAAACAAATTATTCAAAATACATTAATAAACATTATCCAACCATCATTTGAACTTAGTTTAACTGACCAAATGACCTATTTGACCCTACAATCAATCTTAAATTAATTATTGAGTATAATTCAATAATCAATTAAACCCAATTTAGTCAACCCAACTAATTCACTCCACACAGCCCAATTTGACCTAAAAGGTCAAATTTGTACTAAAACTTATTCCACCCCAAATTCAATCAAACCAATGCTTAGAATCATTCACAAATTGAAAATTAAAAACATATCTCAATCCTCAATTGAACCAAAGTTAGCCAAATTGACAAGTTGGTTCACTTAGCCTAAATTGACCTAAATGGTCAAATTGAATCCAAAATCAACCCAATCAAAATTGGATCAAACCAAAGCATACACTCATTTTCAAATTAATGATCAAACATGTCACAACCTTCAACTGCACCCAATTTAGATAATTGGTTCAAATTGGCTAATTTGAGCCAATTAACTAATATGAATCTATATGAGCTAAATTACAATCCAAACCAAATTAGATCAAACCAATTACACCAATGTGCTCCAAATCATCATTTAAATATGATCAATAACACTTTATGCCTAGTTTAGGTAATTGGTCAACTTGACCAAGTTAAACACAAATTGATCTATAAGAGTCCAAATGAGCTAAACATAATCAAACCAAGTCCAACCTAAATCATATTTTACATCACTCATCATTGAACTCCCCCCCATCTGCCAAAGTAGACCCAACTCTTGGTTAACCCAATTCAATCTAAACCAAGTGAACCAAAGTTTCAAATAAGATAAAATCAAGAATAACAAAGTCCAACCCATCATTTTGGCTAAGGCGGAACCCTTAGCATGCCTTGAGCTCACCCATGCTAACCAAGCTTGACCCAAGGTTATTTAATCTAGCCATTGACAAAGGTAAAGTCACCTTCACTATTGTCGGCCCTTGCTTCAGTCACCATAGCTTTTCCCCTTCACCATTGCCCACCAAACTTGGTCAGTCACTCTAAGGACTCCACCTCATTAGTCTAGAGACAAATTGAGCTCCCCCCACTACTTAGCCAGCTATCCATAACTGAACCCTTAGTTTACATGTGAAGGGAGATATACCCTTTCCCACTCATTCAAACTCAATAGACACCTTCACTTGACCCCCAAAGCTAGTCCCAAGCAAGCCTTAGTGCCTCTCGAGCACCCAATGATCGATGAGAACAACCCCTTGTTCTCCTATCCATGCCACACACCTAACCTCACCAAAACTCTACCTTAGCCTAATTCCTCCTTCCTCCACCATTTTCACACTTTAGTGAGCTCAAATGAATCGAGAAACACTTGATTCAACTACTAGAGATAGGAGTTAAATCAAACTCTAGCGGACAATGTGGAACTTGAACTCCAGAATAGTTAGTAGGGAGGTAACTGACTATCTTCTCAATAGGGCTGCATTTCTTCAAAATGAAGCTACTTCACACGTCAAACCACAGATCTTCAGCATCAGCAAGGTAATTCTCTTATAGCCTGTAGATAGCCAAATATGCGTTGATGTTTTATGAAGCATATTTGAGTCTCATAAAGATCCCACCATAATAACCCTTACATTTTCAATTTTTGATCTTAATGGAGTTGATCTCACCATGATTTGATCCTTGATTGCCTCATATCAAATGGCAAAAGCTAAATAGTGTTTGTCACTTATTGGAGCTTAGAGATTAATCACATAATCCATCCTATAGTCCATCCCACATGATTAAGATTGACAATCGTGATTATTCGTGTTTGATTTTCTTTGATTTATTCTCTATTAACTGTGAGATTAATTAGAGCTATTTGATCTTTGATCACATATCACAAGATGAAATTGCGTTCACCACCACTATGTAAGCAGCCACGGGGGATGGTTTAAATAACTAATCTAGTAGCGTTGCGCATAAAGCATGACTAACTCAGTCGCTGACTATATAAATCATTTAAGTAGTGTTCTAAATCTGATCAATTGATTAGAACTTCTAAAATCATAACTAATTATAAAAAATTAAAAAAATACAAATAAAGGCTTAATGGAAAGCTTAAAGAGAGGAGAATAAGAGAAAAATAAAATCCCTAATTTTATTAGTATGTTGAGGTTAATTAGGATTTGAATATTTTTATTAAAATTGAAATTAAATCATAATTATTGACAAAATGGCATGAAATTTTGGGTGAATGTCCAATGGGATGACTTATGCCTCCCATAATTATTTAGGGTCAATTGGACAAGTGTATTAGAAAATGCATATTTTCAAACCCTAATTACTTATGTTAGTGATTTATTAATGTAATAGATGATGGAAAATTAAAAAAATTATTTTAGATGCTTAAATGTGTTAGGAGAGCTTAATAATGACCAAAGAAAATGGTTATAATATTTTATTCTAATTAATCCTCAAAATATTCATTAAGGTGGGCTTTTATTAACTAAATAATCTATTAATTGGCCTAAGAATTAGAAAATTCATAACTAATTACAAAAATCTTTAAAAATTATAATCAATTCCTCATTGTGCTCCGCTAATAGAGAAATTTCTAATGAAATCAAAATCAATAATTGGTTCAAGGTATTTTAAGTATAATTAATAAGCTTAAGTTTTTACTATTTGTTTAATTAAGTATGTAATACAAGCCCATTTGCATTATAGTTTTAGGATATGTTGTATTCATGCTTACCTATTTTTTTTGTAATTTTTTTCATAAGTGTTGGGCTTATATTTGATGTATAATTAAATATTTGGGGCTCTTTGGGCTTAATTAGCTTAAATAACTATTAAATATTAATCAAATCATAAAAATCATATTTTTTTAGTTTTAAATCTCTTAATAAATAGAGAGATACATCGAATAACTTTAGAATGTTTATTCTTTAATAAGCATCATTAACTTTGATATGAACATGCTAGCTAAAAAAGGGTGATTAATTAGATTTAAATGATACTATGCTCATGTGATTAGCCTTGAGAATTAATGGTTTAAGTAGATTACCTTGTGATATTATCTTTCTGTATCAACTTGCAAATGTGTATTGGATTCCTATTCATTTGCATCCATGTTTAAAATGATAAACATTAAGTTCTAGTTATATTAATTACACCAACTAAATCTATTATTATTAGTAAATTTAAAAAGTACTTTATTTTTATAATTAAAGTGTATTTATGAATTTTAAACTAATAGAGCCAATCAAAATGTATTATTCATTTACATCATCAATGCATCTTTAAGAAATATAGTTTGGACATCCGGGTGCGTAAGGCTATTGGTCTGAAGGAGGTTTGAGATACCTCAACTCCCTAGTTTAATAATGTCACATACCTAAAGATTGCAGAGAGGAACGTATGTAAATTAAATGTAATAAAGATGAATAATGGCTTATACCCATTAATCTTAAGATATCTTTCATATGATTATAATTTCACTTAAATCTAACTAAAATTTATGACTTAATTAAAATATAATGTTTTGTTAAGATTGATTTAAATCATAAAATCTACACCTTAATATCCAACTTAGGAGCAGGGTGTTAGAAGAGAACGGGTTTTACCTCAAGAGGAATCCACAACTCTTTTATGCTCTTGAGAATACTAAGTCTAGCCCGAATCAAAGTAAAATCTAAAAAGTAAAACATTTGACTAAGCCATTAACCACTTAAAGTAGAAACATCATCTTGTTAAAAAATGAAACCCTTCATTTAAATGTTGAGTTTAAATATTTAAAGCCTAACTTTGTCTCATTATACTAATCTTTGCACACACATTAAAATGATAGGGCACCAATCCTAGACTTAGGTTAGGCTGATATTTGACTATGATGTACTAATTTTCTTATTTGGTGTTGCAATATTTTAGACTAAGTGTTAGTATTATTTGTGTGCTAATCTAGAATGATATGGTGTTAATTATTACACTAATAATTTTTTTTGTAAGAGGCTGTGCATAATAATAAAAGAGGCCATTATAATAAAAATTAAAAAAATACTCTTATTTGTAAGTGTTGCTTGCCCCTCTAAGCATAGACCATTAGGACAAATGGGCTTGGTACCCATTGGTGTTAAGTCCAATTGTGTGAATTATAACTACTTGGTGTCTATATGTGTTATAGCTAACCTATGTTTGACAATTTATTTAATATTTTTTTAAAATTTTAAATGTATTTTTCATATTAGAATTACGATTATATCCATGTTTAGGATGAGCAAAAGATAAAAGGCATATACCTGGGAGGTCTTGTGATGCTTGAAGGATCCAAGAATTTAAAGATCAAGAGAAGATGAAGACCCCCATATGCTTCTTTAATTTGTTATAATTATTATAATCCATGTTGTATATGGGCTAAGCTCGACAACCCATTTTTTTTTCTTTTTTTGGGGTGTATAAAAGAACCCAGCCATACTAGCCTTTCTTAATTATACTTTCAGTTTGATCTTATTTGGTATTTTTTACTTTATTTGGGCACTAGAAACTGCATGCTTTTCCCTAACTTTTTTAAAGTGTGATGATTGTTGTATGTTTCCTAGATTTCATTAGGCTCTTTAGGATTTAAAATTTTCTACCCTAACTTAAAACCAACTCAAATTAAAACTAACACAACTCATAACCTCATCTTAAAGCCTAAGGATTAATCAACTAAAAGGTTTAGAAATAACTAAGTCTGTGATGGATGTATAACAATCATGCATTCATATTGTCTTCCTTGAACATAGGGGATCTTCAGTCATTGCATGATAAGGGAAAGTGTAGGACTGTTAACAATAACCCTTTTGAGTGAAGAACACCCTTCATGTGGATTGACCCATAACCTTATTTCATCATGCATGTAGACATACTTTTCCACCCAAATTAGAGTCAAATTTGGATGTCTAAAACTTATAAAAAGATGAAATTTTATTATATTAGTCTAGGGAATTATTCATACCTATCATGATTTAGAATCCTAAGGAGTGAGTTTAAAATCTTAGATTTTCAATCTTAATGAGTAATAGTCTAGCTATATTGCATTCATGAGACTTGGATATATGATTTTAACTCATAGAAAGTGTTAGCTGACAGCTCTTCTAGGCGGTTATAAATTTAGAAGAGTCAGGTAATTTCATTCTCTCTAATGAAAGTGAACTGACATATCCCAATTTCTCTATCTCTAGATTAAGTTGAGGTCTTAGCTTATGCTAGAGCACCTTAGTTTTAAGATCAGAAATCAACCAGTTCTCCTTTGATATGGGCGTAAATCCCCACCTCTTAAGTATTTTCATAATCTTGTATTGATGAGATATAAGTCCTAGTATTCTAATAAAATATTAATTAAAATAATAATAATTCTCTATTTTAAATATATAAAACCTTATCATAGGGTAGACTGGGATACTCCCTAGACTTCTTAGTATCATGAGTGCCTCCCACTCATCTTTCATTGGACTTTATTGAGAACTCTTCCTATTTGAGTTCTCCCAATTGATTTTCATAATCACCAATCCTTTGATATCAAGCTTCAAGTTTCATAGAGATGTTAGTAAATCACTTTAATCAAGAGTTTTCTTAAGAGGTTCATACCTTATATAATGTAATTAACTATGGGGGCTTGTCCCTATAGGGAACTTAATAATCTGGCTTAAAATAAACCATACCTTACTTCATCCATACAAGATAAGAGAAAAATCTTTAGTGCATATAGACCCATCATCCTTAGAAGCCCTTATTGGATGATTAAGTTCATCATAGGGTGTTACTTTTCCTTTCGAGGTATTATACTATGCCTTAATGCCACACTTAATCATTTCATTAAGTTCTCCCTAAGATCTATGAGGTGTCTCATCACATTTTTAAATACCACACTTGTTCGCATACATCTCATAATAAATGAGGTTGTAGACCTTCGAAATAACTCGTTGCCAATTAAGAGATATTGGGCAACCCTTATGGGCTCTGAAAATTTGCATCCAACCTCTTGATGAAGAGAGTTTGGATTAATGTCAGAAAAATTTTTAGAAAGCAGATGAAACAATAGATAAGACACTACCCATAGATTTCGTTATCATTTTATGAGGTCATTAGATCTAGTTCCAGGTTTCCTATAGGCATAAGCACATATAGTTAATTACACCTCTCAATTCTGAGAGAAAACTTTTGATTAAGGCTAGTCGTTAAGTCGCTAAATACGTAGCGTATAGTAACAACGAGTGAGTGTTGGTAATTTATGAAATTCATTATCATTGGCTTAAAGCAGATGGTTAGGAGAATGATGACGCATCTGATCAAGATCCCATGATTCTGTTATCCTGGGCTACCGTGGTCCCTAATCTAATTAGACAGAATAGGTGGTTGACCCAACCTGACCGAAGGATCTTTGTCAGCAATCATTGGTTGCATAGTCCAAGGAGATCTTATATATTTGGGGTGATGTTTGTCTAAAGAGACAGACTTAAGTCCACCTTAGCTGATAAAGGACGTTTGGCCTTATCAAGTGCACCCTATGATTCACATCTCCAAAAGTAAAGTCATTGGGGAACATACGGGTTACAATCATAATCGTAATATAGTGAGGTCATTTAAGGGCCAAACCACTCGATTTGAGGACTCTAATTGTAATCTCTTTATATGTGGAGCCTACTGACCAAATCATGTGGATAGATGACATGAGCCACATCCTTATTGGCAAAGGATTATTGAAGTGTGAATATAGAAATACACTAGACTTAACATTGGCTCCTTTGTGAGCTAGAGTTTCTTTAATTTGTCACCTATGACAAATAGTTGCGGATAAGTGGATGGATTAGATTTTAGCTTTAAGTTTTAGATGTTAGATGTCATTTGAATAATTTTAAAATTTAGTAATTTATTAGACTTTGCACTTTAAAATGATATTTGACTTATGCTAACTTGATTTGAAATTTTAACCCCTTTAGTTGAAATCTCCATTCAACACAGTCATCATCGAGGTGTGAACTATTTGAGCATTCACACTTTAATTTAAGAATTGTATATTTAGATTAACCCAACTGGTTGATATCTTCAATCAATATAACCATCATTATGGTATAGACCTTATCAACTCTACTTATATGCTTATAGAGGATTGAGTTTATATACATAGAATTATGTTCTTAGCCTGGTTTAGAGTTCAACTTTTGAAGCTAAAGCTTATTCATTTATATCATTGATGATCATATGCAAATATAAAATTAAACATTCTTCTTTGTGAACAGGTACCTAACTTACAACCAATCTTGTCAACTTCAATCCTTATGAGGAGTAGGATTGGATTGATTGTGTGGGACTTACAACTTCAATATTTAAGTAAGGTAGCCCATTGGTAGTGTGTATATGCACCAGTCTATAGAAATTAAGCCTACAAAATACATATCCATTTTCAAAGTAATTAGCATTTTGTAAAGAGGTTTGCATACTTTTCGAGGTGAAGTAGGCTTTGAATCCATTTGATGTTACCAGCTCAACATCTTCGGACACTAGTTATAGGATTTTAGCATAGTTTCAGGGACCATGCGAGTATTTAGCACAATTTAGCACTATTAATCTTATATAATTTTGATGGGCTTACACACTTTTCTAGGCATTTGAAATTAGGCTTTGAAGAACTCTTTATTAAGTATGTATAGTCATAATGCAATTCGAGACTCACACCAGTCAAATATTTATGTGAACTTAGAGTCATTTGGGTTAGATGAGAGGGATTAAAAAATCATTTGCAATACAAACAAAGCTCATTAAGGTTGTTCTTCTCCTCTATGAATCATCACTTAATATGCTTTCTATTGTCATGAATCATCATTGAGTGTGCTTGCTTAACTATACTCATTCTTGTTTTCATTAATGGATTTCCATATTCATGTCATGTCCCATATAAGCTTTTTAACCCCCTTTTTTGTACCTTGTTTGAAGTGAATCGTAGTATGGTCTAATGTATATCCTTGAATATTTCTTATACTTAGTGATGAATTATTGGTTTCAGGTGTAAATTCCTACTTGATCGAACACTATCTTTGACAGGTTTAATTTCAATTGGTTTAACATAAGATATGTCGGTCAAGATTTCATTAAGAGACTATAGTCACATTCAACCTTAAGTAATCAAATCCCTTTGTTGTGCAATCATGTGTTCATCCTTGGTTTCATTATATGAGTTTATATTTTATATTTAGCCCAATCATCAATTCAATTGTCCATTTAAGTTACAAATATCCTTCTTTATCTATCTCATTTGTAGTTGTTATCAATACATATTTTGATAAAATTTTGACAGCCTCCCGATGTCATCCCTACACAGGGGGTTACATCAGGAGTCTGGTTGGCCTATCTGTCATGCCTAAAAAGGCATGCACAATCAAATTGTGACACCGCGATCGAGGAGCTTAACACCTATCATGCTTTAAAAAGCATGCATTAGTCTTCAAATACTTGTAATTGTAATTTAGATTTCAATTTTAAGTTTAAATTTTAATTTATATTAAATTATAAAGTCCTCTATTAATCCAAGATTTGTTAGCCTCCTAGTGTCATCCTCACATAGGAATCGCATCGGGGGTGCTAAGGCCTTCTAACCATGCTTATGAGAATTGTGTAGAATAGGTGTTATACGACACCGTGGCCAAAAGGAACATATACCTATCACGCTTATGGGAAGTACACATAGGCCATCAACACCTATACAATAAGAGCATCCTAGTTTCCTCCCTGTGTTGAAGCAGCACGAACTAGTACTTAGGACTAGTAAGTTTTCCTAGCGTGTTAAAGCAACATGACTCTATTACTTTTATGAATACATAGAGATGAGACAATTAGGATACAAATGAAATTACTCTATCACACCATGACTCTATTACTATTTCATTCCTCATTTACCTCTCTTAACCTACCAAATAGCAATGACAACCACAATTTCTCAACATCACTGGACTTCACTCCACCCTCTTCTCACTAATTATCAAATCACTATCACTTTCACCAAATTCTACAAATAAAAGAGCAATTTAGTAGTAAAATATTGGCAGATTTTAGTTTCACATAGTATCCAGATACCAACATCAAACTCTACAGAAATTTAAACCTCATTACCTCATATCACCTTAGTTGAGATTATTAGATTAGAGAGGGCGTTGAGGAAGGCTATCGTTGGTAAAGTTGAGGTTGTTGGAAGTTTTTGGTTTAAGAGGAAAGAGGGTTTATGTGCATGAGAGGTAAGAGCTATAGTGGATTTTTTAGGTGAGGGCAGTTTGAAGGAGATTTTGAGAAGAAATTGGTGCAAGTAGGTGCTGATCCAACATTTGCATGTGAAAATCCGCCATGCCACCTTGACCCCCCGCCCCCCCCCGCCACCCCCCCAGCCCACTCGTCCTCCTATGGCTGCCTAAAATGATCCTAAACCAAGACTTATTATCGGGAATGCTCCTGACAAGATATAATCCACTTCGTATCAACTCATAGAATGGAATGAGGCATCTATCTTCATCAACCAATTTCTATGACATCCAATCAAATGTGCATCCATTCAAGTGAAGGCCATTTGCACTATCAGATTCATCAATGTCTAGACTCTTTTGACCTCAGTTAAGCAAAATAATGGTTTCAAGTGAATGATCTATCCTCATAGTAGGAAGTTGGCAAAGGTTTGCAAGCTTAGATGACTTAACTGGTGAAAGAATTGGCTTAAAAGATTGATTGGTTGTAGATTAGGTAGGGGATCCAATTGCATGAATTGATGGAAGGACAGATGTTGAAGTAGATAGGAGTTGCAACGTTGGAGATTAGCCTGTGTGCAGAAGAGGGCTTGCTCTTACATGAATCTTTCTGGAAGTGGCTACACATGAAAGGTAGAAGGAGAGCAGAGAGCAGTTAATAGCTTAGAGCTTGTGAGATGAAGAGCTGAGGTTGGAGTGGCCGATCATGAGGATGTCGAGCTTGGAAGACCAGTGGATAGAAATGGATGGAGAGGAGTTTGCATGAAGCCTGAAGGCTTTGATCTGCTTTGAATGATATATGGTATTGGCTAGGAGTAAAGGCAATAAAAGGAGTACGAAGTTGGTGTCTCTGGGAGGCGATGCGAGGTCAGGTCGACTTGGAGGCTGATCAGTGGCTACTAGAGAAATAGGTGAGGGAAAGGAGAGGGAAAATAAGGATGCTGTTTGGGGCAAATGAACGAGAGTGAGAGAACTTCGTTCGGCTAGTCACACGTAAGGAACCGAGGGATGGAGCTCTGCTGTGTGGATTTAGAAACTCCTTCGATGGGCTATGCAGTAGTCACGCGAGAGGAAGTTTCATCGGGCCATGAAGCCAAGCTTTAGGAGAACGAGGGAATAAGCGGCGCTGTATATATATATATGCGCGCACGTGAGAGAATTTTTAGGTGAATTTAGGAAGCCTAATTTTGACTAAATTTGACTTTTGATAGCCATATCATCATATGAACACTATGAGTATCAATTTTAGGTTATTATGATGTTCTAGAGGCAACAACACAATCCATATCATGATCAGAGTTTGTTTGGTTCAATTTAACAATAAATTTTATTCAATTTCAACTCAAAATTATACATTATCGCATCCAACTGCTCAATGCTTGCATAAACTCATCTGAATTAAGCGTGAGTAGTCTCATTTGATAGGCTTCAATATTTCGACACTAATGACATGATTAATTTTATGAATGAAGGTCATTTGGGCAGCGTCACAGCCTCCCAACTCCAATATACGTGTTGACATATCAACGACACTTCTTCTTGATCGGTCGACCATCTGATTGTGCGAGATATATATTTCAGTCAATTTTGATGTATGAATGCATCACTGAAGTGTGTTCATTAATTAGAAGTCATCTCAACTAGTCTTGGTGTCGATTAGTGTATTTCAGCTTCGATTTGTGTGATATCTCATCAATAGTCCATCAAATTAGCTATGCTTAGTCATTTTGACTTATGTAACTCGTGCATAAGTCAACAACCTTGACTTTGAATCTCCTTGTGTTAATTACAAATTTGTTTGTAGATGGAGGAAGAACCTTCTAAGATACCTGAGAAACATGGCTAAGAAAAATGATTGATAGTTAGAAAATATGAAAGCAAAAAAGAGTGGAAAAACTAATCTTTATCGTTCAAGATGCACAAAATATAAGTACAAAATATAGGGGGTCTCCGTGTAACAAAGAAATACCCCTTTATAATATTAAGGGATAGTCATACATAGAACGATAATATAAGAAAAGTTTAATACAAAAGCTTCCTACCTGAGCTAATGGTGGTGAGCCAGTAAGATTCATAAGAGTAAAGATGAGACCAAAGAGAGTAGCAGCATTATTCCTCAGCCTAGCTGCTAGATGTCAACGAGTAAGATTAGGTATTTCCTTTGAGTTATCACACTCTGAGCTATTGGCTCCTTAGGTCAGGCATTTCTTCTCTCGTCAAGTGCTCCTTCCGACGAGTGTTCTTATTCTGGGTTTTCGAGTACCCTTTATATGAATATCCTTATTTAAACTTATAAGCTCATTTAGGCCTACCCATTGCTTTGGGTATACACCTTGAGTCATTAATCCCTTCTTCTAGCTCCCCAACCTATAAATATTTCTAATGGATCTATCTGACTAGGCAAGTCTTCATAATCTACTTGCATGAACTCTTCTTCTTTACTCGGTTCGGTGAGTTGGAGTGTGGGTTGCTCACTAATGTCGCTCACTCTAGATAATAGATTAGCTAGTTTATTCTAATTCCTTAGGACTTATTTTATTTTAAAATATTCTAATTTTTTATATCTCTACTTTCACTTTGATCAAGTATCTTTGTAGTGACTCATCTCATATATTGTAATCCCCATCAATTTGATTGAACATCAGCTGTGAGTTTGAATGAGCTACTGAGTCCTTGAGAGAATCTTAGTCTAGCGAGTAAAGTCTCATACTCAAATAGGTTATTTGTTACTTTCTAAGTTATATTTATTCTTTCTAAGCTTTTCGTGCAATATCTGCTTCCATTCCTTATTCACCTGGAGAGCTGCCGACATACAAATGCCATATTGGTTATTGGTTGATCAGGGTATTCTGTGAGTTGCTAAAATCCACAAGAAAGTCTACATGTGCTTGAGATTTGATTGTTATATTTCAAACTTGCTCAACTCCACCGACAATTTCAATAATCTTTCAAAGAAATCCAGTTTTATACTACTGACTTTAATGGATTATCTGTGATAACTTGTATTGAATGAGCTTGAAAATATAGTTTAATTCACTATGTTGATATGATTAATATGAGTGCGAGTTTCTCCATGATTGGTTAGTGAAACTTGACACCCTTGAGCGTTTTGCTAATATCGTAGACCGGGCACTATTTTTTACTTTATGCTTTGATTAGGATTGATCTGATCAATCTTCTCTAACTCCTAAACATAAAAATAATATCTACCCTCTTTTTGACTTTACAACAAGGGTGGTGAGGTGAGTAGATGTTTTAACTCATAAAAAGTTTTCACACTCAAGTGTCTACTTGAACTTCTTTGCACCTCTCAACATTTTGAAGAATGGTGAACAACGTTCTCCAACCTTAAAGATGAACATGTTTAAGCTCGCGACTCTCCTTGTGAGTCATTGTACTTCTTTAGTAGTCATAAATGAAGGCATGTCGAGTATTACTTTCACCTTATCAAGGTTCATTTTTATGCCCTCTATGGCAATTAGGAACCTAAAAGATTTTTTAGATCTTATCTCGATGTGCACTTTAAGAGGTTGAGGCATATGTTATACTTCCTCAAAGTGGTGAATGTTTTCTTTAAATCTTATATGTGCTATTTAGGAAATTTAATGTTTACAAGTAAGCCATCCATATAGACTTCAACATTTCTATCTTTTTTTTTCCTTAAACACTTGATCTACCATTCTTTGATAAAATGCTCCTATATTTTTTAATCCAAAGGGCATTATCCTATAAAAATAAAGTCTTTCTCTAGTAATAAATATTATTTTCTCTAAGTTGGCAGGATGCATTTGTATTAGGAGATATCTCAAATGTTTAAGAAAACTCATTACAAAATAACTCGCTGCCTAGTCGACTAGTGCATCTATTATCGAAAGTGTGTGCCCATCTTTTGGGCATGCCAAATTCAAGTTGGTGAAATCTATGTACATCCTTCACTTGCCATTCAACTTCTACACCATTATCATCCATATTGGATATTGAACTTATTTAATGAAGTTGGCTTCAATTAGCTGGGTGACTTTCTTTTTGATTGGCATATTGACTAGGGCTATGGTTTTTCTCATCTTTTGTGTAATAGGCTAGGCATCCTTCTTGATATAAAGCCTGTAACATGTGACATTGATATTGATGTCAGACATCTTAGCAGTGGTCCTAGCAAACACATCAATATCGTCTTCTAGAATTTTGACTAGGGATTCTTTATGCTCACCACTTAAAGATGAACAAATCTTAAGGACTTGTTCAGGGTTTTTCATAGTTGGCACTTTTTCAATCTCTTCAATGATCTCAACTCTAATGCGAGCAACTTCGAGTAACAATTCTTCCTCTACCACATAAGTAGCATGCTTGAGATTGATTTAAGTTTCTACATATGGTAATCTTCTATCCTTCGGGAACTTAACTACCACATGATAAGTTGATACCACTACTCTGAACGTGTTGAACAATGGTCAACAAAAATAGCATTATATGAGGCAAGTGCATCTATAATGATGAGGTCGGCCATTACGATGAATTATTTTTCTCTTTCTCCCCAAGTCACTTGGAAAGTGATGATTCTCCAAGTTTCTCTTCTTTCTCCAAAGAACCCATAGTAAGATCCTCCTATGGGGGTGAGTTTTGAACTCGTTAAGTTCATCGTATCAAATACAAATTTGAAGATGATGTTGACCAATCTCCTAGTGTCAATCAAGATACTTCTGATTTGATAATTAGGGATTAATATTGTGATGATGATTGCATCATTATAGTTGTTGCCGATTATAGGTCATTTTTTCTCAAAGAAGCTAACTATTAAGACTTCAGTATTAGACGGTAGCATCATTACAGCTAAGTTAACATCCATTCTAAGTATTTTAAGGCCACCTTACCTTGATAACTCTTTGTCTCTACTATGGTGTTTATTTTTGGATGCATTCATGTGGACACTGTGCAAATCATAAGGGGTACTTATTAAAGTGATTGGGTGCGAAATCAAGGTATGATGTACTATCTCAAAAGATAGAAAAATCATCCTACAATGAACTTAGTCACATAATAAGAACTCCTAAGGCATGATGGGTATTCGTATGTACCAGAGATCTTTCCCCTACTTTACATGGAAAAATAAAGTAGGGTTTATTTTATGTTGGGTTCTTAAGTTCCCTATGGAGGCAAGCCTCCATAGTTAATTACATCCTAGGAAATGAGATTTCCTAAGAACACTCTCGATTAAAGTAGTCAATTATTATCTCCAAATATTTCAAGGTTAAGACTATCAAAAGATTGGTAATTTTGAAAATCAAATGAGATTGTTCAATTAGAAGGCTTATTTTGGAATCCAAAGGAAAGTAAGTAGGAAGCACTCATGATACTAGGAAGCTTAGTGAGCACTCCAACCTATCCTACGGTGAGGCTTTATATGTTTGAATGAGAGGGGATATTTTGTTTGAGTTGAAATTTTTTTACGTGGCTAGAGCTTATAATCCATCAACATAAGATTATGGAGATGCCTAAAAGATGAGAATTCATGCTTGTATCCCAAGAAAAACAAGCAACTTCAGATCCTAAATTTAGAGAGCTTTAGCACAAGCTAAAAGCACAACCTAAATCTAAGTGGAGAAGGGACATAATGGTTTACTTTCACAAAAGAGAATAAATAGTTCGACTCTTCTACACTTATAACTGCCTAGAGTGGTCGCTAGCTAACACTTCATACGATTCAAAATCATGTAGTCTAATCTTATATAATTGCAAGATAATTAAGCTTATTATTTAATTAAGAAGAGACTAGAGTCCTAAACTCACTCCCTAAGAGACTAAAGCATCATAACATGAAATTATTACTTAGTCTAAAAAATGTAAACTTTTACAATTTTTTGTATTATTTTGACACATTCATTTGGACAAAGGCTTTGGGATTTCTTATGCTTAAATGCATGATGAAATTTGGTTATTGGTCAAATCAAAAGAGAAAGAGGGTAAAGCTCCATCATAAGAGGTTGCTCTTATAGGTCAAACGATACTTAAAGTGCAAGAATGGAGGCCCTTATTTTGCAAGAGCGATAGATGATGTCATGCATGATGTGAGACATATGACATTCATCTAAGGGGTTACTGAATCTTTTAGCTATCTTGATTACAACCTAAGCATTAAGATGAGGTTGTGAGTTATTTAAAATTTAACTATGAGTTGTTAATTGCGGTAGAAAAAAAATATTTTTTCTAAGAGCCTACCGCATCTAGCCCACACATTCAAACATCAAGTTTAGAAAATTACAAAGAAGATGCAATTCTATTGTGCAATCTAAATATGACATCAATCAAACATGAATAGATTCTATAAAAGAATAAAAGGTTGGTGCGACCGGGTACCACCGTACACCCTAAAAAAGAGAAAATTGGGTAACCAAGCTCTACCCTTATACAACCCGAAATTATAACAGAATAATTACAATTGAAATTGAACATATATTATGGGGGTCTTCACTTCTTCATTCTTTTTTTTTATTCTTTTGATTTGATTTGCTCCAAGGCATCATAGGGCACCCAGGATTAAGCCTTCTAGCCACTGCTCATCCTAATCCCCATAACACTAATCCTAATTCTTATAGCAAAATTATATTTTATAGAAAAATAAATCTAACTACACTTGCAAAATAGATATTAGCTAAACAGACATACAATCCCAAGTAGTTATATTTCATAATTTGAACTTAATACCCTGCACATGGGTAACCAAGCTCACCTGCCCAAATATGGATTATGCTTAGGGGCATAAGCAACCTGTAAATAGAATATTTATATTTATTTTTGAGCGACCCCTTAAGCACAATCCCCAGTAAAAAATAATATTAGGCTACCAATGGCCTAACATCTATTCTACGATTCACATTCCTAACATCTACTCTAAAATATTACATCATAAAACTAAACACACCATCATTACATATATCATCCTAACTTAAGTTAGAAGTGGTGGCTTAACATTCTAATGTGTGTGCATAGGCTTCATGTGGTATGTCTTAGCTAAGTTTTTAAATTATAATTTTCTAAATTTAGAAAAGTTTAATTTAACACGAGGGATAGTTTCATTTCAAGTTGTTTAGGAGTTTAGTGAGTTTTAATTTGATTTTTTTTATTTCATTTGCTTTACACTTAACATCTAAGTGTTATAAAGATAAGAAAGAGGCTTAACCTCCTTCATCCCTACCCTAAGTTATTTTCTAAGGGCACATTTTTATGATTTAGTTTCTTTTAGTGAATGATTTATTAAATATTTTATTAATCTTAAGTTAGGTTAACCTTAAAGAATTCTATTCAACATGAAAGACATCTTAAGATTAATGTGGTTGAATTACCATCACATAGAATATGTTGAGTCATTCATTTTCATTACCCATAACATGCATATGATGTAACACTTAGTATACCTACACATGCAATAAACTTTTGGCACACTTAAATGATTATGAACTTATGCATTTTTTGGTAGAAAATAGGATTTTCATTCACGATTTAAGTACACATGCACATGTATAAAAGATGTAAGCAAGTACGTGCCATTATTAAACTAGGAAAGTGAGGTAATCAAATGACCTCCTTGGGGCTACTTAAAGCCTTATATTCTCAGGATATTCAGACTATATACTTGCTATCTTAAATACATATGAATGTATATAACCATGAGAATAAAAATTTTACAAAAGGTTGTATTTTATTTGACTAAATTATTTATACATGTAAATTAAAGTTCTATCCAAATTCTAATACCAATATACATAGGAATGATATTAAATAAATGCTTTTCATTGTTAAACCATGAAAGTGAGATAATCAAATGACCTCTTTGGGGCTACTTAAAGCCTTGTATTCCCTGGATGTCCAGATTATATACTTATTATCATTCAAACACATGTAAATTTATGCATGAATGTAGAAAAGAAGGCACTAACTTTACATGTAATACATTTTTGGTTTACTTAAATGATTATGGATGCATGTGTTTTTAGTAGAAAATGAGATTCCCATTCTTTAATCAAATACACATATACATGTATAAAAGATGTAAGCAAGTATGCACCATTATTAAACCAGGTAAGTGAGGTAATCAAATGACCTCCTTGGGGCTACTTAAAGTCTCGTATTCCTGGGATGTTCAAATTATATACTCGTTATCTTAAATACATATAAATGTATACATGATTAGAAGAATGAAAATAATGCAAAAGATTGTACTTTATTTGACTGAATTATTTATATATGGTAATTAAAGCTCTATCCAAATTCTAATACAAATATACATGGGAATGAAATCAAACAAGTACGTGTCATTATTAAATTCAGGGAAGTGAGGTAATCAAATGACCTCCTTGGGGCAACTTAAAGCCTTGTATTCCTGAGATGACTAGAGTATATACTTATTATCATTCAAACACATATAAATTCATACATGAATGTAGAAAAGAAAGACAAACTTCAAATGCTTAAGCTATAAACACATGAAAATCCTACGTATATATTCATAGCTAATATCACTCAACATTTCATTATCAATTTATAACTTTTTGGAAAGTAACTTTGAATTTATTAGTAATAATAACTACACATATAATAAAATTTAAGCCAACACATGCAATTTTACATAAGTAAATTCATTTGATTATTTGATTTTGAATTTATGAATGCATGAGATCACATGACATATAACATTTAAAGTAATTGAAGAGGAATGACCAAACATCTCCACATAATTCATTCAACTATATTAATTCTTAAGGACAATCACATTAAATATGATTACTTAAGGAAAACTAAAATTTCTTATTAATTTTGATCTTTTTGATTTTGATTGAACTTAAAGAAGAGAGAAGTCATTTGTTATTTTCATTCCCATGTTGGTGATTTAATATATTTAAGGAAAGATAATTAAGTGATTTCTATGATTTAATTAAGTTGAATCATTGAGCAATCCATTTAATTACCCTTTCCTTTGCTTCTTTATTTTAATTAATCATTAATCATGAGCCATGAATGATATGAACATGAGGAAAAATAAAAGTGCAATGTCCTAAATGACCTAATGCAATTGGCTTATAATTAGAGATTAATTAAGTTAAAGAATCTAATTAAGTACTCTTATTATTTTCCCACACTTATGGGCTAATCATAATTTTCTTAAGGGTCTTTATGTTATTAAACACAAAGAGGAACCCTTAATTTAAATGTTGATTATCTGAAGGGATTAGCAATTTAATTTGATTTGATTTATCCATTAATTAATTACTTAATTCTTTAATTAAGTTATGTGTTAATTAACTCTCTTTAATGAAATGAATTGGGAAATTAATTAGAAAAGAGGTCATAATCACTCACCCTCATTATCCCACTATTAGTTAATGATTGATGAACTTTAGTTAATTAATTTGTATTGTTTGGAACTTTAATTAATCATTGAATTAATTAAGAGAGTAATTAAAGTTTGAACTTCACATTTCCCTAATTGCATAGCCAATAAATCCTAAGAAAATCATGGGAGGCAAAGGTCATCCCATTAAATCAGCATGCCAACTTTGGTATTAATTTCCCAAGTAATTAGGGCTTCATTAAGCTAATTAAGATAATATTTAAACCCTAATTAAGTCTTAATCATTATTCAAAACACAATGGAATCACTTTTATTAATTTCTCCTCTATTTAACCTTTCTAAAATATATTTATTTATATTTTTTAATTTTTCTACAATTAGTTATAAATTTATGAAATTCTGAGCAATTTATCACATTTAAAACCTTAATTAATCCCCAATCCCATCGACACCACGTGGGCGGCTGACGTGGCAGTGCTTTCAACGTGGTGTCGTGGGATTGACCACTTAAACGGTCTGACGCGGCGCTAATGTGGCGGTGGTCGATGCACTTTCATCTCGGCAGTCTGATCTAAGATCGAATAGTGGGGATTAATCATGCCGTTCATATTAGGATTAAATCGAGATTATCTAGCAGATTAATCACGGTCGTCCATTCCAGTCACACTGAATGGATGGCGAATGATTCTTCCTCCCCTGAGTGATGGAAGACGGACGCCAACCGCTCTCCCCTACTTGATCCGAGCTCGCCGGAGCTCATAAAGAGTCGAGATCGATCCCAAAATTTTCACGGAGGAAATCTAAAGGGATCCTATAATGGGATTCACACAAAATCACACTTTCCTTCACAAAGGCCTAAAAAAAAATTAAAAGTCTTATGGTATGCTAAAATTTACCTCGTCAAAGCTCAGGACCGGTGGTTAACTGACCGAGGTAGCTTCATCTTGAAGAGATGAAGCCCTGTTGAGAAGCTCGTGCCTTGCCTCCTCGCCGATGGCTCTGTAGATCAAACATCGTCGGAATCTGCATCATAGTTAGGCTTAGAGTGGTCTTTGATGCTCAAATCGATCGAGAATCGATTCATTTCTCCTCGCCGAAGCTTGGTGAAGGTGTGGGTAAAGTTAATTTCAAAATGGTGGAGGTTATGTGAGGTAGGATGGAGATTAGCTCTGTCCTATTTTAGGTTTGGTGTTTCTGGTGATAGGGAGGCTCAGGGAACTCAGTAAATTGCTCTAAGAGCTCATCGTGGCTCTCTCGTGCTCTAGGGAAACTTTGATTGTGAGTTTGAATCGAATGGGGAGGAGTATGCTCTCCTCCCCATCCAAACCAACAGCTTGGATCAATTCTTCCATCGGCAGACATCCAGCCAACCCAGACGACCATGGGTGGAAGGGAATCGGTGAGATGGCTCAGTTTGAGTGGCCAAGTGAGGGAGTGGGCTGCCAAAGGCTGAGGTGACTTGTCCTTAATTTCCAAGTGTTCCAATGGAAGGAAGTGGGTTAGCTCACCTCCATTTAGCTCATGGTTGACCCAACCAACTTTGGGTCAAGTGACCTAGTGGTCCTGATGTCCATTTTGTGCTTAGGGTGGCTGAGAAGGGTAGGAGAGTGAGTTTGACCATCCAAATGTCCATTTTGTCCCATTAGAAGGCTTTACCCAATGGGTAATAGATCGAATTGTGTTGAACAAGGGTTGAGTTTGGTTTGGGCTGACCCATGGTGACCCAAAGATGGGTCACACCAAGTTTGAATGAGTTTGGGCTAGGTTTGGTTGGGTTTTCCTTAATTTGACCAATGTATATCAAATTAGGCTAGGTTGACCAATTGGTCAAATTAGGTCAAACTAAAGCTTGGGTTAAGTTCAAATGATGATTTGAGATATTTTGATTCAATTAGTTTGATTTGGTTTTGAGTAGATTTGAATTTGACTCATATTGGTTCATATGGGTCAAATGGGCTAAGTTGATCGATTTGATAAATTTGATCAAATTGGCTTAGGTTAGGTGTTAGTTTTGGTTCAATTGATCATTTGAAGATGATTGTAGGTTTTAATTTCAATCAATTTAGATTTGAGAATGATTTAGACCAATTTGACCCTTTAGGTGAGATAAATGGGTCAATTGAGTTCAATGGACACTTTGGTCATGTTCAATAATTAATTTCTAATTGAATTGAGTCATTGGTTGCAATCAATTTGAAGTAGGATTTGATTTGGCCCAATTTGGCTTTTAGGTCAAATTGGGTCAACTTGGGTCAAGAGGCCAATTGGACTTGGTTTGGCTCAATTGATGATCAAGTCATGCTCAAGGGTTGGTTTATGATTGACTGGAATTATTGGTTTCAATTAATTTGCATTAAAATGAGATTTGGTTCATTTGGCTCATGTAGGCTAATTGGGTCAATTTGATCAAATGACCAAATTAACTTGGTTTGACCCAATTGATTGCAATTGGATAATCAAGGGTGATCAACAATCATTGTAAAAGATTTTAGATGGTTTAGTTCAATCCAATTTGGGTTAGATTGATGTTTGTTTCAAATGGGTCCTTTAGGTCACTTTGGGTCAAGTGAACTTAATGGGTCAATTAGCTTGATTGGGTTGATTTGATGGAAATTAGGTTACCCAAGATGATCAAAAATCATCATGGTAAAGATTTGAATGGTTGATCTAATCCAATTTGGGTTGGATTGGAGTTTGGTCCAATTTGGTCAAATTAATCATTTTTGGGTCAAATGGACCAATTGTGCTAAATGAATTGGATTAGGTTACTTTTGGTTGAATTGAGTTTGATGATTGACTTAGGATTGATTGTTGGCTTTGATTACAATTGATCTAGGTTTAATTAGATTTTGGCTCATTTGAATGTTTTGGGTTCAAATGGGCTAACTTGGATTAATTGAATTAATTTTAGTTAATTGGCTTGATTGTATATCTTTGAAGAGTTTGGAATGATGATTTGAATAGTTGGAGTGCTCTTATAAAAATCAACTGAATTTGGTTTGATTGAAGGAATTTTGGTTAAGTCCATAGGATTGGATTAAGCTAAAATGAGTTTGGGTTATGGGTTTCAATCATTTGGCTTGAAGCTTAGATATGAATTAGGATTCAAGTGGGTTTGGTTGCATTATTGGAGGTTTGGTTTGTCTAGGGGGGTATGCATAAGTCATGGTTGGGCCATAGGATAGGTAAGCTTCGTTAGATCCTAAGACATAGCCTAAACAATTCCTCTTAAGCCTCTAGGTTTGGGTTAAGTGTTCATTTAGTCACTAGAAGTGTCCTATGACCAAGGAAGTCTTAGTGTCTACAAGATTCCTAAGCCTAAGATGGGAAGATTGAATCGTCACTCCAAAAGTGAGGTCAACATCTACCAAAGATGGAGGGCACATCTCTAGCAAAATGGATTGTAAGAGCAGGCATGGGTTTGTTGCCTGTCTGAGTAACTTCCTTTCTTGGCCTTTTGGTAAACTTATTAAGCTTACCAAGTTTAATATGTTCTTCTATCAAACTCTTTAAGTTGTGACACTCTTCAATGTTGTGACCATAATCACAATGATGAGAACATTATTTTAATTAATCGTGGACTCCATCTTCCTTTAATGGTGGTGGTCGCTGAAGTAATCTTTGCTTTGAATGGCCTTTACTAACTTGGCCATTAAGATCTACCATGGTGTGGTCAAGCTAAGCTACAGATACTTTCCATGTTAATGATGAGTTTATTGATATATAAAGCTGTAGCTTTGTGTTAGCGCATCTTCTTACAGAGTAAGTTCCTTTCTCCACCTATCTTCTCTTTCGACATAAAACCTTTTTCTAAGAGGTAACTTTTTTTCTGAGTCTCTTTTGCGAGTCCCTATCTAAGTTAGATGACTTCATTATATTCCGTAGCATTCACATGGCTATTCACCAACTCAAGTAATTCTGCCAACATTTTGGGCTATTAAAGCCCAAGGGTATTTTTGAATGGACCTTCCTTTAGGCCATGAGTTTATGCCACTGGTAGCTTTAAGTCTTTGATTTATAGTATTTTCTTTTGGAAGTGAGTGATGAACTTCCTTGGACTCATCATGCCCCTGTCTCATTTGTTAAAGGGCTTGCAATCTCTTTAGAGGCTTTTATGTGCTAGCAAACTAAATTGAAAACATCCTCTTAAATTTTACAAAGGAGATGATGATTCCCACTAATAAGCATTAGAACCATCTAAGGGCTAACTCTTTGAAAGTAGTGAAGAATAATCAACACTTCATCGCATCATCTATATCTAGTTGTGTTGTGGTGGACTTGAAATAAGCTATATGGCCAGCTAAGTTAGTGTTACTTTTATAAGATTCTAAGTGTGAAATCTTAAACTTTCATGGAGGGAGAGCTTCTACAATTCTCCTAGAAAAATGTTGGTGGGATTCTTATTTGCCAACTCCTCTCTAGAATTCTCTTCCTCACTCGCCTAATAAGATTCGTCATCAATACTATGTGATCTTGATAGTTCTCATTTTTTTATCAAACTTATCAAATCCTTAACCTAGAGCTTCCTTCATTATCTGAGATCCTTGGACTTCATTCTTCACTATCTCCATTGCCGCCAATATAAAGTGAGAAATTTGGCCTTCCATATTTGTTAACTCGTGTTGTGTACTTGGCCCCATGCCCATGAAGTTATATCTACTGACTGACTTGCTTTAATAGGTTCCTAACATTTGTTTCTTAGTCTCATCCATGCTCATCGCAACTAAAAAAATATTTAAACTGAATTTATCCGTGGAATAAAGCAAAGCCACTTAGGAACCTAAAGAAAGAGGTTAGGTCAAGTAAAGTAGTAATAAAATTGTAGAGTTAAATGAAGGAGGAGCAAGTGTAAAAATTACCCACTAAGTTAATGACTTATTACAAAGTCTCACTCTCAAAGAAGTACAAAGAGCTATGAGTATAGAAAAAGCCAAAGGTCCCTGCCACCTCAAAATTTACCCATTTTTTAGGGTTAAGGGGTAGTTATATAAGATAAGTACACATCAATTAAGTTAGTTATATGAGAGAAAAGAGATTCCCTTGTGGGAGGCGAGTGTACTGTGTTGGGTGGTGAATCCCATGAGTGTGATCATTGCCGCTAAGATAATCTGATGAGCTTTAGGCGATAGTCTCCCCGATGTGAGTGAGTCTCCGTGTACGACGTGCATGTATCAAACTTAAGTCGATGAACTTGATTATTCTTCTTTTGCACTCTTTCAACTAAAGGTGAGTCTTCTCCTGTGAATTATTAAGCTAGCTTTAAGATAGATGATCCTTGTATTCTCTCTCTCTCTCTCTCTCTCTCTCTCTCTATGTATGTATGTGTGTGCACGCACGTGTACATACATACATACATATTTATTAGACATTATTTAAAAAAAGAGAAATCTTTATTAGAAGGCCTAAAGTTTGTCATATCTAACACATGTTTACTAGGTTATTAAAGTTTTACTCTATCATTTATTTTTTTAATTTAATTTTGAAACTATTTAATTTAGTTTAATAGTGATTCAATTTTAAGTCATTAATAGTTTATGAATTTTATTTGATTTTTCAAGTTTTTCATTTCACTTCATTTTAAGATTTTAAAGATCCTAAAGTTAATCATCTACTAAAAGTATTCTAGATATAGTAAGGTTTACACCCTAGCCTGAGGAGGCATGACCACCACCCTCTAAAAAAAACTTTTTAAATTTTATTGTGTATGTGTGTTAACATTTATCTTAATCAAATTTTCTTATGAATTAAATTATTTTAGTAAAAAATATATATATTTATGATTTAATTCAAATTCAAATTTTGAACTAAAATTAGATTTTAAGCATTAATTTATGAAAAGTTATTTTTTATTTAATTCAAATAAAATCCAACATTATAAAATTTTATTTTAAATTTTTAGAATTTATTTAAAGGGGATTTACATACATACCATGCAATTCTTATGTATTTACATATCTAACACCCCAATCTATAATATCACATCAAAAATATCATCATTGCTCACTTTTTAAAAGGTGAAATACACCTTTTAAGCATGAAAAATTATTAGATAAGTAAATATCTATTTTTAGATGTTAGATATGTAAATGCATAATGATTGTGTGGTATGTATGTAAATCTTCCTTTATTTAAATAAAAATAAAGCATTTTTTTTAATGAATGGATTAAAAATTATGGTGTGCCTCCATTATAAAATTTAAAATACATTTGACTGAATGCATATAATTTTGAAAATATATTATATTTTAGAAATTTTACATGTGTAATATATTTTTATATATTTACATATCTAATACCTAATAATTGATATTT
This sequence comes from Cymbidium sinense, assembly GCA_021442155.1. Taxonomy (NCBI): domain Eukaryota; kingdom Viridiplantae; phylum Streptophyta; class Magnoliopsida; order Asparagales; family Orchidaceae; genus Cymbidium; species Cymbidium sinense. The sequence continues at coordinate 163,337,442 of CM038216.1, read as the reverse complement.
TCTTATATAACACTTTAATGTCACTTTAAAACTAAATAAAATGACACTTTAGTGTAACTTGTATTGAGAAAGAAATCCATTGACAATTATAATAATCATTAGGCACAAAAAATTAAAAGTTTTTTAATCATCATATAAACAATTTTTTAATTAAGAAAATAAATCACCAATATTGAATGTTGAGAAATTTTTTAAAAAGTGAAATTGTGCTCCTGATAGAAAAACATTATGGCTCTGACACTGCGTACACCTTTAGTGAATTGACACACTTTATGATATCTTATGAAGCAAATAAAATTTTTTTTATAAATTTTATTTATTAATGATTTTTATTGCTATTAAAATGATAGATTGTATAAATTATTCCATTTAAATTTTTTAATGAGTTACATACTATGCAAAATTCATGAAAATAAATCATTTGGCTATTAATGTGTCTATGACCATATTCATAAAATTTGAGAAAATTTTAAATTATTTCATTTTATTAAATTTTATTAACAAAAGAATATATTAAATTTTAGAAAATAAGGTAAATTAATTTTCAAATCCTAAACATATTTTCCATTATTTATTTACATTTTCTATAATTTTGTGAGTTCATTGAATTTATTTAATATTTTTCATATTTTTAAAATTATTTATGAAATTTATATTTTTTTAGGTTGATTAGCCATTTGTTACTAAACTTAAATTTTAATTACTACAAAAGATTATTGAATTAATTCCTCAAGCCAAAGATAATCTCAAGAACATCCCATAATATTGGTTATTTGAAAATTTGAATATTATATTATAATTTATTTATTTAAACATTAAATTTAGATTATTATCAAAATGTTGTCCAAGAATTATAAATATATTTTTAAAAATTAAAGGTTATATTTTTAAATAACTTCTCATAAAAATTTGAAGTCATTTAAAATTATATTGAGGCTATGGAAAACTCTAAAATTGTCCTATAAAATGTTAAATGCATTTGAATGTATTTTTGATTTTATATGAATTCAATGATTTATTAATCATTAAAAATTAGAAAATTAGCAAAGTGTATTTACTATTAAACTTACCTAAATTGGTCTTTCTCTATATTAGGAGTTTGCAATATTTAATTTTGCTTTTTTAAAATTTTATCTGAATTAACTTCAAATTTTACAAATTTTAGGAGATTTTTATTATTTTTTCAACATAAATTAATAAGGTGATAATTATGATATAAGTGGAATTCAAATTCAAAACTTTGACACTAAATTTTAAGTCTTTATCAACTAGACTAATTTTCACCAAAAAATTTTAGGTAATTTAATAAAAAATCATTTGACATAAAATTAAGGTTTGCAAATTTTCATCAAAATGAACTCAAAGCATTATGAAATCAAAACCATATGTTAGGGGTAACATAAGGGTTAATTTATAAAAAATTGAAGTTATTTAAATTTAAAATAAAATTTTAAAGAGTGATTTACTTACCACAAAAATACTAATATATTTACTTATCTAATACATAAACTTTAATTTTTACATATATAACACTCCAATCTTCAAGATCATATCAAAAATATCATCATTATCCAATTTTTAAAAATAAAATACACATTTTTAAATAAAGAAAAAATATTTTATAAATAAATATCTACTTTTAAGTATTAGATATGTAAATATATAAACATTATATGATATGCATGTTAATCTTCCAATTTTAAAAATTATTTCAACAAATTAAAGTTTAACATTATAAAAACTCATGAACGGATTTAGATGCCTTTATTATTTTTAAAAATTAAAAATAGATAGAGAATGTTTTAAACTTGAGTTTAGAATGGTAGGGGTTAATTTGATTTTGTTATGAATTATTAAATTTTTAGATGATTTAAAGATATCAAATAAAAAAGATAAGAGTTAACCATAAATAAAACCTCTAAAAAAAATTCAGAAAAAAGGAGAGCCTCAATAATCATCCATAAAGATTTGAGAACAATTTGAGTTATTTAAGTTCACTAATTATATGATTATTCCAATGCATTTAAACCCAATTCACTCTAAACTGATAGATTTTAATTTTAATTCCTTAAATTCTTCCTTATCTGCTAATTCAAAACAGGCATTATTTGCTTAATTTGATTGAGAAATAAATTAGAAAAGAAATTTTAAATTTTAAGCTATAGCTTAAGGTTGAGGGTTGGATCATTTTCAAATACTACATGATCACAATCACCCATTTTATTTCATAAGAATTGACGGTGATCAGATCACCTCCTTTTAATTAAGAATGAAAATTGTCCATCAAAATAGCTTTGATCTTAATTAATCAAACATAATCTTTAGAATCATTTGCAGGAAAATAAGATCATTGAATGAAATGCAGTGTTTACTATGATTAAATCCTATCAAAACACTCATCCAGTTCACAAAGTTTTGAGGCCTAAGGCTGATCCAAGTTATTTGAAACATACCTCTATTCAACTTGATTAATATAGAAGCTTCAAAGGGAAGAGATAAAGTTCTACTGAAGGTCTCATGGTTGCCTCCTCACTAATCATTCTAAAGGTTAAAAAAATTGTCAGAGTCCTCAGAATTTGGTCTCCTCGCTCACAAAGAGAACTAAAAGGGAGGAGAGAGTTTGGATCACTTAACTTCAAGATTTATTTAGGACAATTATAACAATATGAAAAAATAGTGATGGAGTTACTGCAACAAAATCTACTATCTAAATAGAAAAAATGCACTGTATCGCACCGTACTGCTGCCTCAAATGGAGTCTTAGCTTTCAGAAGCTTGTAGGTGAACTTTACACAATTTCATAAGGAGAGCCCTATTATAAGAAAGTGTCTTGTGCGTCATGCAAAAATTCTAGCTATGATTTTACCTTCCAAATAGTTACCGGTCAACCAAAAAGGTTGAGATGTATGTCTTGGAACATTATCAAGAGTTGGGATCAGCTAGATCAATAGTTCAAGAATTTGACTTGGATGAGCTAAGTCCTAAGACTCTAGAGAAGCTTTTGTGTGTCTTAGCTTAGCTTGGGGAGTGCCTAATAACTCCATTTGGCCAAATGAACCAAATTAGGCTTGAGATAAGGTTTAAGTTCACTTGGGCTAAGCCTAAGTAAGTTGGGATAGCTAGGACCACCGACTAGTTGTCTCTAGTTTCATGCACATTACACATGTCCTTCAACTTCCTAGTCGCACCAACCTTCCCTACTGTGAGGAAGACCATGCCAAAGCGATATCCAATGCTAGCTTCATAGGTCACTAGTTTTTCCTCCTGTCAAGATAATGGATGCATCAACCACCATCCTTCACCTTGCCAACCACTAGCATCCAACATCTACTTTCCAAATTACTCGATCTCCCCTCCTACAATTTAAGTTAATCATATTGTGCAAAGAACAATCCTCTGTAATCCTTAACTTACACTAATGATAATATTCTAATTGAGCTAGGGCCAATTTTTGTTCATTTTATATTTTCTTCTAATTCATATGTTCTGCTTTTAACTTATATTTACGAGTGAAATTTTCATACAACCATAATATATGAAAAGCATAGCAAATATTTCAATACACAACACTAAATTGAACATAAACTTCAAAGAAGTAACTTCAAATGAAGATCAATATAAATTGGAAATATAAGTAGCCCAAAGCATAACTCCCTCTTTATAAGCATTATCATTTATTCAGCATAAATAGTTTAGTAAATTAAATGGAATATCAAATCCTTCCTTTATTGTCGTATCTTTATGGAGCCATGTTCAACTACTTCATCATTTACTATACCTGCAACTCATCCTCAGGGGCCAATGCATCAAATAAGGATTCCACTTCGTTCACATCAACATCTTCCAACCTTGGGGGATTCCACTTGGGTTTCTGCCACGCAACAACAATATAATTGAGAGATTGACTGAGAAGGCACTTAAAAGTTTTGACAAGGTTAGGTTCTGGTTGAATGCCAGAAAAATTAAGACAGTTTACCTAAGAGAATGATCAACCATATTATAATGATATCAAGAGATAATAGCATCCAAAATGAGTCACAATGTTCTAAGAAATCCTTATTTCACTATAAAAGTTGAGTAAAAGGACATCTTCACAAGAAGGTAGATGAATGTATAAAGTGGCATGCAATCATAATGGTAAAAAAGAAGATGAAGAAGCTTGCAACCAGAAAAAAAAAAACCAAACTTGTGTCTGCAAAAAAGAAAAAAAAAACAAGTTTTACAACAATTTTTTAGGTTGTGTGAACTGAATTAGCATCAAATAGGTGACCAAAAACCAAACAGAAACAGCAGTTTTAATTCCTTGTAACCTGACGTTGGAGTAACATATGCATACCTGATCTTTGTCCACCAAGACTGCACGAACACCTTCAGCAAAATCATTCCGGATTGAAGATCTCAATGCCATTCGATACTCGGTTTTCATCACACCATTTAACTGGAAGTAAACAATCATATGAGGAAAAAACAAAATATCAAAAGAAAATTTATTACGGCAACTTACAGTGGACAACGGGTGTTGATCATTTACACATTCGGATGCAACTTGGGAGAAATGTCTCTGAGTAAGGAAAAGAGAAAAAGGAGCACCTCTTCCAAGACCTAGAAGGGCATCACTCGCCCATTCTGCCACTGTAAAAAAAAATTGTTTCATTACGAGTTGAAAATGATTACAATATTTATTTATTCATAAACGAATTTCAAAAACTAAAACCACAAAATTAAACAGGACTAACTAATAGGACTGCTATTATTTTTTTCAAGAAGAAACATGACCACCCCTGGCTTTTCTCATGAATCCTTACTACATGGCATATGAACACTGAAAAGTTGAAAATAAATAAACAAATAAATAGAATACCTGCTACATCATTACTTGATTGAAGTTTCTTCAACTCAGCTACTGTTTGTAAAACTGATTTATCTCGGCCAAACGTTGAGCCAATATGCGGCAAAAGTATTTTCAACACAGGCTCTTCCTTCGGCTCCTCCTTGTATTCTGCCAACAGTGACTGTATGTCTTTGTGGGGGTCATCGGACCTGCAGTCAGAGAATAAAAAAGGTCAAGAACGAAACAAAACAATCATGGATAAATTTTTATTCGTAAATTGACATCCAAAACATCGATGCAGAAAGATCATTGACTGGATGTATCAAAAATCAAATGTGACAAATATAAATGAATTGGGGAATTATTAAAGAAAGACCAATAATTTTGAAGGCATTGGAGATGAGTGATTCCAAGAAGAACCGTTTGTCTTGCAAGGTAAAAGCTGGATTATATTAGGGAGGACATTTGAGCCAAATTAATGACAAACTCACACATATAACACATATGCAAACTTTGAACTCAAGACCTCTTAGTTAAAAGTCAAAGCTCTTAACTATTAGGCTAAGGTTGCTTGCATCACAAAAAATTATATAGCAACATAAAAATAAATAATCAAATACAAAATGAGTTATTAGGTGATGTGGAGTCAAATGGAAAACAAGTTCTTAGGTGATCATTAAATTATCATTTAATGTGAATATCTTGTATCTTCTGGTTAGCATAAAAAGAAGACATTGTTATTTTATTTAGTGGTTTTTGGAACTATGAATTCTAATATTTAGTTGCATCATAAACCATGGACAATAAATATTCTACATTAAATTAAACTGCTATTAGAGCTTAACCTTTTATTTAAAAGAATAGAAATATATCACAATTATTTTATCTATTGAAAGTAAGGCATAGTATCAATTATGGATATGTAGGGCATGATATCAACTACAGATAAGGAAAGCACAAGGCCATACACAAACCAAATTCTATTTAGAGATCTTGGACGATCAGCATTAAACAAGGCCTGGGCTAGAATCAAACCTTTGACCTCTACCCTTGAAAACAAAGAGCACACTAATTGAGATAAAGCTAATAGTATTAGGACTTATCGTTTGATCATGATGTTAACTAGAGGTAGAACAAAATAATTAAGTCAATTAATAAAACAATAACATGATGCAATTTAAATAACTTTGATTAATTTATGGTTCAGGACAATTATATTGTGATAATCAAGAGGTTCAAAATTATATTTCTAAATTTGATAGAATATATACCTTAAGAAGACTTCTTTGAAAAATATAATCAATATAATTCCTAGTGAGTTGAATGAGCTAACAAAAATTAGTGGGATATGTTCAAACATTTAGATGACTTGTTGCATTAAGTCTATATGGGCAAATATAAAATATAAACTTAAGGAGCAATATTTATCATTCAAAAAATATAAAGAATAATTACTTGATTAATTCAAGAGTGATAAATAAAGTGATTATAATGTGTTTGAATACTACGAAAAAATTTACAAGTCATATAATTAAATATTATTTTTCTCTAGACTCTTATTATAACATTATCTAATTTATTTAAATTCTTAATCAAGAAATGAATTACATGAATGCTTACATTGATTTTTAATATTACAAATATTTAAATTATTTTATTAGAACTGTCACATCAGCGATTTATGGACCTAAAGAAAAATCAATATTATCTGCTTTAAAGCCTTTCACATACACACTATCCTAACAATCATACATGGTTAAGTTGATCTAATTAAAAAAAATGTAGCATATTCTTTTACTAGTATTTTAAATAAAAAAAAATTGCACTTATATTATAAATCAACATATGATTTTGATGAATCTAAAATTTAACAAGATAGGATTTTAGTCTACAGATCATAATTGAGCACGAGGACCTATTTAAATATGAACTTCTGATAAAAAATGAAATCTACTTCAAGATGTTAAACTATATTATGTTTAGTATAATTAAAGAACCAATAGAGAACTCAAAATACAACTCCTGATATATTGTATGTATATCAATCCTATGATGAATGATTAAACTGTCATTGATTTATATGTGATTCTTATTTACTGACATATAAATTCATAAAAATAATTGTAATGTTTCATTGCATTAGCATTCCAAAAAAAATTATCATTGACAAATGGCTTTAAAAACTTGAAAATTTAAAACTCAATGTGAGTGGTCAAATTTAAAGGTACATGATTCACATCTAATATCCAAGCCGTTTAAGTTAACTTTTTTTAAGTGATTGTCTTCTTATATAACCTTTTCATATTTGTGTAGTTCATTACTTTTTAAGTTGTTCAACATATCTTTCTCTAAGAATTAGCTATATAGGATATTCATTAGCATTAGCTATTCATTAAGAGAAATTTTAATATTTTAACATTTCATTACTTCAATCATATCATGTTACATCATATTAGTCAATTATTTGAAAATGTTCATAGAAACTTATTGTTAATTGTGGCAATTATAAGTCAATAATGTACATGAGCAAGAGGTATATGAAAATTTATTTATGTGAAAAGGTAATAAGTAAAGCTAAATCATAAAAAATTTTCTATAGGAGACTTTAAGAAAGTCAATGTAAGAAAGCATGATAATTTAAAATCATAGACCACATTGGATAAATGCTTATGAATTTAAAAATCCTAGAGCTAGCATTATTCTAGTCTCCAATAGAATTGATTTAACTTTATTCCATGAATCTACCACCAACTTCTTCAATTTCTAAAATCATACATCTAGCACAGTATCTACATGATTCTCAAAGTGTCATTCTAATCTTATTAATGAAGCTATTACAATAGATAAATCATATCAATTGCTGAAAGAGAATATCAAAGTACAGGAAATTTTCCTACAAGATGTGTAACAATTATGCCCTCCCAAATTTGCTTCATAATATAAACTAAACATTTCATTAGAGTTAAACATTTCAAGTTGGGAAATTTGGTGTCGAGCATCTTTAAGCGGTGGAATTTAGATTTATATGATTGGATTTACTCTTAAACAGATGATTTCAAACCTTACTATTTGTATATTAATGAGGCCTTGGCTTAAGCAGTTAAAGTATTGTGTGTTGAAACCTATCATGTTCCAATCATTAAAATTAGTTAGTGGTTCTCTGTTTACCATGACTTCCAATTCGATGTTTGTGGATTCTTGGTCATTAACTAGATTTGTAATTTCATTTCTTTTTTTTTTTAATTCCTGTAGTTGTTTGTTCATTATGGTACAAAAGCCAAGTTCCTAGAGTGAGAAAGTCCTAACAACGCATTATGATATTCAATTCCTATAGTTGGCTGTGATATACATAGACCATGTATATCATGACGCCAAAAGTTATCAAATTTTTTTTAATGGAAGGAACACCGCAAGATTTTATATCATCTTATCCGCTGTCCTATCTACATGAAACCATATGGAAAATTTGAAGTATGGTGGGATAATATGAGATGGAAATTAAATGTTTATAATTAATTAAATCTGAGACAAGTAATACAATTATTTTTAGTTTTTAAAGCTTTCCTGTTATATTCAATCTTGCATGCTTGGTTAGAGTTTGATTCTTCAAAGTGCAATGCGAGTACAAATATTAGTTTTTGAAGAAACCCTAACGGAGATTTGAATTCTTAACTCTTAAAGAAATCAAGATAAGTTGAAAGCCTATCTTCATTCATACCCCTTCAATTGCCAGTCATTTCCTTCAAAGTTTTATGTTGCAACTCTTAAACTGAAAAAATTCTATTTATCAGGTAGTGAGGCTTCTATTCCTTAGGATAATATGGATTGCACTTGCCTAGGGGCCATTTAGGATCACTTTTATTTTTTGTTTTTTATATTGTTTTTTTATTTTATTTTGTTTATATTTTGTATCAAAATAAAATACATTTGGTGGTAATAGTTATTTTTAAAAATACCAAAAGATTATTTTGAGTGCTTTTAAAAATAATGTTATTTATTTTAAAAATAAAAAATAAAAGGGGGATTTACATACATACCACACAATTCTTATGTATTTACATATTTAACATCTAAACTTTAATTTTTACATATATAATATCTCAATCATTAATATCATATTTAAAATGCCATCATAACTCATTTTTTAAAAGTGAAATATAACTTTTCAAGCATAGGAAAGTGTTAGATAAGTAAATATCTAATTTTAGGTGTTAGATATGTAAATGCATAAGAATTGTGTGGTTGTATGTAAATCTTCAAAAATAAAAAACACTAAGGGCCGTTTGGGATCACTTTTTATTTTTTGTTTTATATTTTTGTTTTCAGTTTTTTATTTTTGTTTTGTTTTTGTTTTAACATGAAACAAAAACATGTTTCAATTTCTTATGATTTTTTTTTTAAATAAAAAAATAAAAATATGTTTGTTTATGCCAAGATCATGGAATTTCTTGGCTTACAAATCTTTTTAATGTTATTTTAAAGACTAAAAAGATGTCAGATGAGTAGAGAAAGAGTTTGTTGGTTCCTATATTTAAGAATAAAGGTGATGCACAAGAGTGTGCAAATTATAGAGGAATTAAGTTAATGTGCCATACATTAAAATTATGGGAGAGAGTAATTGAGCATAGGTTACGATGTGATACAGAAGTTTCTCACAATCAATTCGGTTTCATGTCAGGTAGATCTACTATGGATGTTATACATTTGTTAAGAGGTTTGATGGAGAAGCATAGAGAACATAAGAAGGATCTACATATGATATTTATTGATTTAGAGAAAGCTTATGATAAAAGTCTCAAGAGATGTTCTTTGGAGAGTTCTAGAACGAAAGAAGTTAATATTGGTTATATTCAAGTCAGGATATGTATACTAGAGTCATACTTGTGTCCAAACACAAGGAGGATTGACAAAATATTTTCCTATTTGGTTGGATTACATCAAGGATCAACATTAAGCACTTATCTTTTACTTTAGTTATGGATGTTCTTACGAGGCATTTACAAGAAGATGTACCTTGGTGTATGCTTTTTGCTAATGACATTCTTCTTGTTGATAAGACTAGAGAGGGAGTCAAACAGAAACTTGAATTATGGAGGTCAACTTTAGAGTCTAAAGGTTTTAAGTAAGTAAATCTAAACTGAATATATGAAGTGTAATTTTAGTTGTAGAAGTTTTAGTGGTAGTGACTTTAGGTGATCAAGTCATTAATAAGAGTGAGCGATTGGATATTTAGGCTCTATTGTTCAAAAGATGGTAAAATAGATGGAGATGTTATTAGTAGAATTCAAGTTGGATGGTTGAAGTGGAGGAATGCACACTATTATGTGATAGAAAAGTTCCACTTAAACTTAAGGGAAAATTTTATAAGATGGTGGTAAGACCTGCAATGACTTATGGTGCAGAATGTTGGCCAATAAAAGAGAAACATAAGACTAAGTGTTATAGAGATGAGGATGCTCAGGTGGATGAGTGGCTTTACCCTTAAAGATAGAATGCAAAATGAGTATGTTCGGGAAAAAGTTGAGTAGCTCCAGGTAGATAAGATTAGGAGAATTAGATGGTTTGGCCACATAAAGCGTCCATAATGACAGAGAGTAGATGCATTAGATTTGCCTTATGTTAAGAAAGGTAGAGGTAGACCTAAAAGACTTAAGATGTAAAAAATGATCTTAGTATACTTGAATTAAATGAGAATTTGACACATAATAGGACACAATGGAGACGAATGATTCATGTAGCCGACCCCACCTAGTGGGATTAAGGCTTGTTGTTGTTGTTGTTCCTATTTTTTTTAATTAAAAACAAAAAATAGGAAACAAAAAGTTATTCCAAGTAGGGTCCGAACAAACATTTTTTAAAAACAAAACAAAATTGATCCCAAAACAAGCCCTTAGTTGTCAAAGACAGTAAGGTTCTTAAAGCTCATTTTAGCTAATTTTGCCTATGAAGAGGTTAAAAGGAAATTATTAGCAGTTTCAACTTACCCATTTGTCTTTAGATGACTCATTGAAGCGAATTTAAGATGAAATTTTGACTTTGAAATAACTTTTTATTATTTTATCTGAGAATTGTGGATCATTATCAACTATAATTACTAAGGTAAACCATGCGGACAAATTATGTTAGTCTATATGATATTATAAATAACAGAGATTGTGATTTTAGTACGGGATTTTGCATTCATCCACTTTGTTAAAAGTCAATCATTTTATGATTAAATTTGTTTTGACCACTTGCTAGTGGAAAAGTGGAAAATGCTAAGCAGACTCATTCTCTAAACAACAAATGGCCACAAACTCAATATCGATGGTAATTGGTGTGAAGGTTGAAGTTGCATTCAAATAAATTTCTTGCATGGAACACATTGGTTAAAAACTTCAACTTTTCATAAAGTTGACAAAAAAACCTTGCCTCAAGATTCTATTAGCGAATATTCTTTCTCTCGAGTAGCTTTCACATTCTCCAAATTAAACCATAAAAAATACTGATAGCCTCAATTTCTCATTCTGACTGAAGGTTGATTGAAGCAACATACTTCCCGAATAACTAGCCATCAATGAAAGCATATTTATTTTTTAACCTTCCTTGGTTCTCATAGTAGATAAAATTTTCCATGAGGCTAGGTATTTGATATATTGATCCATATATAACTATCAGTGGCTTCTATTTATAAGGTTTATGACTCCATAATACTTGGATAAGTGAGTTCAATAGGTGGTATGCCATCAACATTTTCATTTTCATTCTTTGATTATAAATTAGTGAGTTGATTTTCATTTTATCAAATTTATTCAAAACAAAAAAAATTCAAACTTGTTAATTTCACTTTGAGCATAAAAATATATTATTTTCACTGTTTTCTCCCTTGTTCCATATTCTCCATTCACTACTTAACTATAAAAAATGACAAGATAAAATAGTGCAAAATGAATTCCAGCTAATAAAGCCCCTCTTGAACGTAACTTTTATCCTATCTGAGATAAAACAATGTCAATAAAGTCTTTCTTGAATTATCATGATGCTAAATGCAAATTTTTTTTTTTGAAGCAGTGCATAAAAAATGTGCCCAAATGTCACTTTCTTTTTCAATATCTAGCAAATTGAAGTCAACCAAAAAGTCAACTATTGCATACACATTGACAACTAAAGATAATTGGAATTTGCCAAGTTTTGCAAAACATTTTAGAGTCACCTAGAATTGTCTGATTTCAATAGAAATCCTTTGAGTGGATAATAAATAATGCCTTGAATTGAATGAGCTTCAAAATATGATAGAAGCCATTGAGTAGAGACAACCAACGTACATGCTAGATTTTCTAGGATTGTATCTCAATTTGGAGCTTCGGAGAATTTTGCCCACACAGTAAATGCATCATTGTTTCATCAACATGCCTTAATCAAACTAGAACATATTGCAACTTCTTTGACTTCAAGAAATAGCAAGTTGTTGTCAGATTGTGGACTTTGGAGTAGTGGTAATGTTGGAAAAAGTTTTTTTTTTTTAAAACTAAACAAAGATTTGATTACATTCTAGAGTTCACTAAAAATGACATCCATTTTTTAAAATTTTAAAACATGGTGAGAATTTTTCTCCAGATTTTGAAATAAAATGATCTAAAGCCTACAACTCACCGTATCAGTTGTTGTAACTCTCTAGATGTTTTAGAAGGTGATATATTTAGCATAACAATAACTTAATCAAGATACATTTTAATTCCTTCATGAGTAAGTAAAACATAACTTAATCTAGTTCAAGTAAAGTGTATTAATAATGAAAATCATAAAGTATTTTTCTTAGAAAAGGATATTAAAAATAGGTGGATGAGATATTTTGATAAACTTTTCAAAGAAGGATCTGAAACCACGATTGATTTTAGCAACCTTAATATCCTAAACAAAAATAGAGAAATTTGTTTTATCATCGTATTAGTAAATTTGAAATTGGAGAAACTTTAAAGAAAACAAGAGACCTAATGATATTTCATCATGGACTACCACCACCACCTCTCGATGAAGAGAGTATATTAAATGTCGAAATTTTCGAAGATAATAATAATAGCAAGATACAACCCAGAATTTGCCCTCATTTTGTGAGGACTTTAGATTTGGTTCCGGGTTTCTATCAAGTATACTATAGTTACCCTCTCAATGTTGAGAGAGAACTTTCGACAGGCTAGTTAAATCGCAAGCGAGCGAAGAGTGATGTGGAATTTTGGAATTTAGATTTATGAAATTTATTATATTTAACTTAAAGCAGATGGTTGGGAGAACGATGACGCGCCCGATCAAGATCCTATTGTCATTATCCCCGTCGTACTTCTGGCCTACCAGGCTGATCCAACTTGACCAAGGATCCTGTCAGTGTATGTCGCCCAAGAAAATCTAAACTGTATAAGTTTTGTCAATGAGACTTAAGTCTACCTTAACTAACAGAGTTTTTTTTGCTATCAAGTTCACATATATCTCAAAGAAGAGCCATTTATAGAAGCATACAACCGCATCATAATAATGGTGTCATTTAGAAGAACCACTGATCGAGAGGACTCTATTCATAATTGCATCATATGTGGAACTTGCATGCAATGAGACACGCCACCCCGCCGGCATGAGATTGATTGAGAGTAACAAGACACTTCGATATTTGAAGTTTTAGAATTTTTGTCACGACAAACAAATAAGATGAATTAATTGAATTTCTTTTAAGTCTTTATGATTTTCATTTAATCAATTTGAGCTTAATAATTCATCGATTCTCATTTAGATTGATATTTAACTTATATTAATTTGATTTGAAATACAATGTTTTGATGAAATATCCTCCTATGAAATCTTCATTCAACACCATCCTCGGGATATATAAGTTTGCTTGATCTTTTTTATTTCAAATCTCCAAATCTATTAATTTAATAATAAAGGATGATCAATCATATATATACTACCTATATTTTATTAAGTTGAAAATATTATAATAGCATTATTATATTTTTTAGATTTTGTTCACCCGGACTCGGTCTTACGACCCAACCGAGAATCAACCCGCAGATCCTAACCAAGTTTAAGCATGATAGTCGAGACCCATGTATTTAAGAATGCGCACACTTTTGAGGTACTAAATTTGAGTTTTAATCATACTTTATAATATGTGCAAGAATCAATCAATTAACGCTTTATGTTCGTTTATGCGATGTTAATCCACGTCAGAAAGTGTTTCAACTCCTGTTCAATTATTTAGATTAATATTCATTTGTTTGCATTGGATAGACATCTAACTTGTTGTAGGTTATTATTAGTCAGATAATTGAAAGTCCAATTTTAACTCAGGAGCTTAGTCACTGTATTTAGTTCAATTATTGACCTTATTACTCATTTAAGATTCAAATATTATTTTTTGACTATTTCATTTTCATTAATTATTAATCTCTATTTTGATGAAATTTTGGCAACCTCCCGATATCATCGCCATATAGGAGAGCCTTCCTACACGCTTAAGAAAGCATGCATAGTGGTCTTACATCGCTTAGAGTTTTCTAAACTGACCACACTTAAGAAAGTGTGCATAAGCCTTCAATATCTCGGAAAAAATTAAAATTCCTCCTGATCATCCCCTTATAGGGGCTTCTTGAGGCTGCTTCCACCACGCTTATGGAAAGCGTGGTGTGTCATGCACCGCTACCGGTGATTTTATCAGATCCACCGCTGGAAAAGCGCGATGACCAAACTCAGACATTAAAATCATCCCGATTTCACATCAAAGCAACATGCACGAGTACTTATATTCAAATATGTGTAATTGTATTAAGTAGTAAGAATTTAATATACAAATGCATGTATATGTTGATTTGAAGTGAAACCTCCGACTATCCCTGCAGGTGGAGTCGACGGAGTGCTATACCTCCCACCACCCTTAAGAAAGCATGCATGATAGGTGTCTTGCGACACCACGTCTTAAGAGATCTTCCAAACCCACCACGCTTAAGAAATCGTGCATAGGCCTTCAATACCTGCATAAAAAGACATTTGAAATAAAATTCGACAGCCTCCCAACATCCTCCCCGTGTAAGGGGCTGCATCGAGAGCACTGAAGCCTTCCCACCACACTTAAGAAAGCGTGCATGGTAGGTGTTTTGCGACACCGCAGCCAAGTGATTTTCTTGCACCTACCGCGCTTATGAAAAGCGTCGCATAGACCTTCAAACCTGTATAAAAGCATCCTGATTTCCACGTCACGTTGAAGCAGCATGCACGAGTACTTATATCTAACAAATTTCCTTATAATTTCATCTCCATATATACACAAAGGCAAGATGCAACCTTAAATGAAGCTAAACAGCAAAAATAGAAGCTTTAAACTTGCACAAAATCTCATCTTAGATTGCACTTCAAAAACTAATTAACTTAGTGATAACAAAAGAGATGAAAACAAGACCAATGTTAGCAAAGCTAATCTCAACTCTCTTCATCCCCTCCCTTCATGATTGTAAGTAATCAAACAAAGAAAAGAGGCAACGCGGCAAAATTTTGAGTAGATGGAGAGCTTGCCTCCAATAGGTTTTGACTATAGCAAGTTGTACATGACAACCTTGGATCCCATAAATCTGAAATCCCATTCTTCACTTTACTTTAGAAGCCATTGATTTGGAGGGAGGACTTGAGATGGATTCAATGCAAACTATATTAAGCAACATTACCTCCTACACCTTTCGCTAGTCTCTTCACAGCATAACATTTAAATCTTTGGGGGTGCACAAACTTCAGCACATACCTCTACCTGAACCAAACCCACAAGTGCTTAGAAATGGGATCGACCTTGATCGGCTCTTCCCTTTAAGGCAAGTTAGAACGTGACTATCCTAAATAAGCAAGTACCTTGGGATCAGTGGGATAAGCAACGAAAAACTAATTGCTTGCACAAAAAGTCTGACGTCATTTATCAAAAATTCAACATGAGCAACTACAAGCGAGTACTTATAGTAAATGATTTCATAGATCTAGCTAACTTTGAGAAAGAGAGAGATGTTGATTGTCCGCTTCCTCAAACTTCTTTTAGTCACTTCTTCTAATGAGGTCGCCACTATCTTGTCCTTTCCAAAGGAACAGGCATAGTCGACACTACTAATCAATTAAACATTTAACGAACACAAACTTAGAACATCAGTTCCTCACCTAATTCACCAAGCTAGATACTCCCAATTGGACTATCAAGAATTGCTCAATGAAAAGTGTTGTGGAGAGTGTTGAATCTCTCATCCTTATATGTCACCAACACCAAAAAGTTTAAGTTATTGAAGCAGTAACTAAGAAACACCATGTTCGCCATCTTCGAGGCAAAGGAATAAGACTCAAGAAGTTTCTCTTATGAAAATTTAGAGGATGTTTCCTCAACACCGCCATCACCATACTCAAAAAGAAAAAAGAACAAAAGACAAGAAGACTCGCACCTACAAATCGCAACACACTCGCCCGAGAGGAAAATTACCACAATTAATGGCCTCATCAACCACCAAAAGGTATTTATAGGCAGAGTAATTCCTCGATTCATGAAGTGATGTCACATCAACAATTAATGATAAAATCTTGCGCATCATCACGAAATCCCGCTAAAATTCACAAGGAAGCAGACAACATGCTTAGTGCAAAGGTAAAATCAATTAACTTGACAAAAAATCAATTATAGACTTGACAAAAAATAAAATAAGTATGCAAGTATATGGCAATTAGTTTTCTAATAAAAGTTTATTTTCATTTACAACACACTCTTCACTGCATCATTACAAAGAAGGGCCTACCTTCAAGGATTGTGTGTACACCTGGCATTATATTGTTTGTTACAAATAAAGATCTGCCAATATTATACAGATGACATTATATTATTCATTACAAAAAAAATATTATTTGAGTTATTGTTTTAAGTACAAAATTCAATAGCCACTCGAAAGAGATGGCTCCCTTATTCACCAAGTAACCAAAAATAAAGTGACCTCCCATGATGAACTAGGCCGGCCGAATAAACTCGTCATGACGATGGGTAGTGACTCGCTCAACGAGCAGCTCCTCATTTCCTCCTTCAAAGAAAAGAACCTGGAGACCAATGCAACTGCCAAACTCACACCTTACTCAAAGAGATCTACTCTTCTCAACAAAGAGGCAAGCTCAACTTGGAGCTTCTCTAACATGCGAATAGCATCCTCCCCCTTATACCTAAACTATCTTTTCTCTAGCTTGACACCCAAGCCATGAGCCGGTGAAGGGAGCAGATCCCAATTCGCCTAGCTCAACCGAGGCCAGAGAACTTGCCACCTCAATGGTGAAAGAGGGCAGTCACCTCTTTCCTTGACGAGGAAGGCTCTCCAACAAGAGAGGTGTTGAGAGCACAATATGTGGAAGCTGCATCACAAAGAAAGAGAGCCTGGAAATTCGCTACGTGAGCAATTGCCTCCAATGAAGTCGGCCCTACAGAACAAGTAGTAGTCACATTAGCAAAGCCATCATAACTAGCACAACAAAAAGGCGACTCACCGAAGATGATGTCTCGAGATTGGGTAACCATTGTGAAATTAAGTGCATTTTCCACTTGTTCAAAGCTCGACCCAACAACTCGCCCATAGTAAGATGTAAACCGGGTTCATGAGGGCAACCCACTAATCTTCCATTCACAAAGACTTTGATAATCGACTCATCTTTTGAGGCACTCGATAGCAGAGAGGTGGTCTCAAACAAATCAAAGAAGCTCATTATCCCGACCTGAAAGTTAAAAAGATCAATTAACCATCTCCCTCTACGAACTAAAAACATTGCAAGGTAAGAGCATTACTACCTCAAGAAAGCAAGCCTCTACCCACTCATACTGAAAGAGAGAAATCATCCTCTTCTGCACAACCACCTTCTGCTAATGATGCACAAGCAGGTGCCTCCTCTTCCGCAAGAGCAACTAGCTTGATGTAAGAGCACTACTACCTCGACAAAGCAAACCTCTATCAACTCTCATTGGGAAAGAGAAAGCACCCTCTTCTGCACAACCACCTTCTACTGATGACGCACTAGTAGGTACCTCCTCTTTCGCAAGCATCCGACTTGATGTGAGGAGCAATTGGAGACTCGACAAGGACAGCATACGAGGTCTTGATGAGTGTCTCTATCAGAGTCACCTCGACAACAATAGCAACTGCCTCCATCAAAGCAATAATCGGCTCAATAGTGGCCATGCACCCCTCCTATTTTGATTGGTGACTCCTTGCTCCTTTTATATAACCACCCTCTTCTTCTTATCCTTATGAAGGCCAAGCCACATCTTAGCACTATTGGCATCACTCACAAATCTCTTATACGCAATCCCACTCTACAAAAGAACTCGACTAGTGTTGGAGAAGGGATAGCATGGCACAAGACTATCATTGATGGTCCTATTTATAGGCAAAAGCTAGTGGAACAGTCAAGCTAACAATTAAATCAAAAGGTGATTGACATAATTCTCCAAAGATTCTTGTTAAATGGTCCAAAAGCCATCAATTATTGTCATTTATTATAGCTGACTTGACCTCATACCTATTTCTGATTCTCCATGTCCTATTTGCAAGTCACCTTTACAAGGAAGAAAGAATTAGAGAACTAAATGTATACCTGGAGTACACCTAGAGTAGAATGCACTCACCCAAGAGAGAATTAGGAGCCTAGAATAGGAGCTCACCTTAGAAGTATGGTGTAGGACATCTTATGCAACACGCCAGCTATCTAATGATTCGTTGACTTGAACTGCAGAGTTGGGAAGGTACCCACCAAACTCAGCATAAAAAAGACTTATCACACATCCCCAAGGATAGAGAATTCGCCACTCCCCGAATAGCCAACTCCTAGCAATTCAGACTCGCCTCAAAAAAGAATGTGGGTGACCAATACAAGGCGACTCATTAGTCCTTAGGTTTGTACACACCCCATCTATCGAGTACGAGCAAATACCACCAGATGGAGAATCCAGCAGTGGCATCATAGCTACATGACATACACATGTGTCAATGATTTGTCTCAAGGGTTTGTATATATTTTTATTTATTTACTCGAGTACTCCATAGCCATGTGAGTAGCTCTCTGACCATATAAATACAAGGTCAAGAGGCATATCTAGGTCATTTTGCTATCTCACATCTCTCTCACTCTCTCTCTCTACTTATTCCTGGATTACTCTTGTTAGATTTGGTTGTCATTTAGCTCATTATTATACTTGTTGTATACCTTCCATCCATACCTCTCTTTAAACCCCATTCCTAATCACAATTATACTCTCCAGTATGATTTGACATTACCTCTAGGATAGATTTGGATCCATAAATAATCTTTCATATTTATATATTAATTTAATTTATATTTTTAAATATTTTATGTCATATTTAAAATAGTGTGCGCTGCATTACATCATGTGCCATGCACTATGGCTCCATGAGGACCATTGCGCTATGATGCATCATTTGAATGCATTGAACCTATTGTTTTGAGTAGATCTTGCTAAATATTTTGTAATTCTTACCTTGGATCTTTTGAAGGTTATAAATAGAGCCCATAAAGCATACAAAATTCAATAAATAGTGGATATTGAAATTAATTTTTCTCTCTAGTGTGTGCGTGCGTGCGCTTGTTGATGTGTGTTCTTCTAGTACTATATAGGTATAGACAATCACTTGTAAGAGGAGACTAATTCCATAAGATTTGGATCTTCCAAATGAGTAACTTCATCATTATTCTTGTATTTTAAATTATTTAGCTACTAATTTTAAGTGACAACTTTGATTATGCAAAATTTGTGAATTTGAACCAGCTTCGTTGCAGAATTTTATTATTCATTGTTGTCTTCTAGTGGAATTTCAGATTTTGAGCTATTGTCATTTCTTGTAATAAATAAAGTGTGCTTATTGTCCTTATATTAAAAGCAACAAGTTTTGCAAAAATATATGAATTTGTAACCTAAAAATTATGATTTTATTATGTTTTTACTTTGCATGCATCCTAGTTGTTTTTAAAACTCTAAACCTTACCAGCGCAACATTATATACTCTACAGTAAGAAATCACGAACTTCAAAAAAAAGGGAGAGAAAAAGTAAATTACTCCTCCCAGAATAGAAACTTCACAAGAGAATATCATTCATTTGCTTTCCCTCTCTCTTTCTCATCACTCCTCTCATCTAATTTACTTGGCCAGCTATTCTCACCCTCCAAACTCTTTACTAACGTTCCAAATCCAATGTTAGCAACAGATGATTAGAAACATGTTCACATACCTATGACCGTCTACAATGCAACCAACTAGTAAAGATTGCAATGCTCAACACAGTCTGTGTCCCTATCTTTTATTAGCCACACAGATACACATAAGCTTGTTCTATCCTTCCGAAAGGTTATCTTATTTCAATTTTTTTACATCATGGATCAGTAATATGACGAAGGATTATAATCAAATTTATGCAAACAAAAACGTGTGTTTATATGTTCTGAAAAAAACTTGATAGTATGTCAATGAAATAACTGAAAATCTTAAAGAATCTTGAGTTTGAATAAGTAATAACCTAAGATAAAGATAACAAAAATAATATGTTTGAAAGTATTACATTATATAATTTTCATTATTGTTTATGAACATGTTTTTTTAGCTAATTGACTTAGCTTGAGTTGAATTTTAAAACATTGAAGAGCAAAAGAGACATGCCATTATAACTGCAGAGAAGTCTAACTCTGATGCTACACCAAAAAAAGTGTCAGATGCATGTTGAATCGTGATAAAAGATCATCAAAAAGGTTACCAAGCCCATGCTTCCTAGAACAAAATTGATCAGCTAAACACTGAATAGATTTAACCATTTAAACATTAAATTTGGCTCTTAAGGACAAATTTGAGAACCTTTTCGATGATGATGATGGATATTGAACTTCATGTCCAAACCATGAAACTAATAAATGATAAATTGGGATAGCCGTCTCCTTGAGTCAAGAAAGATCTACAACTAATGAAAAGCATTGACATACAAATTTAGTTCCAATAGCGCCTGCTTGAGGGAAGCTAAGTTCACTGATGGGACAAAGTGTGTTCCAAGGCCTATATATAGTGCATCAGCAGCAGAAGAAATTCTTGCTCCTGTCATTCCAAGGTAGTAACCTAGAAAAAAGATTTTCAGCTTAATGAATCACATAATTTGTCGAAACATTTTCAGAAGAATATGATTGCATAGAAACAGCAACTATCCAACATGCAGGTGGTTTATCATCATCGCCATCATGCCAGTCATCCTAATTATTTGAGGCAAGACGTTTCTATTGTGGATAAACTTACAATATGATATTTAATAGTAAGCCTACAAGTAGAGACAGGTGACCATAAATAGTAACAACTTTTTCAAGAATTCCCATATAAACCATTCCCACCAATAGCAATCATCTAATTAAGTGCGCAATATTTGTTCACAGCATTACTATCATCATTAGTCTTATCCAACCTTTGGGGTTCAATCATATGGATCGTTCTTCATCTTTGTTTTCTAATGAGGCCTTTAATCGTTAACTACAGTCTCAAGTAAATCTTCTTCAAAGATTCTGGTCATATTACGTTTGATTTTCCCTTGGGTTTTTTTCATGCTTCTTCACAAAACTATGTGTGCTATCTATTGTTGTATCTTTTGCACTCAGATGTATGATTACAGATCACCTGAGTCTATTTAACAGAACCTTTTCTCTAATGAAGGCCTAGGCACTATCTATAATATGATAATTTACATTCTATCCTTCATGATTTTATTAAATACTCATTATCATTTCTAACAGACTTGGTTATTAGTTAATGCTAAAAATAGGAGAATGGTAAATATTTTCTTGCATTATCATATATTCAAAAGATATTTATGCATAGAGTTGGTTATCATAAAAAGTAATCATTACAATTAAAAGAAATTCCCAAAGCTTCATAAATCTTTAGCTTCATATTTCCATATATGTTAGTTGTCATGGAATCGTTGGTCTCCTTATTTTGGTCTGTCTTAATCCCTTTTATCATATCTTCCATCTCTAGCAAGTAAGTATTCATTATTTCCTCCTGAAATTATTTCTAATGATGTCATTTAGAGGCATCAGACATTCCCCAACAGTTAATACTTAGTTGTCCAATGGTGTAATCCATATGGCATAATATTTTCTTATTGCACATCCCAGTAATATTCTCTTCACGGGCAACCAATAAAATAAATAAATAAATAAAGAAGATGAGAAAGGGTGAGAGGAAGAAGAGAAAAGAGAACGAAAGAGGTGAGAACTTCTTAACTTAAGGTTTTTCTTTTATAATCTTTTCATAACCTGAAAATAAGGTTTTCTATTTAGATTTTTATGTAGAGTTATGAAACCCTACGTTTATTCTAAAGGACAACTTTGCCTTGATTAGGAAATGTTACAAATTAGCGAAGATGGCTAAATTTTTAGGGAAGGAGACAGCAAAAAAAAAAATATGTATGGTAGACTGAAACACATTTTAGGAAATCTTCCATAGGAAAATCTTAAAGTAAAATTTTATTAATTATGATACAAATTCCTTAAATATGTATATTGTCACGACCCGGCCCAGAGATTGGAATTTCTAAGATGGAAACATTTATAATTTCAGAATTCTAATAATCTAAATCCAAAGGTAACGAAAGAGTCAAAGAAATATTAAATCTAAAGCAAATGAAGAATAAGATTAGCTTCGTTTGTTACTACCTCATCTACAATATATATTTTCCCTTTGTTAACTCATTTAAACTTGAAAGCGTTAAATAATAACATAATGAGTTTTTGAACCTAGTAGAATAGTTACAAATCTAAATAACAATACTCAATGAAAAGAAAATAATATGCATCCCAATCTTTTTCTATCAAATTATACAATTCATATGATGATATGAATAAATTAAAATCATGAATATCATCTAAACAAATATTTAAAATGCATATAAACTTTGAAAATATTATCTCTTATTATACATTTCAAGATATAGACTTTTATATCTTAATGAACATTATATCTTATTTTATGCATCTATCTCAGGAGCACCGCCTAAGCATAACCTAACTCACCCCTGGACAATACATACCTCATTGGCACAGCAGGGCATAAATAAGTCTATTGTGGAAAGGTTCTAACTCACCCCTGGCTGATACATCCTTCGTCAGCACAGCAGAACGTGTGTTAAATTTTTACTATTTTCTGAGCTAGAAGAAAAAATCATCAACACGTGCAAGTACATTGCATCCCCAATCAATACCATAATGGGGTGAACTCTTTTATCATGCATAGGTAAGTGCACTTATAGATAATATTTTCATTGTCATTCATCATGACATTTTTTATCTTGCTATGAGACACTACGCCTGTTTAATAACCATTATATGTTATCTAGTAAAAAACTATGTCATACTAGAATGATCAAATGTTTTCCTAAAAAAAACTATTGTGTATTGCATTATTTAAGTAACACTAATCCATGTATTATTCTCAACAATATGACAAATAATTTGTAAAAGAGAGCTAATTAATAAGATCATAAATAAGGAGAATATAAGTCAAACATACAAATTAATGCATAAGGTTTAGAAGTAAGAAATAATGCTGAAATTCAGAATGTAATTACTCACGTCAAGATCACTTTGGAACTCCGATCTTCACAAAATTTGCTTGACTTTTCTTAATATCTTCCACCCAACTCGATATTAATTCAAACAATAAATTACAATGTGAAAATATAAGAATAATTGAAATCCTAATTATTTATTTACACATATTAATATCCTTCTTATAAATCATTTTTTATCATAATAAATTTCATTTCTTTCCGCACATAATTTGTAATTCTTTTCCATATAATGATTATACCAATCATAATATTAAATGTACCTACTAATAAACATTACATCATGCAGTGTTGGTTAAAGTAAAACATGATTATCTTTATTGTAGATAATTTTATACAAAATTCTTGTTAAAAAATCTTGAATTCAAAAGTAACATTATTAAATTTTTTTATAAATATAACAATCTAAATCTTACATAATAATATCCCTAATGAATATTTGTAAGTTAACAAACATCGATGCAAACGAAGAAACTCTAGGATTGGATAACAATTCTAATTAATTTTATCTCATTCATGTAATAAAAAAAACTTAAGAATTAAGGTTTATTTCCCTAATTAATTTATTATTATTATTATTATTATTATTATTATTATTATATAAGCTTTAAATAATTAAATAATATCTTTTATCTAAATAATTTTTATTATGTAAAGTATAATTAGATTATCATATTCAATACATCCTATTAAATTTAGGATAATATTTAATTTAATTATTTACCTAATAATATTATTATTATCTTCCCACTTATACACACACATATATATATGCATGCATACATACATATATTACAAGTTATCACATATATTTCAGTCGTGTGATGATTTTATATAAAGAAAGTGTGCATAATAATAAATTAATTGAGAATTTGATAAGAAGATAAGTAAAAATTTGTGCAAAACCTGAAATTTAAAATTATTATAGGGGATGTATATCTAGCAATAGATGGCGTGTTCAGTAAATTTTAAAGATGGGAAGGACAAATAAACATTTATGTTACAATCAAATATTTGAATTAAGAAAAGTACAGATTATATATGTATATTAGATAAACTAAATTTTAAAAGGTATTGATAGATAAAATTAATATGAAAATTGATGTAAATTAATTAAAGTTACATTTCGATTGGACATAAGTAAAAGAATTAAAAGGAGAGACAGTGAAATATTTGATTAAGAAAATAAGTGTTACTAAATAAGTAATTAGAGGATAAGGGATATAAAAGCATATTGAAAGAATGAATGATACACACACATACACATATAATAAAATAAACAAGTACACAAACTGACAAATATTAATCATGTGAATGATTGTGTTATAAGTGCCTCATTGAAGGAAGGGAGTTTAAAGAAAAGAAAAAAAAAGCACATCAAATTTCATCCTAAAGTGAGTAATTCTATTTCTTTATTATAGTAATTAATTTTCTTTCTTTCAAGACCAAATCAACTTAATGATAGTTAAATCTTTAATTATATGTTGAGAAAGCTTTTAAATATCTTATAGTTACTTACACACCATTTACAAAGCTTCATATTAAATAAATAGAGAACAATGTCATTTATGCATTTAATCTCATGTCTTTTATAAAAGTGCATGTAGTGATTTATTTAAATAATTTGATTATTGATGTCTTTTATGCTTTTAAAGCTTGAATGATTTCACACAAGTATATGATAAAACTAATATAAATGGTTGATGTAAAGAAAGTATGGTACACATATGTTTGATTCATTTTATGTAAAATCATTCATGAGAATCATTAATTATTCATCTCATTATTAATACAATATTTTGTTTTATTTATCAAAAAATTTAAAATTATTTATTCTAAAAATCCCATTATATACAATTATTGTGTTAACCCATTTTGCATCCAAATTTTACATTTGAATGAAACCATAACTAAAATTAAATTTATGGGAAATTTAGGACTGCTAAGTTTCATTATTTTCTTATTCTATTTTTATTTATTTGAGATTTTTTTGCCATTTAATCATGCATTTTAATCACTTTAATTATATATGAATTATTTAAACTCTACTTTTCTAATATAACTCAATTCCATGGCTATTCATGCTTGGCTAGATTTTACGAGATAAATTCCAGGTTTTATTTGTCAAATTCCCTCCTAATTCTCTTATTTTTTCTATTTCAGTTGGATTACATCAAGGATCATCTCTAAGCTTATATCTTTTTGCCTTAGATGATTTAGTCACAAAAAACATCGGTCGTCCGATGACCAAATTAGTGTGCTCAAATTTCAATTAGGCTAAATATATTTGAAATCATCGTAAGCAATTGTAACTTTTCGAAACTTGATTTTGATTGAAACAACATTTTGTTTTTGTTGAAATTTTCAATATCAATATAACACTATTTGTCTGCTAAATATTATTTCATAATAATTAAAATTAAAGCTACAACTATTTGCATTTGATAAGACAAGCTCAAAAACATTAAAAAAATTTTATCTAAGTGTAAATGAGCCCAAATAAAATATTTAAAACATAGTTGTTAACTTCACAGCGTGATTTTAA
The DNA here is from genome assembly GCA_021442155.1 of Cymbidium sinense. Classification (NCBI taxonomy): domain Eukaryota; kingdom Viridiplantae; phylum Streptophyta; class Magnoliopsida; order Asparagales; family Orchidaceae; genus Cymbidium; species Cymbidium sinense. The sequence goes on along the minus strand of CM038216.1, from coordinate 163,311,430 downwards.
AAATCAAATAATCTCCAAATATTGTGTATTTATAATCAAAATAAGCATCTCAATGAACAGAATCCAATGAACCTAAAACATTCAGTGTTAAGAATTAAGTATTTTTGGCACTTACATGTTTAAAGAATGATCTATAATTAATGGAAAAAAATAGACAATTGATAAAGTATTTTTGGCTGAAATTAATAAAACATCACTCCAAAAAACAAGATAAAGACCATCATTCCTCCTCATATAAAAAGAATATGAAATTAGAGAAAGTTTAGAGGTCAAAAAAATTTCAAAGACCTATCATATGATTAATGTTAAGGATCATTGCCAACAACCAAGTCACCAAATTGTTATCACTTGACCATCATCACTCAACTAAAATAGCTTACTTTTGTATATTATTTTAATTGGCCACCTTCCCTAGTTTTATCTTTTTGGATTTTCTATATATAACATTTGGTATCTCTTCAAAATTTCTCTTATATGTGTGTGAGAATATTTGTGTAATGTTACGACAAGTCTACTCTACCACCACAAGTTTTTCATCATAAAATAGTTTGGTGTCATATGCAGAAAAATTTCTAATATTCTACAAGCACTCATCTAATAGCTGACAAGAGTAATGCTTATAACAACAATAATTGCTTAAATCAAAATTATTTCCTCTTATATACTAGGTTGGCTCGTGAGCGGACTCAAACTCATATAATAAAGCCTGAACTCAATTAATTAATCAAGCATAAGCTCAAGTCAAGGGTGACAAACTCAACTTGACTCATTACACCCTTAAGATTTATCAATATAAAGACAACTATGTAGTGCCCTATTGCATTAATGTTAATATTCCTACACAATAACCTAATCTAGATTTCCTCAACACTATCACACCAACTTATCCTTTTTGTTTGTTTGACAAACCCGAAATCCCTAATGGTTATAACGGATGTAGCCCAACCTTACCTCATGGACACTTCATGTGATATCATATTAGTGAGTTGTGACGACTTGCTCAAAAAGAATTCCCTTTAAGGAACAAAAAGATCTCACTTTGGTAGGGTTCAAGCTATCTAGTATAGAACCTTATGAAGAGTCCTCAAATTCCTACTAGTATATTGATAATTAAAAGATTATTAAGCATATTAAATAAACTTCTGCATTGATTTACCAGAGCTTCCTTACAAATCTTAAAGGACTAGTCCACACTTGATTCTAATCTCTCTACACAATTTTATTCTCCTTGCTAGGTTTTATGTAATTAGATTATTAAAAATTAGAGAAGCATTCAAAATTCCTCTCATCTTTTTAGAATCCACCAAAATGAAAGAGAAACCCAAAAGGAATACTTTCAAAGATTCAATTTTGAAGTTTTTAAATCCCAATAATAGGTCCTAAATTATTACAAAATGTTATTCTTAAAGGCCTCTATCATATACCTTTCTATATGTTGATCTCACTTTTAAATAGGTTCACACTCATCTCTCCTTAGACCTAAAACTCGATCTAGACATCAAAATTTTCTTACTTAGAGTTAAGACACAATTAGTAGCAAAGAGAATACCAACCCTAAGTCTAGACACTCACAAGGCACAACCCTAGGATTATACCACGACTTGAACTAGGTGGGACCCAATGACCCTGATTTCAAACTAAATCCCATATATCAAACCCAATTGATTGTATATCACCTAAAATCAATTTGACCAATAGCCCAAGTTGACTCAATATAACCCATTTGAGTCTAAAGGAGCTAAACATAAAATTAATCCAAACCAACTGAAATTGAGTGCACCTAAACTCTTTGGAATATCATTTGAATTTGAGTGAAGCCTTATCAAGGCTCAATTTAGCTAATTTGCTCACCTAGCCTAAATTGACCCAATTGAACCCTATAGAGCTAAAGTCAAATCCAACTTGACTTGAGTCAAATTGAGTCACTCTAAATCTTTACAATCATTCCAATTATCTAATTGAACATTCTTCATAATCAATTACAACTCAATTTGATTAATGAACTCATCCAACCAAACTTAGCATAATTTGACCTAAAGGGTCAAATTGAGCTAGAAATCAATTCAATATAAATCAAACCAAATCAATCCCTACAATCACTTCCGAATGAGCAATTGATCATATTTCAACTCCCAATTGAAGTCAAGTAGCCGAATTGAGCCAATTGATCCGCTTAACATCATTTGACCCAATTTGACCTAAAGGGTGAAATTGAGCTAAATCTTAGTCCAACCTAAATTAGATCAATCCAATTATTTCAATCAATCTTAAGATGACTTTTGATCATCATCCAACACCAGATTGAGCCTAATTGAGCTAGTTTAACTCATTGACCCAGTTTGACACAATTTAGCATAAAGAACCAAACTGAACTAAAATTTGATCCAACTTGAATTGGATTAAATCAACAATTATAATTAGCCCCAATTTAATTATTGAACACTTCTTAATGATCAATTGAAGCCAATTTGATTAACCTAGCCCAATTGACCAATCTAACTCAAATTCGCCTAAAAGATCAAATTGAACCAAAACTCAATTCTAACTAAATTAAATTAAATCAAAACTTATAATCAATCCCAAATAAATAATCAAACATGACTCAACCCTCAATTACACACAATTTGTCCAATTTGATCAGATTGATCAACTTGACATTAATCCTATATGAACCCTATGAGCCAAATTTAAATTCAGTCCAAATTAAACCAAACCAATTGCATCAATGTGTTCATAATCATCAATTGAACATGACTCAATAGCCCATTGAGCCTAATTTGATCAATTGGTCAACTTAACTCAATTGAACATAAATTGATCTATATGAGTCCAAATGAGTCAAAACTCAATTAAATCAAGTCTAAACCCAATCAAACTTAGTATGACTCATCCTTAGACTCCCCACATCTGCCCAAGTTGACTCAACCCATAGTGAACCCAGTTAGCCCAAACCAAGTGAACGAAGAGTTTTAAATAGGATAAAATCCAAAAAATAGCAAAATCCAACTCCTTCCTATAACCAAGGCAGCACTCTTAGCATGCCTTGAGCTCACTCCAACTAAGTCAAGCTAACCCAAAGCTGTTTGGTCAAGTCGTTGATCAAGAAGAGGTCACCCTTACCATGGTCAACCCTCAGTTCACCAATTATGGTCTGTCCACATCACCACAAGCCACCAAACTCCTCCAGCCATTAGGAGAGGTCCAGCACATCAGTCCCATGCTAAAATCAATCACCACCACTGCTTGGATGGCTGTCATGGACTGAACCCATCAAAATTGGTGGTTCACATGAGGGGGAGGGTTACACCTCCTCATACAATAAAATTTCACACACCCTCATTCTAACTTCAGAGTCAATCCTTGAAATCCCTGAAGCTCCCCATGCAACCCATCGCCAATGAGACCAAACCTCCTCTCAGCCCGAACGTCCCAAACACCCAACTTCACCAACCTCATTCCCAACATAATTGAACTTCTCCACACCTTCCCTACACTAAAACGAGTCAAAACGAATCGAGAACCACTAAATTCAAGCATAGGAAGACCATCATAAACCAACTTCGATGAGCTCGTGGCAATGTGTGAGGCAAAAGGTGACTTCAACACCAGATCTTCGTCTCTACTACATGATGCTACCTCACACGTCAAATCGCCGATTTTTAACTCTGGCTTGATAATTCCATCACAACCCATAGATCAACCCCTAAGTGTTGATCTTTTGTGAAGTATTTGTGTGATTTGGTTCAATCAAACTGTAGGAATCCCTAGAATTGCATCTCTTGATTGTTTTAGAATTTTTTTCCCACTCGAAACCAGCCTCAGTTAGCTCGGATCAAGTGGTGAGAGGTGGACAGTCTCTGTCTCACCAAAAATTGAAGACAAATCACAGATCATCCATCTTATATGATTAGAATGTACGGCTGCGATAAGTCAACATTAGATTTATTTGATTTAATTCCTTTTAAACCGTGAGATTAATCAGAGTTGTTCGATCAGAGATCAGGCTTAATTAGCTAGGGACGAAACCACGTCCGCCGCTACTTAGTCAACAACCACAAGGAACAATTTAAATAACCAATCTCATGGTGTCGTGTGTAAAGTGCCGGTGACTCAACCTTGACTGTGTAATTTGGCTTAAATAGATTTTAAAATGTGGCTAATTAGGAAGAACTTTGAAAATCATAATTATTTGTAGAAAAATCTAAAAAATATAAATAAATGAATGCTCTTCGGAAAGCTTAAATAAAGGAAAATTAAAAAAAAAAAAAACTCTAATATTTATTAAGTAGACAAAGACTAATGAATGTTTAAATACTTTCATTAATGTTATAAATAAGTTCTAATTACTTAGTCAAATGGCTTGAAATTTTAGATGAACATTTTATGAGATGACCTCTGCTTTTTCTAATTATTTAAAGTCAATTGAGTGAGTATATTAAGAGATTCATCTTTTTAAACCCTAATTAGCCATTTTGGCTATAAATTTATTTAATTAGAAAATTTATAAAAATTATTGTGAATGGCTAAATGTATATTAGGAGCTAATTAGCCATTTTGGCTATAAATTTATTTAATTAGAAAATTTATAAAAATTATTGTGAATGGCTAAATGTATATTAGGAGCTTAATGGTGATTAGAGAAATTTATTCGAACCACTAGTCTTAATTATTTCTCAAAATCATCATTAAAGAGATCTTTATTAATTATCCATTAATCAACCTAGGGCTTAAAAAATTCAAAACTAATTACACAATTCTCTAAAAATTGTACATTAACCCTCTTTGTGCTCAGGTAATAGAGAGTTAATCAATAAAATTAAAATCCAAATGATTTTGAGTATTTCAAGAGTAATTGCTTAATTAAAATTTTTATTAATTAATTAATTAATCACAAAATATTATCCCAAATGCCTTAAAATTTTTATTATTCATTTCTCATATTATTTTGCATGTTCACAAATTTTCTTATAATTTTTGGACTTATGCATTATGATTTCTTAATTTTTAAGATCTTTAGAGCATTAATTAAATTAAATAATTATAAATTTTAATTAATTCATAAAAATCGCAATTCCACTTTTAAATTTCATTAATAACAAAAGGATATGTATAAGAAAATTTTATTATTTGGACTCTCCTCAATAGGTCTAATCAATTGCAATTTAAACATAGTAACTAAAGGGTTTTTCATTAAGCTTAAGTAATGTTATTTTTGTATCCTTAAGATTTAATAGTTTAAGTTATTTTATGATATCCCTTTGACATTCTTCATTAACTTGTAAATGTCTGATTAGTTCATAGCTCATTCACATTCATGTTTAAAATTAAAATCTTTAAATATATGATATGTGAATAATATGACTATTATCACTAATAAATCTCAAAAAAAATATTTTTTCTCAAATAAATCAAAATATATGAACATATTTATGAACCTAAGTTAATAAAAAAGAGTAAAATCCATATATATAATTCATGTATATAACATACACTCCTTGAAGATATATAATTGAGACACCCAAGGACACATAACTACTGATCCGAAAGAGATCTTAGATACCTCATCTCCCTAATTTAATAAAGTTGTGTGAAAAATACATGAAATTTATTTTAAACCCATTATTACAAAAATTTCAAATATTTATTCCATACATGTGCATGCCTACATTAATATATAAAAATTCTTAATGATATATATGCAAATGAATGAAAGTCAAATATTTTTTAATGATATATATATATATATATATAAAATTATTTTAAAATGAAGTATTAAAATGATAAAAGAGTTGAAGGATATTATTAAGTAGACCATAACTTACTTATATCATTAAATAGATCATAATTAATTCCTATTAATCTTAAAGTATCTTTCATATGATTATAATTCTATTTAAACTTAATCCAAATGTAGGAATTAATGAAGATCTTAACGCTCCATTAAGAAGGCTTAAAAGTGAGAAAATGTATCTTTAGATCCAACGTTAAGGTAACATGTTGAAAAGTAACAAGTTTCACCTTAACTGAAACTTATGAGTCTTCACATTCTTTAGAATACTGAGTCAAACTTAAATTAAAAAAATTGAATTTGTAATCCAAAATTTCCTTCTAAAATCACTAATCAGTTGAATCAAAATCACCCTTTGGTTAACTATTTGAACTTATTGTTTAAATCACAACTTACACAGTAAAGCCTAATTTTGTCATACCACACTACCCTTTGCACACACACTAAATTGATAAATCACCAATCCTAGACGTATGTTAGGTCAATGTTTTATTGTGATGTATTAGTTTTTTGTTTTGTGGTGTATTGTCTTAGATTGAATGTTATGATTATTTATGCGATAGTCTAGATGATAGGGAAGTATTTATTAGACAAATGATATTTTCTACAGAAGGTAGTTCTTAATTAAAAGGGTAAATAAATCAAATGTTTTTGCTTTCAGGTGATGCTAGCACCTTAAACATAACCCATTATGACAGGTGAGCTTAGCACTCGCTAGTGCTAAGCCCAATTGTATGATATATATATATATATATATAGCATGCGTGTATAATTAACCTCTATTTGGCAAGTTTAGCTATAATTTCTTTTTGGAATTTTCAAATGTAACTATTATATTAGAATTAAAATTAGAGCTATGAGGTTTAGAATAAACAGAAACTAAAAGGCTTTGAGCTCGGAGGCCTTGTGATGCCGGAAGAATCCAAGATTTAGAAGATCAAGGGAAGATGAAGACCCTAATAGGCCATTTCATTTGTTGTAACATTTATTGTAATCCGATAAAGACTTCAAATATACCTCTATAACAAATATTTGTCGGCCTTAAAAATCATAACTCACCAATCAACTTACTATTTGATGCTCTCCAACTAGTGTTCGATTTCTCCCTAACATGGCTCATGACACCTATCATCGACAAAATTGGCTTCCACACTGTTATTTAGACTAGAATTATTTCAAGCTGACCCACATGCCTATAAATTCTCATCCTTGAGCACTTACTTGGGTTAAAAAAGAAGATTCGAGCTATATTAGTCACATCAAACTATCAAATTATAATCACATCAAAAGAGAGAGAGAGAGAGAGAGAGAGAGAGAGAGAGAGTTAAGGGATTGGTTCTGAAATCCATGAATTATGGGCCATAGAGAGTAGCTTCAGAAATGTATGTGACCCATTAGCCTATTTTGTTTAAAATATATGTTATAGTTTTTATGAGTAATTTGGATTAGGTTAAAAGTTATTGAGTGGTTAATAGGTAATGGTCATTGTTATGAGTTAGCAAGAATTACAAGCAAATAGACCCAAACATATTCAACCAACCAAATTAAAAGCAAATAGCCAAACTCGCAGACCTCTTAAACAATTCCACTAAAAGCAGATAGTGATGAAGATATGGTCATGTCGAGGGTTTAGTCTTCAAAGCTATACAACAATTGAGTTTTGATTATAAGCCTCAGATGTTTATCCTGATTCATCATCTTCAAGTTTAAGAGTTGATGTACTTGAAGATAAATCATTGAAAAAAATAGTAAAATTACATTTTCACTGGTAATCACCTTGTGGCCATGAGAAAAATTGAAACCTAATTAATAAAGCACATTTCCCTAAGCACTAATGGTGCAGGAATCACAAAGATACAAATATTGCAAAATCATAGAAAGTTTTACAGTTTGATTTAAAAGTAAGTAATTAGAAACATGAAAGGAGGTCCCAAGAAACAACCTTTTGCATCTGAGACTTCAAAAATTTAAGAAAAATCTATGCAATGGAAAGATCTTTTAAACTGAAAAACACATCGCAGAAGAATAGCATTCACAACACTAAAATTAGGATAGAGTTTGCGTTGATGTCTCTACTATAATGATTGTTACACCATGACCTGTAATTGATTTTCTTATATATTTTAGCCTCAAGCCCTATTTGCGGATCATTCTAATGCCTCCTCCTTGATGGCATGCCATGATCCACAAATCTCCCAATGATGTCCCTTACCTTGGCCGCATGCTTGGCCCTTTTCGCATGGGCCATGGCCTCATACGTGTTAATGGTCAGATGGATCTCATCCAATTTGCTGGGGCAAAGAACTAAGAACACCAAATCTAACAAGGATGATGGAGGAATATGACCGAAATGAGCCACTGCAGCTATGCCCTCCTCCACGAATTAACCTTCATCCCACTTCAAGTTGGCTTTGAGTGGGATCACGAGGCCATATTTCCTCTTTCATCCTTCTCCACATAACACTGGAGATTGTCAATGGATGTTACTTGGGAGAGTAATGCTTTTGCCACTGCTTTGGTGTTGTTGTAGAGGTCGCAAGAGGACTCTTGAAGAGAATTAGTCTAGGAGAGTATCTCTACAAAATTTTCTTTTTGCTTATAGAGACGGTAGTGCAAAGTCTACTCTCTCTGAAGTCATCCTGCGCGAGTACCCTTGGGTTTTATGAGATTCCACAAATAAAGAACATCAAAAATAACCCCAACCAATTTACTATCCACTCTACTCTTCAATCCCAATTGAGGGGCACCTTGTTATTGCCTCAACTCTACAGAAGGGAAGTATCTCCTCCGTTTTCTCTCTCCACTCATTCACCTTCATCTCCCTTTTCTTTTGAAATTGCTCTTGAAACCATTACTAGTACTTCACCATAAGGGGACCTTCACTGAAGAAGGATTGTTGTCATCGCAGGTATCTCCAGCATCTTATTGAATAGGTTTCACTAGGATCTTGCTTCCAGGAAATTTGAGTCTTTGCTCGAGGGATCGTTCGAGGATGAAGAAGCGGTCCTCATCCTCTTCATCATGAATCTTAAAAATCAATGAGGCTTCATCTACCGTCTCTGGGGAGAACAAAGAACATGAAAACTTATAATAAAGAATATCAAAATTTATGGAACGGATTGTTCTCCACCCCTGCAATCTTATTTATAGCTTCCAAGGGTGGAACGGAGAAATTCTATTGAGCTCGGCAACCCATCTTTTTTTCTTTTCCAGGTGAATAGTGGAACCTGGCCACACCAACCCTTTTATCATTCTTTTAATTTGGTTGGTTATTTGGTGCATTTACATTATTTGTGCAATTTTACATTATTTGCGCAATAGAACTACATATTTTTTCCTAGGTTCCTTAAATAATAATGATTGTTGCATGATCTGGATTTCGGTAGATTCTTTAAGACTTAAATTTTCTACCACAACCTAAAATTAATTTGAATTAAAAATTAATAACTCACAACCTCACCATAAAACCTAAGAGTTAATCAACTAAAATATTTAGAAATAATTAAGTATGTGATGCATGTATAAGATCATGCTGCATATTGTCTTCTTTCCTTGAACATAGGGAATCTTTACTCATTGCACGATAAAGAAGAGTGCAAGACAGTTGAAAATAACTCACTTGAGTGAAAAACATCCTTCTAACAGATTCGATCATAACATAAATTCATCATGCATAAATACATACTTGCCCACGCAAGCTTGAGTCTAAAATTTATTAAAAGATGAAATTTTATCACATTAGTTAAGGAATTATTCATACCTATCATGATCTAGACTCTTAAGGAGTGAGTTTAAACTCTTAGAATTTTATTTCTAATAAATAACAACCTAACCATCTTGCATTCATGAGACTCCGCCACATGCTTTGAACTTGTAGGAGATATTAGCTGACAGCTCTTCAAGATAGTTATAAGTTCAGAGGAGTTAAGATGGGTTCACATCCTTGAGTAAGGATGTGCCATCATATTCTGTTTTTCCGAGAATAATTAAATCGAGCTTCTAGCTTATGCTAAAGCACTATTAGACATAGGTTTAGAGGTTGCCTATTTCTTGTTTGCTACGAGTATAAATATTCATTTCTGTGGCATTTTCATAATCTTGTGTTGTCGGAACATAAGTCATAGTTTTCTAATAAAATGTTAACTCAAATGATAATGATTCTCTATTTCAAATATATAAAATCTCACTTTGTAGGATAGATTGAAGTGCTCATTAGGCTTCCTAGTATCATGAGCACTTTGTACTTATCTTTCTTTGAATTCCATTAAAAATTCTTCTGGTTTGAGCTCTTCCATTGGACACAATGGAGACGAAAGATTCATGTAGCCGACCCCACCTAGTGGGATTAAGGCTTGTTGTTGTTGTTGTTGTTGTTGTTGAGCTCTTTCATTTGTTTTCAAAATTACCAATCCTTTGATATCAAGCTTTGAAATTCATAGAGATGTTAGTCGATCACTTTAATCAAGAGTTTTCTTAGGAGATTCATATCCCCTAAATGATGTAATTAACTATAGACGCTTGCCCCTATAAGAAACTTAAGTACGCAACTTAAAATAAATCCTGCTTTACTTCATCCATGTAAGGTAGAGGAAAAATCTCTAATGCACATAAACCCATCAGCCTTAAAAGTCCTTATTAAGTGACTGAGTCCATCGTAGGATATTTCTACTTTTCGGGATAGTATATCTTTCCTTAATGTCGTACTCAATCATTTCAACGAACACCTCCTAAGATTTGCATGGTGCCTCATCACGTTTTTAAACACCACACTACACCTCACTAATGTAGAAGATAATCCATTCATATGTTAATCTTATTCATAAAATGAAAGCACAAATTACTGCTAATAAAACTATCAACGCATATCAAAAATAGTTTAAGCAATCCTCTGATGCCCAAACCAAAAAAAAAATCAACAAGAAAAAATCATGGTCCTCATTCAACTCAATAATAATGTGAATATAAAAAATAGGAGTACATGCTCATAAATACATCTCACGACAATGTTCTAATTGCTTTTCAAGATGAAGGGAATATACAATAGCCAACTCTAAGTAAATTCAAATGCTAAAAATTAAGAGTAGTATTTCTATTTCTACTAGTCGTGAGCATACCACAAAATCATGAAAATAGCTACAAGAAATTGAGAGATTGATCAAATAGAACTATCTTCATTTAACCATTCAAAATTAACCTACTCAGGCTAACCGTAATCTTATTAGAGAGCAACATCAACAAAGGTAATAGCAAAGCAACCGATAAATGGTTGGTGAGATTAAGTCGATTATTATAGGATCATTACTATCTAACCAAATTCTACTCATCAACCTTAAAAAGTTTGAAGTTAAAGAAATTTTGTGTTAGTTATTCTATCACATTTAATGAATCTAACTTAGAATGCATCTAGACTTCATTTTAAGATCTATGAAAGGAGCCCAAATACACTTGGTCAATTTTCCCAACAGGTAAATCATGATTAGTTCATAGTAGTTAAATTAGAGTCAACAATATAATGCTATTTTGGAGAGATCTCGTTAGTCTATCTTTCATCCTATCGCTTCATAAAGATAAAGTTCTCAACTCCAGCTAGGTTGGTAAAGTAAATGGAAACCGATATGTAGCATACTTATATTATCTTAAACAAGCTCAACCACAACTATCAACAACCTTAAGTATTAAAAACTTGGATCTACTAGATAAAGATATGTTTTAGAGGGTCTCACTTGTAGAATAATAAGATGAATATCCTTTACAAACAATGCAAGATAGTTCTTTGCTCTCTAATAAGGAAAGTTTGAAGTATGTAGATTTCCTATGATAGAAACAAGACATCTTTGCTTTGAGTCTATCTGATGTGCCTATTATTGATCCCATTATATTCTCACATTCCTCCAAATAGACCTAATATTTAAGTCTATCATTCAAAAGAAATAAAATTTTGCACCAGATTATCTATAAGTAATTGAGTAAGAGGTTGATAAATTATTAGACATTGGTTTCATCCAAGCAACATATTTCCCACATAGCAAATATAGTTATGGTCAAGAAGGCCAATGAAGCTTGGAGAATAATATATAAATAACACAAATCTTAACAAAGCTTGCCCGAAAAATTGATTCTTTTCATTGCATAGATTAACTAGTGAATGACACCATATGCTATGAAGAGGGCGCACTTCTTTTCAAATGACAAAGACTTACATTGCTAGGGGTGTAAATGTGTTAAGCCGAACTCAACCTTAGCTTGAGCTTGAACTTCATTAATTAATTGAGTTCAAGTTCAAGTTTTATTTTATGCAGCGGAGTCAGCCCATGAGTTTACTCATTTAGTATAGAAGGGATAAAATAATGTTGATTCAAGTAATTTTATCAAAAGATAAAAAATAAGAAAATTAGAAGAAAAATAATAAGAAATTACTTGATATAAGAATGAGACATAATCTTTAAATATTTTTAACAATTTTATCTTCAAACCATTAAATATATTTTATATTTATATTTATTAAATGAGCCAGCTCATGAGCTAATAAGTCAAGCTAAGGCTAGCTTACTCTTGGCTTCTTAGCTTATTGAGCTCGACTCACGAGTCATTTATCTAGCCAAGCTTGAGTCGGCTCAAGAGTCAGCTTAACTCACACCTCTATATATTGCTATCAGGCAATGTAATTTGGATTAAAAAATGCAAGTGCTACTTACTATCATGAGAATCTATGAAGGTCTTCAAAGATCTTATACGATGTACCATATAAGTATATGTCGATGATATACTAGTGAAAAGTTTTAGAAGTGTGCAACATATATCTAATATGGAGCAATGCTTTCACCTCCTCTAACACTATAATGTATGTCAAGGTTCATGGTCATCCATCACAAAAATGAAGCTAACCCAAAAAAGATCCAGGCAATATAAAATACGATACCTCTAAAATATATTAAAGTGTAGCAGTCATGGCTTGTTTCTTGACCCAATCTAAAAATAAATGTCATTTTTCAAGGCACTTAGAGATGCTTGTGATGCAGGCTTAAACTGGTGAGTGTTAAACCATTTTAAGCAACTTATGACATATTTGACTTTATCACCATTATTGTCAAAAACTAATCTTGAGAGAAATATTTTATTTTTCCATATACAATAAGTCACATTTAGTGCAAGAGAAAAATGGAAGGGCAACACCCTATTTATTATATTAGTAAGAACCCATCTAGCACTCAAGGGTGATATCTACTAACAAATAAGAGAGGCGCTAACATCAATGTTTTCAGGATTGAAACCATCTATATTGTCATGCTCAAATAATTGGTGCTTATACCCACCTTCCACTATAGACTATCTTATGAAAATCAGAAACTTTCTAGATGGCCAATCAATTAGTTGGTGGGGTTGGAGTTGTTTGACATTCATTTTCTATTTAAATCAAATATCAAGTCATAAGTGCTTGCTGACTTTATAGTCATATGTATAGCTCTTTACTTTGTTGAATTGCCTCCATTTTATCACAGCATTGAATTCTACATGTTGATGAAGCTTTTGAGAAATCTGGTGCTAAAGCAAGAATCGAATCTCTCTCCACAAAATGACACTTCAGAATGTAGACTTTACCTAAAGTTCTTCTCAACCAATAATGTCATTGAGCCCTCATGGAAGGGCTAACACTCGTCATGATTATGGAGTCCAGAACCTGATGGGTTATACTGGGTTATAACTCATGGTTTCTTAAATTGAAAGGAACTTTAATGCTCAGAACCTACAACTACTGTATTATCTCAATTGTACCACCCATATCAAGGCTCATCAAATTATTCATGTACATTGAACAAAATAAATGGACCAATGATCTTCCTAAGCTTGCCACTTCAATAATAGAAGATTTGTACAAGATAATACGTATTGAAAATATGCCTTTCTTAAGTATTCAGGGTTCATGAGAAATACCCTCTATTATGAAATTGAAGGAGACCTCTTAGATGGACCACATCTTCTCATTCTTATGTGACAAGGATACCACCTAAAGATTCAACCATCGCCATTCACCTCCAATGATAAACGGTAAGTTTTAGCATCACTAGAGATGAATTACATAAACAAGCATTTACTTCCATTAAAAACTAATTATGCACTTTAATAGGTCCACTCAAAAATATATAAGAAAAATTGGTGGGCAGAGCACTCACTTCAAAAATCATGCAATAGAATTCTACTATCCCACAATAAAAAATGATGCATTATAATTGGTACAAAAAATATAATAATTATCAAATATTGTACATAATCTTGTGCAGCATGACCACACTAAGCATATTAAAGTTAGCAAATAATTTATATTAGTAAATGAACAGTGGCCTAATTTGTACTCCATATTACAATAGGCGGATAAACTCTTGAGTATTATCGTCAAGACTACGAAGGGTAGTCTTTCAAAAGTTAATAGTCACATTTGGTATGGATAATATCCATTCATTCATATATTCTAAGAGGACTCCAGCTCATGACCTCTCATGATTCCATCTCCCAGCTCATCCCATAATTTAACACCTGCAGGTAGTTTACCTAACCAATGCATTAGCTCTATTTCCTCTTCCATCTCTACCTGCTAAGCTCTCCTTCCTTTATCTTCACTATCACTTCACAAATCCATGGATACCAAGCTACCTCTCTAATCCATGGGATGTTATGGATACCAAGCTACCTCTCTAATCCATGGGATGTTATAATTGTAATTAATTCCATAGTTAATTTTCATTCACTAAAAATTGTATATCTCCTAGAGATTATCCAAGGCTTCTATAAATATAAAACAAATAATGAAATGAATCAGTAACAAATTCTATTAAATTATTATTAGCCTTTCAATCTATCTCGCTGTGCCCTTAAATAAAAGATTTATCCTCAACATGCATTGCTTTGTCCTCTATAGAGATAGAGTATATGTCTATTAAAGACGTAATAATTTAGAAAGTTAAAGATTTGAGTATCTACCAAGATACCTGAGCGATTTTATGTGATAGTCAAAGTGTGATTCACTTAGAGGATAGATATATTATGAGAGAACAAAGCAGAAGATTTACTACAATTTCATCAACAAAAAGGTTGAAATGTAAGATTTCATTTCAGAAGATTTGTAATAGAACAATTCAACTAGCATGTTTACAAAGGTGATCTCTAATCTCAAGTCCATGCAAGGTCAAAACTTGATTAGTTTGTGCAACTATTGATGCCCTTCTAGGTGTTGGGCGAGGAGCAAACTTTGCTGATTTCTAAAGGCTTGGTCATGCACTTTATTTTTGGTAATATGAAATTTTTGATATAATAAAGAGGACTTGCGCATAATTATATCAAACAAAGAGTGAATATAAGGTAAAATTGCATATATACTACCCAAATATATCTTGCTTGCATATCTAAGGCCAAGAAAAAACAAAGAACAAGAAAATCTATGCATTCATGTAAGCCACGGACATTAAGAACTTTCATGAAAAAGAAAATTATGTAATATAGTTTTACTGTGTTATTCAAGGTTTGGGCATTATTATCATAGATAGTAATTAAATGTTAGTTTTGTAGATATGCAGTGTTTGAGTGTTATACAGAAAATTTCTAATTACAGTCGCCTAAGCCGAATCCCTAACCTAATTTATCATCACATACTTAAATTGAGCAGTCCGTTGAAGCACCAAACAAGTGGATGTAAGGAGAGATTGTTTATTTTGCTGCTTTCAGATTTATGAGTTAATAGGGGGGTCACACGAGAGGGAGATTAATTTAATCTCACCACCATATAAAGAGAAGAAGAATCAACTTATTCTTTCAGTGTTAGGAGATCTGAGAGAAAACTTCTTATTTCTTCTTTAGAGACTAGAAAGATTGCTCCAAATTTGGTAACATCTTCCATCCTTGATACGTCTTAGGGAGAGAATTTGATTTATTTTGTTACACTTCTCAATTTGTACTCTTTCATACTTCTGATAGTGGATTTGTACTGTGACTCATTCTCCCTTAGCTGTAGGTAATACTGAACCAAGTAAATCTTGGTGTTCTTATCTTTGTATTTATTTTATTATTTTCATATCACATTTGTGTATGAGGTAACACTTTGTTGCCTCACAAGCCCCAGATGAAAAAAGTGGCGGGTTGCATTAGGTAGTCGACAATTAACGAAAAACTTGTTGGAACGTGAATCCTTTAATACATTATATCAATGCTAGGGTGTTCACTACAAGCGACATGCTTTATGATCTGAATATAGTAAAAAAATGTGCAAGGGATGCTGCATTGGTGTTAAGGTGTTGTGTTAAATAAACAAGTATTCTCATATTATGGACAGATGCAAACAAAGAAGCTAATCCATGAAACTAGAATTAAAAAGGAACTAGAAATATATGTACTCTTACAGGTAAATTAATAAAGTTAATAAATATTATGGTTCATAAGAAGATAAATATCTTATGTATTCAAGAAACTAAATTAGTTGGGGAGAAGTGTGAACATTTTAGATATCTCGGGTCAATTGTTCAAAGTGATGGAGAAATAGATAAGGATGTTATTAGTATAATTCAAGTTGAATGGTTGAAATGGAGGAATGCAATGTGCCTGTTGTGTGATAAAAAAAGATCACTTAGACATAAGGGAAAATTTTATAAGATGGCGGTGAGACCTGCAATGTTTTATGGTGCAAAATGTTAGCTAGTAAAAGAAAAGCATAAAATTATGTGTTGTGGAAATGAGGATGCTTAGGTGAATTAGTGGCTTTAAAACTTAGAGACAAACTATGTGACAAATACATACATGAGAGGGTTGGAATAGCTCCAATGCCGGATAATCTTAGAGAGAGTCATCTTAGGTGATTTAGTCACATAAAACGACAGTCGTCTGATGACTCAATTAGAATATTAGATGTATTACATTAGGTCTATGTTAAAAAAGATAGAGGTAGACCTAAAAACACAGTTAAATAGTATAAAAAATGGCCTTATGTTATTAAAATTAAATGAGAATTTAACACTTAATAAGACGCAATGGAGAAGAAGTATTCATGTGTATGATCCCACGTAGTGGAATAAAAGCATATTGTTGTTGTTGTTGTATTTGTGTATGAGGTGCTAATATTGTTTTTCCTACATTAAATTATATCGTTCTCTTTAGCACTCAAAAGTGGGTGTATTAGGCACTTCAGTTGCAACACTATCTTTCTAGCTTATATTAAGAAATTTGGTTATGTGAATTGGCAAATTCGTATAGTTTCTTGTGCCAGCCAATAGCCGAAAGCATCCCTAAATGCACATCGATGCCTCACATCTTCATAGTTAAAGAAAATTAGTTCAAAACTTGAAGACCAAACAATGATTACATTATCAGCAGTGGCCAACTCACCCAACTATTTGAATCAACTTTCTAAATGGATCATTGCTATTCTTTCCTATTCGATGCAGCTTCATTTTAACTTTATCCATTATTTCACAGTTCAAAGGATAAAATTATGGTATAAGAGCTGTAAATTTGTGATTTATTAAGAAACGGAAGATACCATTCCAAAAGTACCTTAAACAAATATGTTCCCTGACATAGCAGTCAAATAATAACAAAGAATTCCAAAAATCGAAGGTTCTACATGTGCTTCTCTCAGAAACTAGTATGAATAATTAAAATAGAACAATTTTCAAAAACACAATAGTAAAAAAGGAATCTGATTCACGCCATTGCACATCAGCACTTAACAATCACACAAATGAACACGATCAGATATGTAATTTAAGAAATCTTTAGAATCTGAAGGGCATACCAACAGCACCATGTCCTGGGCTCTTAGCAGCTATGTAGGAAAAGCCAACATCAGGGAACAAACCAATTCCATTTTCTGGCATGGCCAAAACTGTCCTCTATTAAAAATATATGTATCAGAGAAGGCAGGAAATCAAACATAATAATATCAAATTCAATTGTACTGAGATAGTGAGGTTTATAAAACTCCAAAAATCCAGAAACCATGACTAGAAGCATGCCTCAGTAACTATTCGATAGTGTCCATGACAAGAGAGGCCAATTCCAAACCCCATAGTCATGCCATCCATCAAGCAAATATACGGCTTTCTATATTCATGAATCTTACAAACTAAAGAATATTCTGCAGTGAAAACCTGCAAAGGATTAAACACAATGTAATTGCAGCTACATCAACTAAGAAGTTACCAGTAAAATACAAATGAATTTCCTGTAACATATAACACAAATGTAAGTGAAAATGCAAAATGCCATGGCTGAAGTTTGTCACTACAATAACAAAGGTATACTATGACGTTCTTTTTTTTTTTCAAATCCAACAATAGGGTATATATTTTCAAATTTTAGCCTGTAGAAATTGGACCTTAATTATTTCTGACAAATCGCATTTCACTACAATCCGCTTCACATCACCACCTGCATTATGTGGCTTCTCATGTTAACTCATAAATAAAACACTGCAAATCAAGTTCTACTGAAAACAAAATAGAAAAATCAATCAAATTCTGGAGCAGTCACTAGAAGCTACCAACACAATAAACTGTTTGATGCCTACTAAAAAGAATTTTGCTCAACAGGTATTACACTTCAAATTTTATCAATAATCTTTTAAGTCATCTCCGACTACACAAAGTCTATGCTTCCAAATTTTACATGAGAAAAAAAAAACAAAACAAAACAGTCAAAACAATGGCGGGTGAAAATAAATTATCAATGGTTACCTGCTGAAAAAGCACGTGGTGAGCTGCTCTCTACCAGGATGCATTTCACATCCTGATTAGTTTCCCACTGATCAAGAAAATCTTTGTATTTATGGTCCATTCCTGCAATTCAACAAAAATGCATCAAAACCATCTTATTTAGATTATTGGCAAGCACATATCTACAGTCTAACAGAAAAAAAATAATGCTACGATCCCCTAGAACTAAGACTACATCAGATCCACACCAGAAATAAGTCTACATCAACTTTTATTAATTAATATTAATACTATAAAAAGTTTGCAATAATCTCTTAAGCCCTTTTTTAACATATATAAAATTCTGATGCATATATAAGGTGTTTCATTGAAATATACGACATTTTACTTAGAAATAATTTTTTTAAAGAGATATTAGGTAAATAATTCTTTTACATAAATAAAAGATTTCATAAAATGTACAGTTTTTTTCTAAAATATAATGTACTTAACCGAAATATAAGTCTATTAACCCAGACATAATGTTTTGAAAGGTAGGAAAACTTTATCTAGATATAAAGTAATTTACTCGGATATAATATGTTTGATCCAGATTTGGGTCTTTGATTTTTAACTCTAAATATATTTTTATAAAATTAATTCTAAATTTGAATATGACAACACTTATGTCAGCTAATGTAGTCTCCGACATTTATGGAGAAAAAAATTGTGTCAGGAGCACCTCATTCAAATTTGCATCAAGAGTAGAGAAACAATAAAACAGAATGGCATTTGATCAGAGACACAAAATATCTTTACGATAACGATAAAACAATTCTTTTGTATTGCAAAAAGAAAGTAAAACTCATTCTTTGTCCTGACATAAAATTGCATTGCAAAGTATAATCAAATATCATTTTGGAAGTCCTAACGCAATTTTTTCCTAGATTTATTTGGGGAATATAACATTATTCGAACAAAAATAACACATGAACTAGAAGTGGCAAAACAACTGAAATTCAATTACAACATCTCTATGATCAAGGGAACAAAAGTATCTCAATAATGAACACAGCATCTCCGACCATATCTCCCAGAACATGATTTCACCTCCAACTCTTTCATCACAAAAAAAATAAGTTCAAGTATACAGATTTTTGCAAGAGATCCGCTCAAACACAATTAATTTGTATGCATTAGTCGACTAACTCAGCAATTCAGCCACAGATCTCAAAACAGAACTAAACCAGGTAAAAAAAGTAACTAAACTACGTAAACGCTATAACTGTTTTTACCGATTAGCTACTGCAAATACTAAACAAACAACCGAGTAAAACAACAAGAGTGAGGAGTGAGTAAAGAGAAGGAAGCCAAAAAAAAACCTAAATTCATCGCGTTGAGAGCTTTAGGGCGATCGAGAGTGATGACAGCGACGCCATTGGGGAAGATAGTTCCCTTGACGAAATCTTCTGCATCGTTGGCCATGGAAGAGAGAGACTAGGGAGATGGGAGAGTAGGGGTGTTTTGGGAGGAGTAGGGGTTTAAAGGGCGAACGATTGCTGAAAGAGAAGATGGAAGGCAGGCAACCGACGTCAATAACGTGAACGACCGGGAAACAAGTTGCATGCTGACTAAGGGAGGCAGAGGGGATGAAATTTTTAAATTAAGTATTTTTTTAAACTTAATTAACAGATTAAATATCCATAAAAAAAACTTAAATATAGGTACAGTCGCTCAATAAATAGACAATTGACCGATCATCTCACTATTGAGGTGGCTAGCGGTAATGTCTACTTATCAGGCTATTTAATAGACGGTACGCGATAATCGATCATTGACACTAAGTCGGTCGTCCGTTATCGCCCGATAACTAGTCGACTGCCCTCGATTTTTTTAAAAAATAAGTTGTCTTTTTTTTTATGTACAGGAAATGCAAATAGATGTAACATGAACTTGTCTGTGAACAAATGATACGAAAATACAAAATCACAGTACAAATGTATACTAAAAATCAAAAAATTTCATCCATAAGCCAAAAATAAACTCAAGTACGATGATAAAAGTAAACAATAAAATATCCAAAGTATACAAAATAAGTACACTTCTAAACACTATCGTCGGCGCCATCTATAATATCGCGATCTACACAGTATAGTGCTCAGGCGGCTACAACGGACGATCGCGTAGCTGATGAGCCTGGCTCGCATCATCTGATCCAATGTCTGGCTACGAGTCTCGTAGAGATATCTAATCCTGTGGCGTCGCACTGTCCATATGGTACGGAGGCGGGTGTCTCGGAAAAGAAGATGGTCTGGATCGATAGGTGGATGGCCCCGCTCATGTTGCGTCAGCGGTGAGCGAGAATCATAGACATGTGTCATATCCTGTGACATATGCTCTGCTGCGACACCCTAGACCCTGTAGTCTCTGATATGTGTTGTCAAGCTCAGATCCTGTATCATATGCTCATACTTGTTGATGGCGAACTGATAGTCCACGTCATCTGAACGTCCGAAGAAAGGCCGAAAAAGATCCTCCGTCACCAAAATATGCTCCACCTACAGTAAACCAGTTTAAAATGTTACTATGTAAATATGTGGAAATAATAACTAAGAAAATATGCAAATTATAGAGTTATCTTAACATATGATATTTCGGCGCTGCAGGGTAGTACATCGTCGGTGGGTCATAGCACCGGCAAACAATGCCACCGGCCTAAACCAGATCATGTAATGTTGCGGGGGCGTGCGTCGGTATCGTCCACCATAGCAACATGATCTGGCCTCCCCGCGAGCGATGTGCTGGCGATGATCGCGCATATATCTGTTTTCCTCACCATCGACTCCGTCCATCGGACATGTGATGGGCAAGTGAAGCGATGAAGGACTATCAGGAAGGTGTCACTCCACCCTCTTCCAACTAATTAGTGGAACCCGTGCTAACCAGATGTCCTCGCCAGCAAGGCGACCTCTAATCTGATTGTCGTATAGCTCCCAAGTCACCTGTATGTGTCACTGCATGTTAGACAATGGTTTCACAGCATTTGTTGAGAATGATGTATAACAATTAAAAGAAGTACTTGGCTTAGTAGAAGCCCATCTAACTCATCCCTAAAATATCCGATATTGCGACGGCGACATATCTCTCCACCGGTAAAAAAAATATCATATATAAGTCGTAGTTGCATGTCATTATGTTAAAGCCGGTAGAGATATTAATTTCCTTACAAACCGATGAGCCATCGAGATCTCTAGGGTAGGGGACATGTATGGCACCAACATGCGCACTCCCAAGAGATTAGACTAAAGACACCATGTTGGTCCTCGACTAAGTAGACTCATGCAACTCCTTGTATAAGTGGGCTAGTACAGCACCGCCAACAAATAGAGTGTTGAATGTGTCAAGATCCTCTAGCAATGGGAGATACTGTAAATGTACCTCACCTACGCGTAGTAAAAACTCCAGAAGGAACAAAACATAGGCTCGCATTGCGATGAAGTCCAACTCAGAGAGGTCTGTGTAGGACTCCCTGAAAAATGTCCAACGTAACCACCTGAGTGGCATGCAGGTATGAGCGTGTGACTAGTCCATCCTGAATATCGAATGTACTGTGGGGTCAACTGGGTCATGATACATAGTGTCTGGAATCGGATGCCCACCTATAAGCTCGTCGCGTGCCAACTCGCCACGCTACCATGTCCTACAACAATAGACCAACAACCGTTGATATGCGCAAACCAAGATCATTGCAATGTCTGCAATGTCTCATCTCTCCCATAGCAAATGAAATGTGTTGGTGCAGGAGACCAACGCTCAACTAGTGTCGTCAGCATGTGATGGTCAAGTCTGATGTACCGCAACTGGCTAACACAGTAAAGTCCGAGTGCGCGGAGGGCAGCTGAAAACCATTGACGGGCCACTCTTTGAGCATAAGAAGGTGAGATGCTGCCTCCAAAATAGTCGCCTACAGTATGAAAAAGCTTAGGTCAAGTAACGTAACACAGCGTAAATGAAACACATAGAAAAAAATAAGCAAGTATATTCATACCAGATCACGGATGTGCCTTGTGCCCGCCACGGTAAGGCTATCTTTGAACCTCGATGGGGTCGTCATCGGCGCTTAACGCTCATCGGCAACGCGTCACCGGTCAGAAGGCTCTCGACCATCGTGCACAGAACAAGAAATGGAAATTTATTAGAGTACTGATATAATTGCAGAGATAAAGAAAAACTATGCATATTCAGTTAAGATATATCTAAACACAAACTAAACTCACCGCCTATTAGAAGGGTTATGTGGGCACGATGTCCGGTAATGGCCGATTGATTTTACTACACATGCGATTGCTTTTGTGGCTCTCATCCATTGTGTTCTTGTACGTGATCGCTGCTACCCGACGACTTTAACCACGGCGGCATCAAAGGATGCACCACGTGCGTCATAATCTGGCCAGTGTTTCGATCATGCGACATGAAAATTAGAAGAGTATGTCGCGTTGACATGGTGTAATATCTTGACATAAGCCGATGATTGATTCTCCTATGTCTTGCTATGGTATGACTACAAGACATATGATAAATCGGTATTGTTAAGCATGGCGAAGTTGATCTTCCATGAAATCAACTCAAGGAAAATTCTGTCCAACACTTGCACCTCATTTGCGTTAATATTGACTGGCTGTGGGAAATGTCTAGCCTCCCGCTCAAATTTGCTTAGGACTGTTTGGGTTCGTGGAGAGAAGGTGAATTCGTCTGAATCAATTGAACTTGTCTGTGTATAGAATAGACTCATGATGTTATAGTAAATTATAGTTATCAATGCTTGAATTGGTAGTCCCCGTGCACGTTTAAGTACACCATTAAAGCACTCTGATGTATTTGCGATCATGGTACCGTAACACTTCCCACCATCATGAATCAATGTCCACTTCTCCACATCACGTTCTACCAACCACTGATATGCTTCTGGTTTAATTTTTTTGATGCCAGTCATGTTGCGATTAAATATGTTGATGTCATCGGTGCTACCTGTTAAGTACATTTTTTTGCATTCAACATCCGCAATACCCATTTTTCTCACCGCCTTCTTAAAGTTTTTCCTAAGATGTCGCAAGCAATGATGATGTGCGGCCCATAGAAATATATCGTGACACCCATGAACCAACCCTGAATGCTTATCCGAGATTACACAAAAATCGCCCCTTGTTGAAATAAGTGACAGCAGTTGCTGTAGGCACATAATGAACCAGATCTAGGATTCATTATTCTCAGATTCGACCATTGCAAAAGCAAGGGAAAATAGACTGTTATTTACATCAATATCAATGGCTGTGAGCAACATACACTGATACTTGCCCAAAAGGAACATCCCGTCCATGCTGAGAACAGGTCGACAATATCCCCAGCCAGTAATAGATGGTCCAAAAGCCCGAGCAGTCTCACATGTCGATGACATCACAGTGTCGATCGCAGAGAGCATAATGAATCCATAAACAATGCTAGGGAGCGATATGACTCCTCCCAACTGCCAAATATTGCTTTGATACTCTTACGTCATCCCAGGCCTTCATATAAGAGACGTTGATGTTAAATTTTGATTCCATCCTTTCTATGATCTCTCTGGGTTTCAGGTCAATTTGAAATCGCATTACTGGCATTATGAAGTAACTAATAAACTTAAAAGTGCATTAGTGATGTCCTGAATCACTAATGGTGGCAACACATGTGTGCGGCAAACCTAAAGTTGATAACCTCTAGGCGCCTCCCAACCTCTTGCTTCTACTACAGTGCATGCGCCATTGGGAAGGTCTGTTAGGGCTACGATGTTACGCACATATAACGGTGAAATTATTCTGATTAGATGTCACGGTAATGAACTGGACATTATTAAGAATGGACCCGATTCGCGAAGCTCCTTCTTATTTGAGAAACACATACCTTCTTATAACTCTACCGGAACTTTGACATCATCTGAAAAATCTGAGCTATCAGATGGACCATCAAATACAATATTCGCATCCCAATCTTTCGTGGTCTGACACAGCCGAACGTATTTATTAGTGGAAATCATAACATCACGATCCGCCGAATTCCGGATTGAATGACTCAGAAGAAGATCATGATCGATACTAGTGTCGCTTAAATTCACATTACCAAGAAAAGACTCATCATCGCGATCGTAATCGATCTTGATTCACTATTCATCATTTCATACTCATCATCAGGTAGTTGTCTAGATGAACTAGGTTGATCATGCAGTTGCGCTTGAATAGGCATCTCGATTCTGCATTTAAACATATATCATCTTCTTAAAAAAAATAGAAGATAGCCTACACAAAACAAAAATAAAAAATACCAACAATGATGTCGTGGTGAATGCTTACATTATCTCCTGTTCGTGATAGTACTGTTGCGATTGGCCCGGTTATTGGCGAACTCGTGAGCATAACCGCGAGTGTACATTCGGCATGATATCGGTATCGGTTTGGCGCGGCGGTATTGTGACTTTATTTCCGTAAAGAATCAATGTTTTGGCAGTTCCGTCTGAGTGCAGACATCATCATCATCAACAGTACAAGCTATATATCCCGCGCTTACAGGAAAATGACATGTAATCTCCACTGCGAAGTTATCAATGTCATAACGCAGAGACCTGAGCACTTTTTGTTTTAAATCTCCTAAGCTTGCATGACGCGACACTCGCATGGACCGATTTTTGCCACCAATATAACTTGGAATGAACTGACCATCAATGATCAGTGGCCCGTCATAGAATAGAATTAAGAAAACGAGATCCTGACTCATTCTACTATTAGCTCAGCAACCAATATTGTAACAAAATCTAACAATTCACTCAAAATCCGTTACAAAAATCCATATTGCTCACCTATTTATACACTTAACAATTAAGCAAAGCAAAAAATGAACTACCAAATTACGATCCTGATGTCGTACACTAACCACAAATTTTAGGAGAATAATTATGAAAAATATGAAAAACTTCTACATTATTGCTTATTCAAATAAGCAAGGAAGAAAAAAACAAACTTACGAAAGTGGCAACGATCACGACTGGAAAGCTAAACCACCAAAGCAAATGGCAAAATGAGAGCTTTTAAAACAAAGAAAAGAATGAAGCGGGCTCCTGCCGAGAAGAGCGAAAAGAGGAAATTTTACAAGCCTGAAAGTTAGCGTTCGGCTTATGAAACCACTGAACTAATCGCCGACGTTAAGTACCAATAAGTCACCCAATACTTCTGCCGATTTATCGCACACCAATGCCCCAATTTATCTAAGACTGACTAAAAGTTAAATTTTTTTTATCGATGCTTAATTTATTAATTATTAATTAAAACATAATTTAAAAATTTGTTCGGCAGAGGGCGGCGCTTGCCGTTCCCGCGAATGGTGTACGGTGGAGTAACAAATATACAATATAACGTATGGTAACTCTTTAATAAAACATAATTTATGTATAACAGAATTATATATATCTATATATATATATATATATATATATATATATATATATATATATATATATATATATATATATCAAAATTTTATTAGACATAAATACATACAAATTTTGTGGCACATATCTAAATCTTAATTTTATAAAATGATTAATATTTTTATCTAACTTTTAGTCAAATCTTACTGGAAACTTCAACTCTTCATAATTCCTTATAATTAATCGTAATGTCTGATAAGATTCTTCTCTAATAGAAAAGTCAAACAATCAAATTAGGAGTTTAATCATCGTCAAACTAAATAAGTACCTATTGTTAAACCTTTCCATCAACTTATAACTGCATAAAGTGAAATTATCATCTTTGACCACAAATTAGTCATGATATCTTCATTTTATCATATCTTCAATTTAATTGAATTATTATTATTATTTTGCTCTTTTTATATATTTTTCTTTTTCTTTATTTAGATGTTGGTACATTTCTCCAATATATCATTTAGAACTATTTGTAAATTTCTGTCTCTTACTACTTATTACTAATAGTAGAATGAAATTTACTGTAGGGTTGGTTATGGCACTAACATTTATACACTTGGTGCTCTAAGAAAATTGCTCAAGAAATTGTTAGGATGCTCGAACATGATGGTGTTTGGACTCAAATTAGATTTTTGTTCTATCCTTATTGCTAGTTTAAAGTTGACTTAAAGGAAGCACATTTATTTCACTAAGAAAATAGTGTACTATTGTCATATAACCCTAAAGTTTCTTATGAAATCTTACTCAAGGACTTATATCTATAGCCATCATTTGAAGGAGATGCTAAAATGAATGTTAGAAGTAGCCTCTCATTTTATTTTGGGAACTAACCCATCTTTTTATTAAAAATATTGATAAAATCTTATAGTATTTTTTTAATTTTTTTTTTTAACTTGTGATATTTGGGATATTTTCTTAGAAAAATGTAAGAGTTTTCAATAAAATATAGAAGAAATTTATGTTCACAAGCATAATGTTTTGAAGAGGTTTTAAAGTTATTATCAATGCTCTACATCTTTTTTTTTTTTTTTTTTTGAAAAAACACCTTTAAGTCTTCAAAAATATTATTGCAATTAGGTTAGTATTGTATGTTTTTTTAATTGCAATTCAATAAGCTTACAAGAATGAATTTTCTATTTCTTGACATTGGATTAAATCACAATAATAGCACTAATCAATATTGTTGTCCTCAATGTTATTAGCTTTAAGCCTATAATAATTATAAAATATCAACTAATGTCCATAGAGTTTGGCATCTCAAGTGTTTATTGGGTGCATGACACTAGATGTGATGAGCCAATACTTCTTTTTTCATAGGTATCATATCTATGCTTTAAAGTAGAATTCTACATGGTCTTATTTTTACATAATTGATTATCATTATAGACATTGTATTTATTACTAGCTTGATTATAATGTTTAATCGTTATTTAGTAACTATTTGAAATGAAAGAGTTTCTGATGTCTTTTGGTTGAAATTTTTATTTGGAGCCATAAACTACTTAGAGTAGTTTTAGAATTAATTATTATTGCTCTTAGGTATATCTTTTTTGAAGAAATCTAATAAATATTATTATTTTTGGAACCAAAATTTAAAAATCATTAAATACCACTTGATGCGTAAGCCTATTTAGTTCAAGTTTCTTTTTAATTTCTTAATTGAATCATCCAATCTCAATCTAAACTCTTTCTACTTGACTGAGTCTAACAGCGCATGATTAGGGCTGTAATCGAGCTGAGTACTTATTAGATTAGATTTGGCTTGGACAAATAATAAATTATTCTTGTTTAGTTCAAGTTCGAGCCAAGCTTTCGTATATATGTTCATACTTGGCTTGCATAATTTTATCTATGTTCAAGCTTGATTTGTACTTGACTTATTTGAAATAATTAAACAAACATGTAATTGAGTTAATGAATGAGCTTTAAATGAGTAATTAACTTTTCTCTACTTTTTTGCTATAATTATCCTCTTAATTCACATGCAAGTTTCCCACACATTATAAAATTTAGATTATAAAAAATTTAAATAATGAAAATTTTAATAAGCGCTACAACATACATAAACATCAAGAGCTTCATATTCTGATAATAAGAAAAAGTAAGATGTCTGAAGCCAAAAACGAGAGGGGAGAAGTTGAAGAGGAAGAGAAAATGACTGGTTCAAGCCAGGGTTTATCTTCGAATTGCCACATGAATCGACTGAGAATGTTGTAAGGAGCAAGCGACGAAAGTTGATGTGAAGACGAGCGAATGACTAGTGGAAGTCGATGTGAAGATGAGGGAATAGCCTATGGAAAGTCTATGCAGAAAAAGAGTTAGGTTCTCGCTTCAATGGACAAAGTCAGCTTAAAGCATAGGGTGTGAACTGCGAATGCAAGAAAAATGAAAAACTACAAAGTCTGTGACCTTCAAATTCTAATTAAGTGTTGAGCCTGTGAGCCATAACTTGAGTTTGTTGGGTCACCCATTTAAAAGGAATTTTTTAGCCTTAGTTAAACATTTCTATAGTTCATATATGTATTTTTATTTTTATTTTCTTTGAGTATTTATCATATAATTTATAAAGCTATAATCTCAATTATATTATATAAATATTTAATTAAATGTATAATATATTTTTATAAATTATTACAAAATTATAATATATTTTTAGTAACTATATAATTAAAAAACTATAAGTGAAATTTACTCATATTTTAAATATAATATATGAATTATCATCAAGCTTAATATCAAATATTTAACAAGTTTCTTGTTGAACAATAAACCAGTATGTTCATGAACATAAACAAGCGAGTACAGGCATGTCATGTTCAGTTCATTTAACTTTCAAGTTTTTAAAAATCATTCAAGCTTGTTTGTTTATTAATTTGAACAAACATGAACAAGCATTAATCAAGCAGAGTTCGAGTAGTTCAATGAGTGTACTGATTCATTTATGGCCCTATGCGTGATTCTTTAACTTGGACTAGTGATGATATAAACAACTTCAATTCTTAGTGTGAATGATTAGACCAAGGACAATCATCACCAAATCATTTTGATACGTTCAATCATTTTCCATAGTCTATCCCTTAAAATGAACTAGTTGGGATCAAGTCTATATTGAATTTGATAGTAAGCTTCTGCAAATTAAATGTTAAGAACACGTAGATGTGCGTAAGTCTCTTCATATATAATAGCCCAACCTACTTGCTCTTAAAATAATAATAGGGTCGTTAGGCGCTTTTATTATAACATTTATGAACATCTTATGGAGAAGCATATTTTATTTAATGGTATCTCCAAAAATTTGAGTTAATGGTGATATGACACAAATTGATAAAGTAAGAAGAAATGGCCTAATATAAGAGATAAAATAAAGAAAGGTAAACTTCATGTGGTGTTTATATTTGGAGTTTGTTGGGACACCACATAGATCTTAAGAGTAATTATTGAAATAATCAAGTACGATATTAAGGAATGATATACTACTTTTAGAGATTGAAATATCACCGTACAATGGACTCGATCACTTAATAAAGACTCATAAGGCCTATGGGTTTACGTGTATCGGGTTCTTTAGTTCCATATAAAGGCAAGTACTTATAGTTAATTTTATCTTAGGAAATGGAGATCTCATAAAAACACTCTCGATTAAAGTAATCAATTAATATCTTTAAAGATTTTCAATGATTATGATCAAATGATCAGTGTAGATTCAGATAATCAAACAGAAGAGCACAAATAAGAACAGTTCTTTGCAGAGTCCAAAGGAAGATAAATAAGAAGTGTTAAAGATTCTAGGAGTTGTAGTAAGCACTTCTGTCTATCGTATAGTGGGGCTTTATATAGTTTTTGATGTAAAAATTTATAATTATTTGAGTTGTTATTTCATTACAAAGCTAGGGCTTAGATTCCAATAACACAAGATTGTGAAAATGCCTAAGAGATGTAAACTTATACTCATAACAAAAAAGAAATAAGTAGTTTACAAACCTATATCTAAAATGCTCTAGCACAAGCTAAGAGATCGGCCTAATTATACTAGAGAAAAATGGGATATGTTGATTTACTCTCACTAAGAAAAGTAAACCAACCCTAACTCTTTTAGACTTATAACCGCCTAGAATGACTGCTAGCTAACACCTCATACAATTCAGAACCATGTAGTTCTGTCTTATGTAACTACAAGATGATAGACTATTATTTATTAGGAATGAATCTAAAGTCCTAAACTCACTCTCTAGGAGACTAGACCATAATTGGTGTGAAAATCATGGCTTAGGCTAATGCAACAAAATTTATAAATTTTATTTTATTTTTTACTCATTATTTTAGACTCAAGTTTATAAAAATTTATGTCTATATGCATGATGAAATTAACTTATGAGCTAAATCATAGATAAGGGGTGTTCTTTATTATAAGAGAACTGCTCTCACAAGCGAAGTCTTGTTTCTTATCGTGCAAGAATGAAGACCTCTTATTTACAAAAAAAAAAAAAAAAAAAATGAAATAACATGCATGCATGATATTGTAATATACAACACATAGGTAATGCGTTACTAAATCTTTTATTTCTTTAACTAATTATTTATGCTTTAAAAATAGATTACGAGTTACTAGAATTTTACTTTAAGTTGGTTAAATGGGGTAGAAAATTTAAGTCCTTAAAGTGGCGTATCTAGGCTACGCAGTAAACGATCAAACTTTAAGAAACTTATAAAAGCATGTGGTTCTATTATATAATCAAAATAAACAACTAAACAAACATCATTGATTAAAAAAAATGATAGTGCCACCAGTTACCGTCATACACCCTAGAAAAGAGAAAATAATGGATAGGTGAGCTCTACCTTTATATAGCCAAGATTACAATTAATTTATAATGAAAACAAAACTATGGGCATCTTCAATCTTCTTCTTCATCTCCATCTTCATGAATTGGGCACTCCAAGCATAACAGGGCCTCCTAGGTCCAAGCCTTCTAAACATTACTCATCATAATCTCATAGTTCTAATTTCAAGCCTATTATAAAAATTATATTTTTTATGAAAATAAAAATCTAGCTACGTGTAAAATAGAGGTTAGATAAACATACATACACACAAAGCAGTTATATTTATACATTGGGACTTAGCACTCGTCTTGGGTCATCAAGCCCACTTGTCCTAATAGATTATGCTTAGAGACTTAAGCAGCACCTGCAAGTAAAGTATTTATAAAAATATATTTTTTATTATAATGATCCATTAAGCACTATCCCCTACAGAAAATAATGTTATGCTAAAGTTTTCCTAACATCCAAACTATGCACATACATCCTAACATCTTGTTTAAAACATTACACAGCAAAATAAAATATTAATCCACTATAAAGCATCATCCTAACCTAAGTCTAAGATCGGTGACTTAGCATTCTAAGTGTGTGCTAAGACTTGGTTTGGTATTACAACATTAAGCTTTGATGTTTTGGATTAATATGAAGGTGGGTGTTTAAACTTACTGTTAATGATGATTATAATTGAAATGATTAATTACTTCTTAAAGTAAATTTTAGATTCTAATTTATTTCTTCTAATTTCATTAGAATTTATAATTTTAAAGAGAGAGAGGAGTTGGATCCACCTTAAACCTTAATCTTAGGTTGAACCGAAAGATGAATTTCATGATTTTTAATCATCTTAATAAAGCATTCTAAATTTTCTTATTAAATCATATATTTTGATTTGACTTAAATGTTTCTATCAAAACACAAAAGTTACCTCAAGATTGATGGGTTCAAATCAGAGTAAATTTAGCAGTATTTTCTTCGCTTTGCTTCATCACCTCTTAATATTGACTAAAAGGTGATTTAGGGGAGTGATGATGATAAGATATATATATATATATATATATATATATATATATATATATATATATATATATATATATCACTTAAGTACTCCACACATTGATGCATGAATAGATTAATGTACTTTATTTGTTAATATTTAACTTAAGATTTGAAAGTATAAATACATTTAATGCATGCATGAATTTTATAGAAAAGATAATTCAGTAACTCTTAATGCATATACAGAGACATTCGTAAGTTGAACTTATACAAGTGTTGTTGTTAGATCAAGGGAGTGAGGTAATTAGAGATCCCATTGGAACTACTTGAAGTCTCGTGCTCCCAAGATGTCCATACTATATACTTGTTAATTCACATACTCATGCACATGTATATAAGTATAAAGATGAATTATACTGGTTTTAAGATACTTGAATATATATATATATATATATATATATATATGAAAATAATTTAACCTTACAATATATTTCACTACATACTTTAAGGTGTGTGTCATTATTAGGCTAGAGAAGTGAGGTAATCTAATACCCCCTTAAGACTACTAAAAATCTCGCGCTTTCGAGATGTTCAGACTATATATCTTTCAAGTATGTATATCATACAAGTATAATTAAATTTATATTTTAAATATTAAGTTTAATTTAGATTTTTACTAATAATAAATTTTAAGTTTATTAAAGAAAATAATTTGAGATTACTAGTGATAATACTAATACTATTAATCTAAAGCATGCACTTAATATAATTCTTTATTTAATTTGAAATATAGATTCATGAAGCATACTAAACATAAATTTATAGAATGATTGAAGCAAAGAAATTAAACATCACCAAATAATCTATTTAAAATCATTAAGTCTTAAGGTCATTCATATGAGGATAAACACACGTATGCCTAATCAAATTTATTAAATATTATTTTAAAATTTGAGTTATTTAAGCCTAATAAGAAGACAAAATATTGAATGATCATTTAATCCATTTTTGTTCATTAAGTGATTCAAAGATAATTTAAATATTTTTTATGAATTAGTTAGGGCTAAGTAATTATTTTAACCAATTAAGCCCAAAAAAGCTCAAAAAATTAATTATTCCAAAAACATAAGCCTAAAATTATGAAAATTTCACTAAACATACATAAACATAAAATAAACATGTTCTAAAAGTTCTAATGCAGTTGTGCTTATACTTAGGGGTTAATTGAAAAAATAGGGAAAAGTCAAAATCATTATTTACACTCAAAATACCGCAAACTAATTAGGGGTTTTGATTTTATTGAAAACTTCTTTGTTAGTTGAGCAAAAGAGGGGTTGACAATAATTTTTAGAGATATAAGATAATTAATTATTTAATTAATTAATAAAAGCCTCTTAGTGATGATTTTGAGAAATAATTAGGATCGATGATCCTAATTTATTTCTCTAGTCAACATTATTATTCTAAAATGTATTTATGTTTTCATAATGATTTTCATAGTTTTTCGAATTATATAAATTTATTAAATGCATAAAATGGCATTTAGGGCTTAAAAAATTGGATTTCCCAAATTACCCAACCAATTAACTTGAAATAATTATAGGAGGCAGAAGTTATCACATAAGATAATCGCCTAAAATTTTAAGTTAATTAGCTCAGTAATTAGGGTTAATTTCACTAATTAAAAAATCAAATCTTAATTAGTCACTATATACTTAATTAAATTTAGGGCTTCTATTTTTTCTAGATTCTTCCATGTTTAAGCTTTTCATAGAGGGTTTATTTATATTTTTTATTTTTTTTATAATTAGTTATGAATTTTTAAAATTTTGAATTTTAATTGAATTTTTAGGCTTAATTGCTTGATTTTCATAGTTGGCATCGTATTATCGTCGACACGGCATCACTTTCGACGTGACACTACATGGTTCGTTATTTAAAACTTCTAATGTGACCCACTAACTTAGCGGCAGTGGGTGCGGCTTCTTCTCGACCATTCAATTGCAGAGCAAACAATCAAGCTTAATCATGTGGATTTAATATGATAAAGTTAAAAAAATCTAATGCGATTAATAATTGTTGTCCATTCTAATCATGTAGAACGAATGATAAATAATCTATCGTCAACCTCTGGTGAGGGAAAAATATTATTCATCTGTTGCCACCTGATTCGAGCTCATCAGAGCTCATTTCAATCGAGAAAAAGATTTCAAAATAGTAAGAGAATGATTCTGATGGGGATCCTACAGTTTGATTCACACTAAACATGAAATCACTTCACAAAAGACCAAGAATCTTGCGGTTTCTATGATTTAAAGAAATTTATATCATCAAAGCTAAACACTGGTAGCCCAATGACTAAGGTAGCTTTTTCTAGTAGGGACGAAGCTATGTTGATGAAGCCGTGAATTGCCACGACCTCTAGATCAAACGTCACGGTGAACCTCACTAGAGTTGGTCTAGGGACACCTTCTGGTGCTTGAATCAAGTGGTTCTTGATTCATTCAAACTCATCAGAGCTAGGGGAAAGTGTGGGAAAAATTAATTTTAATTTGGTGGAGTTTTGGTGAGGTTGGGTGTGAAGGGCGTTCAGGTTAAGGGGGATCTTGATTTGGCTCAATTGGACATATATATATATATATATATATATATATATATATATATATATATATATATATATATATATATATATATATATATATATATATATATATATATTAATTTGAGTTTAATTGGATTGGGTTAATCATTTGACCATATTATGTCAAAATGGCTATTGTATTAAGTTAGATTAAGTCCAAATAAAGATTTAGAACTTATTTTGTAATTGATTTAGTTTAATTTGGATTAGATTTTAATTTGGCTCTTATGGGTTCATATGGCCAAATGGGTTAAGTTAACAAATTTTGTCAAATTGATCAATTAGGTTGAATGGGAGGTTGAGTCATATTTGATTGACTATGTAAAGATGATTTACGGCTTGGATTTGAATTGATTTAGTTTAAATTAGGTTTTATTTCAATTTGACCCTTTAAGTCAAATTGGACTAAATGGGTTAGTTAGGTTGGGTTGGTCAATTTAGCTTCAATTAATGATTAAAAAGTGTTCAATCATCCATTTAGAAATGATTGTAGTCATTGGTTCAATCTAATTTGGCTTGGATCAAGTTTATACTCAATTTAACTGTTTACATCAAATTGGGTCAACTTGGGTCAAAGGGTCAAATTAGTTCAATTATTTGCAATTGAGTGATTGGTCATTATCAATAATAATTTTGGAAGTGATTGGATTAATTGATTTGATTTAATTTAGGTTGACTTAAGATTTGACTCAATTTGAACTTTTAGGTCAAATTGGGTCAAGTGAGTCAATGAGACCTAATTGGTCCAATTGGAATCAATTTAGGTTAGAATATGGTTTATCGTAAATTTAGGATTGATTGATAGCTTTGATTAAGTCTAATTTTTGATTCAATTAAGTTTTGACTCAAACTAGGTCTTTAGGCTAACTTAAGTTAAATTAGGCTAAGTGGGTCAATTGGATTGATTAGAGTGTAATTAGGTTTTAATAAAATTTAATTGAGATATAGGAGACTTTAGGTAAGTTCAATTTCAAATAGTATTGATCAATTTTGGATTTAGCCCTTTTAACCCCAAATGGGTCAACTTGGTCGATTAGCTAAATTGTGCCTAATAGGATTAAATTGGATTGAAATCATGTCTTTGGCTCAGGTTTAATATCTAATCAATTGATTTGGTTTAGAGAGTTGGTTTGGGTTTGGCTTGTTTTAGACATGGGGTAGGTGGGTCTTTCCTAGCCTAAGTTGGGGTATAACTTTGGGGTTGAGCCCTATGAGTCTCCTAGGCGGATTGGTGTCCACCTAGCCACTATAAATGTATTAGTCCTAGGAAAGCCTTAGTACCTAGATCAAATCTTAGGTCTATAGAGATGATTATCAACCTCACCCAAAAGTGATGTTAACAAAATGACCCTTAATAAGTGTGGTGTAGTTGACAAGGTTCACCGCTTGTATTAACATTAACCGAGCCATCCAAATAAGTCTTTTAGAGCAAGCAAGTAGTGCTTGCACCTAGTTCAAAAGGGTAAGTGGGTTTGGTAGGGACCACTAAATTGGATTTGCTTAGACAACTAGATTTGCCAGATGCCATGGATTTTGGAACAAGTATCTAAAATACTTAAGCTAAGTTGTGAGTTTGGAGAGATTCATGATCTGAAATCACCCAAGTTCAAATGAGGGAGAAAATACTTTACAAAAAAAGATCAATGTTTGATTTAATTAGTTTAATTTATTTCTTGCTAGGAGCATGGAAGGAGAATTAGGTAGGTTTGATTTAATTTATTGAGAATTAGTTTCGTGTGAAGGACACAAGTAGAAATTTGCTGGGGATTAAATGAATTTAACTGGTTTATAGGTTGATTCATGCTAAGGGCATGAATGGAGATTTATTGGGGATTGATGTGATTTGATTATGTTTACTTCGATTTGATTAATTTTCTTAAATAATTTTGATTTTATAGTAATTTTTTAGATGGGTGTGGACCCTATCGATTTGCCATGGGCCACACTAAGGATAGGCTACGGGAGCTTAGACCTAACTTAAGTTTATTAGCCCAAATGGGTAGCTCGCTTATCTGTAGAATTATGTTACTTAACATAAAGGTCAACTACCAAGAGAGGGGTCACAGCGGCTGATCCAAATCTAAAATAGTCACTTAGAAAAGAAGACACGAGGGAATGATCCTGACCCTAAATATATGAAAATGGACCTAGTTGGTTTGCGATGAGTCATACCAAGGAAGGGCTACAAGAGCATGCCATTGCATTAGATTTACTAACTCAAAAGGATAGTCCACTGATTGTATAGTAAAGACTATTCAATCTAAGGGTTTCCTATTAATTTATGATGGCTGAATTAGGAAGAAAGCATAAGGACTCACATTTTTTCAAGTGGAATCAACCACTGGGGTGGCCTATCGATTATGTAGTAAGTCAGACCCAACATAAGGAAACTACTAAGTGAGGGCCGTTGGAGCCTTATCTCAGCTTGAAGCAGTCAAGGTCATTTCTATAGGGATTTTTGCCGACACTACCAAAAAAAATAGGATGCCTATTTGAGAAAATGTGTTGGTAGTAGTCTTATCCTAATCCTTGAGATATCTATGTTTGTTGACTCATTTGTTTATTTAGTGCGGACCCTATAAGTTTGTGATGGGCCATACTAAGAAGGAGCCACAAAGGTTTTGACCTACATTAGATTTACTAGCTTAAAGGGATAGTCTGTACATTGATAGAATGATATTATCTAGACAAATGGGTGGTTACTAGGAAATGGGAACTGTCCAATCTGATGGTAGCTTGGGTAATGTCTAAATAGGGTCATGAAGACTTTATCGAAATAGCATGTCCACAGAAAAAGGTGCCTCTAGGGGTCTGATCCTAATCCCTAAGACATATAAGTCCTATTAGTATACGACGACCAATTCAAGAAGAAAATATAACGACTCACATCTGGTTAAATGGTGTCATCCATTGATTGTGTTACTATCAGCAAAGCAAACACTGACCAACCTAAGGTGCCCATCAATTTACGATGATAAATCTAAGCAGAAAGCTTTAGTGACTGACATCTTTTTCAGTGGAACTGATTACTAGGATAGTCTGTCGTCAGCCATATAGTTACTATCCAACTTATGACAACTACCAAGTGGGAGGTCATAAGGGACTTTAGCCCCAAACTTGAAGTAGTCAGAGGAAGAGAAGCCACTAGGGGTCTTATCCTAATCCTTAAATATATATATTCAGATCTAGTCAATATACAATGGCTAGCTCAAGAAGAAAGCTCAAGGATGCACATCTTCCAAAGCATGGTTAGCCATCGGGATAGCCTATTGGATGCACAATAGTTTATGCCAAACTAATAGGGTCTCCGTCAATTTGCGACAGTTGAGCTAGGAAGAAAGCACAAGGACTCACGTGCTCTTAAGCAAGAGTAATCGCCAAGGTGACTCATTAGCTAAGTAGTAAATCAAACCTAACCTAGGGTGACTACTATGTGAGGGCCACTGCAGAGCTTATCCTAACTTGAAGCTAAAGCGATTGTGTTTGCATTCATGTTTGTGCTTTAATATTTATGTTAGTGTTGTGCTAACTAGGATATGATGCCACTTAGATTCTTCTATACATATCCTAATTGCACCAAGAGCGGACTTTGGAGATGACTCCAAAGTTTGAATATGTTAAAGTTAGAACGAAATGATTTAAAAGGAGAAGAATAATTTATTTAATAAACATGTATTTTATTGATAAAAATTAAATTTAAACAAGATTATGCATAATATTTTTTAAGGTAAAGACTGTTTATAGAGAGCTTATGGTTGATCAATTGGTATGACCCACTTTGCTAGGCTTTTTCTATAACAAAAAAGCCTTCACATGTTAGTTCAAACTTGCCTTCCATTTACGACAGACAATAATTAGTCTCTTTAGAATTATATTGAACTTTCCAACTCAAAAAGCTCTTGAACGAACTAACTTGTTATGAGCTTGAACTATCCATGCTTTATACAACTCAAGGTTTTGACATACATGGAGGAATTTCTCTTCGACCTTTAAGTTCTTCCAATTGTAGTCTAGCATTTTGCATGATTATAATTTTACTACTTATAATGATCCTTAGTGATGGGAGTTAAACTTCTAGAGGGAGGACGGCTTCGAACCCATATACCTAGGAAAAGGGAGTGGACTGTGTCAGAGTCAAATGCATGGTATGGTAAGCCCATAAGGATACAACTGATTGCTCATGTCATATCATTTGTTGTCACCGTGCATCTTCTTTAGGATTTGGACAAGAGTTTTTGTTGTAGGTCTCTGTTAACCCATTTGCTTGAGGGTAGTAAATGGTGGACTATCTCAAATCTATGTTGTGTCATCTGAAAAAACTGTTGATCTTTTTTCTCTTAAATGAGGTATCATTATCGGATATAATCCGTCAGGTACTCCAAATCTATATATGATATGGTTCTTAAAGAACTGAAGGACATGGTGGGCTTTGACCTCTTCAAGGGATTCACCTTTGACCTCTTAGACAAGTAATCCATAGCTACTAAAATGAATTGATAACTCTTGGAGGAAGGAGGATTGATTGAACCATATGTTGGTACCCCAACACTTGAATGGGCAGGAAGCTATAGTTGGATGGAGAATGTTGAGATGATGATGGCTACTCCATACACCTAACACTGATGGCAACAACATGCCATGTCCATGCAATCCGTGATCATCATTAGCCAATAATACATAAGTTTTTTAATTTTAGCTTTTATCTTCAGGTCGGATTGGTGGGCTTCACATAATCCAGAATGTATCTCAGTCATAATTTTTTGGGCTTCATATTTGCTTAAGAAACGTAACCATATGTGATCAAAGGACCGTCAATATAAGGTGTCATCAATGAGACAATATGATAATGCTCTATATTTAATTTGATAGGTTTGCCTCCATTTAAATAATCAATGAACAAGTTCTCTCCAGTCTATCTCCTCATCTTTTTTGGTGGTGGCAACCTTCTCTTTAAGAGATTTATATTGATGAATTCAACATCGATAGGAGAGAGGACTTGATGGTTGCATACCTCTATTGATATGAACTCATCATCCAGACGTGTCATCTCTTTAAAGAGCTTAGTTAAAGCATCAACTATAACATTTTCTCCTCGGGGAATCCTATAGATAGTAACATTCAAAATCCATGCCAATAACTCCATATTGTACTTATGGTAGTAATGGAGTTTAGGTTTGAGAACTTTGTAAGATCTTGTGATTTGATTGACCACTAGTTACGAATCTCCAAAGATATTGATGTCTTGAATGCCCAGAGAGATGGCTAGCTTTAAACCGATGATCAGATCCTTATATTCAAATTCGTTGTTTGTGCAAGGTGCTGATAGATGGTATGAGAATCGTAACATCTTGCAGTTTGAAGTTAAGAAAACTATCATTATCTCTGCTTTTCCTAGGAGGATGGATTATGATTGTTCTCTTCTTTGAGAGGAAGCCACACAATCTAAATACATTTTCCATCGGTAGTTGCTTATATCCCCTAAACTCAAAATTTATTCATTAGGAAGGTCATCATTCAAAGAGGAATCGACAAGGATAGGATGTCGCACTAAGAAGTCTAAAAGTACTTGCCTTTTCACAATACGAAGGGGCAGAATGGTGATATCAAATTTTGATAAAATCATGGACCATCATGTCAACCATTCAGATAAAATTGGTTTTGTCATGAGATATTATAGTGGATTAATGTCTTAATGACTGATTACGAGTTTATGGTGGAGTGATGGTGGGTATAAGTATAAATAGACTTGGTGAGAGGAAAGACAACACTAGTTTAGCTTGGACAAGTATGGGATAATTTAAAAATTCTCTTTAGAAAATGATTTGAAGAGAGGTAAATGGATGGAAATTATGATTTATGATTAGCTTAGAATGTAAACTTATGATCTGGAGTTGTTTGTAGAAAGATGTAGCTTTAGAGTAGTTTAGTAGAGAGATGACCAAGACTAGTCCAGATCGGATTGATCTAAAACACTCTTTTGAAAAATAACTTAAAGTAATTTAAGAAAATGGAAATGACTGTTGAGGGTTAGCTTAAGCTTTAATTTAAGTTTTATAGTATTTGATGGAGATTGGCGAGTTTTAAGGCAATATAATGGTTGAAAGAACAAGATTAGGTAGTTGTCCACCTAATTTGAGTTGTGAGCTATAAAGAAGATTTTTGAGTGAGTTTGAGGACTTGGGTAATTAGGATTTATAAAGAGATGTGAGAAAAAATGAGGGGAAGTTGAGAGAGCTAATCCCATCAAGAAAAGTCTAAGCTCGGCCACCAAAAACTAACAAAAAAAAGAATTTTTTCATAGTAGTATAGTCATTATAAAGCTGAGAAATTTCATTACATATCATTCCCATTTATATCAATGATTATCATTCAAGAAAAAAAGAGGGAAAGTTTGGTGGGAAAAGTGGTGGGTGGTTATTAATAGAGGAAGGTGTTACATTTATCAATTCATTTTATCTACTATACATGTTCACAAAGTCAAAATGTACAAATCATTGAATTTAAATGAGAAATTTAAATAATAAAATTTAATTATTTTTTTAATTAGACTCTTGCTTTGTCTCTTTCTTAGGCTCTTATAATTCGGTATTTAGCTTTTTTTTAGTCTACATGATGTGTTACATCAACTCCCTTGGGCCGATTTGAACTCTACTCTGTAGAGCTAAATTCTAATTAACCTTTTACAAATTAAGAGGCAAGTGTCTCCAAGTCGTTATGAGTAAGCCATATATATCTTCTATAGGTGGTATGTTCTTCCAACAAACCAAAAGTCTATGATCTTTAGTAGAATTTGTGGGCACCTACATAGTAATAATATAATCAAATTCCAAGAATGCATGTGATTTTAATGGATATTGGAAGTGGCCAGCTATATCTCTTACTAAAGAGTCAAACTTAATGGTGTAATAACAAAAAATAAATAAATAAAAATACAAATTAAATTATAATCTACTTATCTAAATTCTTATATTAAATTATTATGATTCACCCGAAAAGCATAATTGTAATTACATCAATTAATTTGCTTTCTTATGATGTCATAGAGGCTTTAAAAATATCAGCCAAAATAAAAATATAGAATCTTGGAATACATGAGATGAAAGGTTTGTTAAATCCATAAATCTTTTAGATTTTTTTTTTCCATCTATTTATTCAAAAGATGAAGTCTTAGTTACTCTAAAAAAAATGCTATTATATGTAAATTTAGGCTAAGCAAATGCAAATCCTAAATTTTTAAAATTTTCTTATAAAACATCTTAGTAGGTTTCGTATGATTTAATTAATTATCTCAATTTGACCCTCACTTTGTAGATTAATGCAAATAAAAATTTTAGTTTAGTTCTTAATAATTTTATAAAGTCTTTTTAAAATAAGAAACATATTGAAGATAATGATTTGACATAATGGTCTAAAGTAGACCATGTATTTAGTTAAAGAATAATTGAGCAATATGGAAAGCATCATTAGTTTTAGAAATAAACAAGAAATGAGCCTTGTTATAAAATTGATTACCTACTACAAAAATGTTATCATATCCTCAAGGTGTGGAACACAATCTTTAAAAAGTTCATCAAGAGATATTCCAAGGTTTATAACGAGCAAGCAAAGGAACATATTGACCATATTTTTATTTGAAAGCCTTAGATTATTTCTAGGTCAATATTGGGTCACAAATTTTTAAATATTTCACCTAAGTGGCTACAAAAAATAAATTTTATAAAATAAATAGTTTATAACAACAACAATAACAAGCCTTTATCCCACTATGCCGGGTTAGCTACATGAATCATTTTTCTCCATTATGTCCTATCAAGTGTCAAATTCTTATTTAATTTTAATAAATTGAGGTCATTTTTTATACATCCTATCAAGTCATTTAATCCTAATCATGTCATTTTTATACAACAACAACCTTTATCTTTCTTAATACAAGGCCCGTCTAATGCATTTACTCTCCTATCAGTGTCATCAGACGACTGATATTTTATATGGCCAAACCATCTAAGGCAGCTCTCTCTGGTCTTATTTGTCATTGGTGCTACTCCAACATTATTGCGTATATATTCAATTCACATTTTATCTCTAAGAGTAAAGCCACTCATACACTTAAGTACCCTCATCTCTGCAACACCTAACTTAATTTTATGCTTCTCATTTACTGGCCAACATTCTGCACCATAAATCATTGCAAATCTTACCACCATCTTATAAAATTTTTCCCTTAAGACTAAGCGATACTTTTTAATCACACAATAGGCCAGATGCATTCTTCCACTTAAACCAACTAACATTAATTCTACTATTAACATCCCCATATATTTCACCATCATTTTAAATAATAGATCCAATATATCTGTAACGTTCACTCTTTTTAATGACTTGATGACCCAATACTACAACCCCACCTTAGATCTTCTATGATAAAAAAATATACTCCATATATTCAATTTTGTATCTACTTAAATGAAACTGTTAGACTCTAAAGTTGACCTTAATAATTCAAGTTTCTCTTGAACTCCCTCTCTAGTCTTATCAATAAGAAGGATGTCATCAATAAAAATCATACACCAAGATACATCCTCTTATAAAGCCTTAATAATAACATTCATAACTAAAGGACAAAGAAAAGGGCTTAAAGTCGATCATTAATGTAATCAAACTTAAATAGAAAAATATTTGGTCAATCCTCCTTGTGTTTGAACACAAGTAACAACTCTTGTATACATATCCTTAATAACTTGAATATAGCCAACATTAACTCCTTTCTTTTTCTAGAACTCTCCAAAGAACATCTCTTTGAAATATACTTTCTCTTAATCAATAAATATCATATATAGATCCTCCTTACTTTCTCCATACTTTTCCATCAAACCTCTCAACAAATGTATAACATCCATAATAAACCTACCTGGCATTAAACCAAACTAGTTTTAAGAAATTTTTGTATCACATCGTAACTTATGCTCAATTACTCTCTCCCACAATTTTAATGTATGGCACATTAACTTAATTCCTCTATAAATTGCACACTCTTGTGCATCACCTTTATTCTTAAAAATAGGAACAAACAACCTCTTTGTCCACTCATCTAGCTTATTTTTAGTCTTTAAAATACTATTAAAAATATCAATATGCTAAGAAATTCTTTGATCTCTTAAGCATTTCCATACTTCTATTGGAATATCATCAGCTCCTACTGTTTTTCCATACTTCATTTTCTTTTAATTTCCTTCAACTTCAATTTTATTAGTACAATGATAAAAATAGATTTCTTTATTTTCATTGAGGGTGCTAAGATCGCTAAAGTCAATCTTACTCATACAATCTTCATTGAAATGTTTATCAAAATATTTTATCCATCTATGTTTAATATTATCTTCTAAGAAAATACTTTATGATTTTCATCCTTAATGCATCTCACTTAAACTAAATCTTTGCTTCTCATATCTCTTTACTTGATTAACTTATACATCTTTCACACTCTTTGATATCCAATCTATTATATAAATTACTAAAAATTAATTTTTTTTGCATTATATATTCTTTTCTTAAAGTCACTACGTGTACTTAATATATTTCCTAATTTTATGAATTTCTACAT
This sequence comes from Cymbidium sinense, assembly GCA_021442155.1. Classification (NCBI taxonomy): domain Eukaryota; kingdom Viridiplantae; phylum Streptophyta; class Magnoliopsida; order Asparagales; family Orchidaceae; genus Cymbidium; species Cymbidium sinense. Next base: position 163,267,396 of record CM038216.1, on the reverse strand, counting down.
TTAAACCAAGTTTATAATAAATATTCTTATTTTTTATATATACTTGAACATTTTGACTCCACCACTAACTATCTTTATTAAAAAAACCTTTCCTTTTGATCCTCCAAACATATTTTTGTAACTTTCTTAATTTCTTGCTTTTTCCCGCATAACATTAGGATTCTCATGAACATCCTAAATTCTAAGATCTTGTAGTTTAGTCTTAAAAATATTGTATTAGTATTCTTTAAGTACCCCCATCTAATCTTAGGAAACTGTTTTGATTTATTTTTCATTTTTCAACTCTTCATCTTAAAATCTAAAACTAATAGTCGATATCGAGTATTTAAATTTTCACCTTAAATGATCTTACAATCTTTGCAATCTAAACGATCGATTTTTCTTATCAGAAAATAATGAATAAGTATTTTATTAGGTCAATTCTTATAACTAATAATATACTCATATCTTTTCTTAAATAAAATATTAGTAACTACAAAATCATAAGCTAAATCAAAATTTAATATAGTCTTACATTCTTCATTGGTCACTTTAAACCCATAGTCACCATGAATGTTTTTAAAATTTTCTACGGCTCTATCAATATGTCTATTTAAATCTCCTCCAATAAACACTCTTTCTTCAAAATGTGTTTTTGTATTAATCCTTCTAAGTCATTCTAAAATTTTTCTTTTGAGCCCACATCCAAATCCACTTGAGAAGCATAAACATTTATAATATTAATAATCTTAGTATTAATAACAATCTTTAAAGCTATAATTCTATCTTCAATCTTATTAATATCTATAATATTTTCCTTCAAACATTTATCTATAATCACAGCTATACAATTTCTAATTTGACTCCTACACGACTACCAAACTTTAAAACCTAACTATCGATCTTTTTGGCTTTCTCCCCAATCCATATAATTTTTTGAATACATAAGATATTTATCTTTCTATTAATCATAATATTTATTAATTTCATTAATTCACTTGTTAGAGTACTCATATTCCAAGTTCCTAATCTAATCTTAGTTTCATGGACTAACTTCTTTGTCTGCATCCGTTCATAATATGGGAACCCTTGCTTATTTAATACTACATCTAGGCGTCGATGCAGTGACACTTACACACTTTTCACTATATTTAGGCTATACAACACATTGCTTCTAGGGAATGACCTCATGAATTTTTTCAAAAAATTTTATACTGATTGTCGATTGCCTCATGCAACCCTCCACTTTTCTCATATGGGACTTGGAGACCAACAAAGACTGTGTTATTAAATAAATAGTTTAATCTTTTAAAATATCCATCCATCTCTCCATAATGAAATTTAAAACTTCTAAATTTCCTAAGTTGTTTTAAGAATATGAGTTATTTCTTCTATATAGATATCCATTGATTGCAAAGAATGTTCTCTGTAGGGTCAAAAGTTTATCTAAGTATTCTAAATAAATTAGAAGAAATTCAAGACAAATTAGGTACTGAAGTTGTTCAAATTTTAGGATTTTGAATTTTTGAGGGCAAATGATCAAAACTATCCAAATTAAGGAATCCATATGTTTATTTTTTATTCATGATTTATACTTTATGATTAAGATTAATCTTAAAGAAGTTTAATCCACTTGACAAGTTTAATAGTATTTTTATTAGATGTTAATGAAGTTAATGCAATAATGATCTAATTTAAGTTGAACTCTTTATATAAAATGTTTTATTGCCAATATCTTAAAGATATTATGATAACATAAAATTCTCAATTACATATTTTTCAAATTATTTTTTCTTGAGTGAAGGAGGAAATGACAAGTACATAAAAAAGAATGTGTTCATTTATAAAGGATATATATTTCCCACAAAAAAACAAAAAAATTCTCTTTTAAGTAGGCTATTTACATAAGCATATTATTTACACCACTGAGGTTCTCCCACAACCGAAGTAACTCATTTATTGTGTTTCTTAGAAGAGTCGGCCTTCCCTACTTAGGACTTCACTAACCCTTCCAACATTTCATTCTTTAGGAAATGAAACGTGGATTTTCCTTCTGCAGTTTCTATGACCATATATGACAGACAAACGTGGACATCTCATTCTAGTATTTACTAAATCGCATAACCATATATGTGGTCAATATTATTCTACTAATTAAACATAAATTACTTGTAGCACTAATTGTTCGATTCAAAAAAGAGTGAATATTTATCAAAAAAAAAAAAAAAACGGCACTTAGAACTTTCAATTCATATCCGGCACAGCATGGCGATGATACTGCACAATTATCTGTCGTTCGATTTTTTTTTTCTTCTAGTTTCACATTTAAGTATAGATAATCATGCAGGATCCCCAGAAAAATCTTTTTGGCCCAGTTGAATAGAGCCTTTCACCACAAGACATCTAGTACAACTTTGTTGTCATAGAAAGAGTAAAACCATTGTCTTGAAACATATTTTTCACGTGAAACAGATTATATTTATAACTTTGCCTTTGGCTATCACCATTTGTCATTAAACTTGTCTCTGTCACAGCTCCAGATTCTTCGAAAGCTTTCCCAACCAAACTTATATCGCAAATTCCTCGGATAAAGCGTTTTACAATCTCATGCAAGAAGTTGTTTCAGAAATCTATATTGCCTTGAAACATTAAAAACTACAAAGAGATGAATACAAAAGAATACATCTTTCATCACAGCCAGGTGAAAATAACCGACTTGAGAAACCATGAATGGAGCTTATATTAATCGTGAAGAATTTCCCGAAAGGCCATCAAAATAACGAATGTTCAAAGAAGAGATCAAATCTTCTAGCAAAGAAGAAAATGCATTCTGAGTGGCCATGGTAAAGTTATTGTCTGACCTTCAAGCACTTGGCAATGGCCTTTGCCATATTGCCGTAGGTGTGGTGCTTGAGATACGCTTCCTGCACTGTCTGTCTCCCTTGCATTCCCATCTTCTTCCTCACTGATGGATTGTTTATGAAATACTGGATATTCTGTGCAAGGGTTTCACTTCCTTCACGGCCAAGCGGATGGAGGAGACCTGTTACATTGTCTTTGACGATTTCCCTGGTACCTCCAGCATCAGTTCCAAGGACCTGGACCAGAATAGTATTAGAATTCCATTGGAAAAACAGTTTTTTTTTTTTCAATAAAAAACAGGTTGTTTTCATTATATATATACTGCGTTGAAGATTTTACTATAATTTGGCATATTAGAAGTAGCAGAATGAGCATTTTGAAGCCATTTGGTAATGAATGAAGTTATCACAAGTTCAGGAGTAAGCAAAACAGAAATATAGAAATGTTGAGTTATTAATACCGGCAAGCCAAATGCCATGGCTTCAATTGTTACTCTTCCAAATGTTTCTCCTACCCCCTGTATGACATTTAAAAGAATTGTTAGGGATCATTCTGAAGGCAAGTTCGATAAAAAAACTGTTTCAATAAAAAATAAATAAATAAACAAATGCAAGCTCAGCCAAAATTTTTTAGTTTTTGAAATATTATTAATCCATTTCAACTTGTAAAAAAAATTAAATTCAGTATGGGTTTTGGTGTGCCTGCATGCACATTTACATATATCATTAGGGGTGTGCATTATTTGATTTTAACCAAAAAATCAAACCGAACCAAAGTTTTTGAATAATTTGGTTCGGTTTTGAACTTAGTAATTTGGATTTTGGTTTTAATTAATGAAAACTTTGGTTTTCGATTTTTGGATCGGTTTGTTAAATAAAATTTTGGATGGAACCAAATAAATCAAAGTAATTATATATAATACGATATTATTAATTTATATATAATAAACTTATCTATTATACACTTATTTTTTTTTATTTTTGAATACTTAGTAGAAGTTTTTTTGGAGGACCATTATCTAATTTTCTAAAATATTTTGGTCTCATAATATGGTAATATGATTCCATCAACTTCTAAGTTCAAAATATTGTTCAGGTAAGTAAAAATTAGTTTTAAATATTTTTTGACGCATGAAATAGTTAATTGTATTTTGATTATATTTATATTATTTATTGTTCATTATACAATAAAAAATTATGCAAATAGTTTTTAAATGTAACCAACCTCAGTTTATCCAAAACCAAACCAAAATAACTGAACCAAATTATTATTAGGTTTGTTTGATTTTGTATTTTATTTGGTCGGTTTGGTTCAATATTTTTAGGAATCCAAAATGAATCGGTTTTAAAAATTTATTATCCAATCCATCCAAATCAACCAAACGCACACCCCCCTATATATCATAAATCGTATATATGTAAAAGAACGATAGCAAGTTAAGCTTCAGAAACCACAATGTTGTAAACTATTGAGAATGAACAAATGTTTAAATTTGAACGTATCATTGAATTGGGAAAACTAAAAAAACAAAAATGTTTCAATAAATAGTGCATCAATAATCAATAGTAGGATGCTTTGATGACTCTTTAAAAAAATAAACCTTTGTTATGAATCTTAGGGAGTGAACTTAACGAAACCAAAGTTGGACAAATATATTATTGGTTTATTCGGCCCAAAAAGTTAAGTCTTGGGGGTGTGGTCCAACCACTTGGTAATTATACACTAATATATTTTTCTACTATGTAATATTGGACTAAACTCAAAGATTTGCATGCCTTAATCTCCTCCACATGGGAGTTCTCCACATTGGTCATCACCCCCCTAAAAAAAAAGCATAATCTAGTACCACAGATCAAAAGTCAAATTAACATGAATGCATTATGAGAATCACTATCTCTTTCCTACTCAATAGTAAATGCCAGTCAAAGCCTATGAAAGCCAAAAACTGCTTGAACCACATAATCCTAGCCAAACCACAAACTATTAGGAAGTGAGAATCAAAGGGGTCCAAAATTGAACCAAATACACAAATGATCGAACTCATTTTCACTCAAAACCTTAAGTTTATGGATGAGGGTGATCCACTTGGTATTTCTACACTAACATATTTTTCCAACTTCCTAATTCATCTTAGAGGCCATTTAATTAACTTACGAGTATCAATTTTTACATAGATCTTGATGCTATTTTGCAAAAGTGCAAACAATTAAACTAAGAGAGAATAATTGATTACGATTTTTTATTTCATTCCAACTGAAAGTTTAAGTACCCAACATCGATTGTTAGTTTTAGGTTTTAAGATGAAAGATTATAAGAGAAAAAATAAATCAAATTATTATCTTAGGATTAGATGGGGACACTTAAAGAACACAAATAAAAATATCTTTAAGAGCAAACTACAAGATCTTAGAATTTGGGATGTTCATAAGAAAGCTAATATTATGTGGAAAAAAGTAGTAAGTGAAATTAAGCAAGTTGGTAAAAATATGCTTGAAAAATCAAAGCAAAAACTTCTTTTAATAAAAATAGTTGGGGAAGAGTGTAAAAGAAAAGATAAGAAATAAGATATTATAAAACTTGGTTTAGATGTGAAAAATCAAGAATTAGGAAAGATATAAAATGGCTGTAGATTCTAAGAAAGAATATATGAAAAATTTAAATTTTAGTGATTTATACTGATAGATTAGATACCAAAGAAGGAGAAAGATGTATGTATACCAATCAAAGAGAGAAGAAGAAAGACCTGGGTCAGTGAGGTATATTAAGGTTGAAAATAATAAAGTATTTTTCTTAGAAAAGGATATTGAAAATAGGTGGATGAGGTATTTTGATAAACTTTTTAATGAAGGATCTGAAAGTACAATTGATTTTAGCAACCTTAATACCCTAAGCATAAATAGAGAATTTTATTTTTATCATCATATTAGTAAATCTGAAGTTAGAGAAACTTTAAAGAAAATGCAATGTGAAAAAATAATAGGACCGGATGATATTCTAATAGAAGTGTGAAAAAGTTTAGGAGATCAAAGAATTTCTTAGCTTACAAATCTTTTTAATATTATTTTTAAGACAAAAGATGTCAGATGAGTGGAGAAAGAGTTTGTTGATTCCTATATTTAAGAATAAAGGTGATGCACAAGAGTGTGCAAATTATAGAGGAATTAAGTTAATGTGTCATACATTAAAATTATGGGAGAGAGTAATTGAGCATAGGTTACGATGTGATACAAAAATTTGTCACAATCAGTTTGGTTTCATGCTAAAAAGATCTACTATGGATGTTATACATTTGTTAAGAGGTTTGATGGAGAAGTATAGCGAAAGAAATGAGGATCTACATATGATATTTATTGATTTAGAGAAAACTTATGATAAAGTTTCAAGAGATGTTCTTTTGAGAGTTCTAGAACAGAAATGAGTTAATATTGGTTATATTCAAGTAATTAAGGATATGTATACTAGAGTTGTTACTTGTGTCCAAACAGATGGTGGATTGATAAAATATTTTCCTATTTCAGTTGGATTACATCAAGGATCAGCTTTAAGCCCTTATCTTTTTTGCTTTAGATATGAATGTTATTATTAGGCATTTACAGGAAGATGTACCTTGGTGTATGCTTTTTGCTGATGACATTCTTCTTGTTGATAAGACTAAAGAGGGAGTCCAAGAGAAACTTGAATTATGGAGGTCAACAGTAGAGTCTAAAGGTTTTCGTTAAGTATATCTAAAACTGAATATATGGAGTGTAATTTTAGTTGTAGAAGTTTTAGTGGTAGTGTTGTGACATTAGGTGACCAAGTCATTAATAAGAGTGAGGGATTCAGATATTTTGGCTCTATGGTTCAAAATGATGGTGAAATAGATGGAGATGTTATTAGTAGAATTCAAATTGGATGGTTGAAGTGGAGGAATGCATCCGGCTTGTGGATGAAAAAAGTTCCACTTAAACTTAAGAAAAATTTTATAAGATGGTGGTAAGACCGAATGACTTATTGCGAATGTTGGCCAATAAAAGAGAAGCATAAGACTAAGTGTTACAAAGATGAGGATGCTCAGGTGGATGAGTGGCTTTACTCTTAGAGATAAAATGCTAAATAAGTATGTTGGAAAAGTTAGAGTAGCCCAGTAAGATTAAGAAGAGAATTGCCTTAGATGGTTTGTCCACATAAAGCGTCGGCCGTCCGATGACCCGGTTAGGAGAGTAGATACATTAGATTTTCCTTAGACCTAAAAAGACTTGGTTAAGATGTATAAAAAATGACCTTAGTATACTTGAATTAAATGAGAATTTGACGCATAATATGACACAATGGAGATGAAGGATTCATGTAGCCGACCCCACTTAGTGGGATAAAGGCTTGTTGTTGTTGTAAAAACATAAGAATTAGAATTTGTATCACTATGAGCAAGAGAGCAAGATCTTAACAGCTTTTCTAAGGAATTATAAAAACTCTTTAATTTATCAATTTTTCTTCTAAGTTGACTCCTAACTCCATTATGCAGGCTTGCCATTTTTTATTTCCATCATTATTTTCTCCATAATCTTGAGACTTTCGATGGAGCTTACAACATTTGTCTTTGGGAATTTGTCATTTTTTTTTTGCAACCAAAGATTGCCTTTAGAATGAGAGTTTTGTCATTCTTGTAGAGAAGATTCTATGATAGAAAATCTCTTACCTTGAAATTCAGAAGTTGTCATGACCAATGTTTTCAAAGTGCAAAACACAAGGCACAATGTGATGCAATGCGCAAAGATGTATTTTTTGCTTCAAAGTGCAAAGCAAAGAGGGGCTTTTATTAACAACACGTTCATGCGTATATAAAACAATTATATAAGGTCAAGGCCAGCTACTGCGGATGAGGTCAAGTCGAACTATTGCGTCAATAGGTTGTGGACAAAGTTAAGTCAAGCTGGAGCTACTGCATTGAGCATCCAACCCGCAATGCTCATTTCACACAGCGCTACATGAATGCTCTAATGCGCTTCACATGCGAAGCATGTGCTTCATGCGAAGTGGTCACGCGATTGAAATGTGAAGCGAAGTCTACCCACTTCACATCACTTTGCTTTCAAAGCATGCTTTTGAAAACACTGGTCATGACAAAAATCTCAAGGTTTAAACCATATCATCACCGTCCTTTGTTCTTCAACACACATGAGAGAGAATGCTTCATTCAGAGAAGAGAGATTTTCATTACATATTGAATCTAATCCAAATCACTATTGCATCCTGCTAAGAACTCAGATTCTCCAGGGTCGCCTCATCGTCACAACATGACATCATGAGATCATTGTATTAGTCTAACTCCAACTACTAAACCTTCATTGTATTAAGGTACTCAATGATAGGAAGGTTACCTTATTTGCCAGTGTCGAGTTTTATCTTGATTTCATAAATGAGTGTGGCATTTCTTGCCTGTGAGTAATTTGTTTAATTATACCTCAAACCCTTTTTGTAATAGAGAAAAACATAAAAGTCCACTAATCTCCAGCAGTAAGTTATTCTATCAACATATCATGTTTAATGAATCAGCTTCATCCTAAAGTACAAAGTTTAGGTCTTTAAGCTTCAGATATAAATCCATAAGGTTGTGAGCTCCGAAAATTCGCCACCGACCTCTCGAAAATTTGAATTGAAGAGAGTATGATTTGAAGTGTTAGTGTAATTTTCGTAATGAGAGATAAGTAGAGCAAGACACTACCTAGAGATTTCCTCAATTGGTGAGGACTTTAGATCTGTTCCGAGTTTCTATAGATGCAAGCCCCATAGCATTACCCTCTCACAAGAGAGAACTTTCGATGCTATGTTAGATCGCTAACGATAAGATATAAGAAGAAAGATATGGAGCTTTAAGAATTTTTAGATTATAAAATTCATCATTTCAGTTTAAACCAGATGGTTGGGTGAATGATGACGTGCCCGATCTAGATCCCATGATTTCATTATCCCGTAGAATTCCCTACATCTACTTAGAGGAGAATGACCCAACCTAATCAAGAATCCTTATCAAGAACACGGTTATATCGCCCAAGAGATTTGTGAATTGAGTGGTGTTTGTCCGAGACAATCTTAAGTCTACCTTATGAGAGTTTGTCTCTATCTAAGATACCCATGATATAACTCAAAGAGCAGAGCATACGGCATGATTGTAATAAATAGAATTTGACCGGTCAAACCACGATCGTGGGACTCTCATAAACTACTTCATCTCAAATTACCTACAAGAACGCAATGGACACGTACACGCCTTTACCTGCAAGAGAGATTGAGAACATGTAGACCACTTGATTTGACATCGCTCCTTTGGAGCTAGAATTTTTCTTAATTTGTCACCCACAAATAATCATGAATGTTATAGATTGTTGCTTTAAGCTTTTAATGATTGAAATTCATTTAAGCAATTTTTATATTGAAACTTGATTTAAGTTAATTTGATAAATTAATCATATTTTGATAAGATCCCCTTCATTGAAATTACCATTCAACACGCCATCATCGGCAGAAGTTAATCGATTAACTCAATATATTTTAACTTTAGATCCTCGCCAACTCGCTTACCTCCTAATAGGATCGATCTACCGTCCACATGGACTTAATTTTTTTCAAATATTTCATTTTTGAAATTTCATAATCGATTTTGAAGTTATAACCTAACCCAGCCCTAAAGACTAAATCGGGAAGCAACTCAAGAACATCCTCGCATACATTTGAATTTAAAACATTCTGATACTGCTGGTTTATTTAAGACTTTATATAGTGTTTATTTCAATTATAAGATTGATTTATTTTTATTTAATTCCAACTTAGTCATGCGTTTTAGACATTAAAATTTGACTCAAATCTATGCTCGAGCAATACGGTGTTTATAGCTTAACTAATTTCGTCTAATTAGTGATTTCGTTGATTTTGAAAATCATAATTTAGAAATGAAATTCCTTAGTTTTTTGTATTGAAGGAAAGATCCTTCATTCGTGCAACATTTAGTTTACTTGTTGATTTTTTTTTGCAATTCTCCCAACTTGATTATGTTCAATTTAAATCACTTTTGATAAGTTGTTATAATTTTAGTGTTTATTATTTTTAAGCTCTTCATCGCTTATTAGATAGTATCACCTCCATATTCATATAAGAGTTATTAAACCCAATTTATATTCATCCTTAACTCTACATCAAATCTCATATTTATTTGAAAAATAGACTTCAAATTTATTGTAAATCTCTTATGAGTTTGACATCTGTCTTCCCAAAGGCTTGTTTAATTTTGAGGAATTTGAATAAAAGAGAACTCACTTTATCGTTTCAATTTAAGTCATAAAGAATTGCAATTAGAGTTTGTGAGTTTAATATTAGTCTTCCCAAATTTTACTTGCATTTTAAATGAGTGTTATATTCTTTCCAAAATTTTTTTTAAATGCTCTTCCCCTATTTCTCTTTGATTTAATATTTATCTTCATATTTATCATATATCGTTTTGTTTGAATTAAGTTTAGGTAATTTCCATTTGAATTTGTTTAAGTCTTCAATTTTAGTCTAAATTTTGGTATCTTGTCATCAGTATGATCGAGTGTTTTGGCTTTTCTCACTAATGAAGCGTGGTGTGGTGTCTTGACACCAACCAACACTTCACGCATACTAATGGGTATAGTCTTCAAACCTGCAGAAAGAAATGCAAGCATATATGTATTTGTTTCATTTTTTTTTAAGTGTAGAATTTATTCAAAATTTCGTTAGCATTTCAACTACGGAGAGCGACATCTAACGGATGTTCTGCTTACCTCATGCTCAGTGGTGTCTTGAAACCTGCGATTTTCATCGTCAGCCCCTCATGAACACGGCTTTCAAACCTCTGAAAGAAACATGACGTATATATCCCACATCCACACATACACTCATTTTTAGCATTTGATGATTGGCAAGAGAACGAGGTTAAGCATGCCGAAAATCAAGAGAAGAGTCTCGCCTGATGGTGTTCTCGTTCTGACGAAACGGAAGGTCGAAAAGGGGAATGGGAAAGAAAGAACTCGTCATGTGTTCTTCTCATTCTGTGGCGAAATGTAATCTGAGGAGGCGACGCCGAATCGAAAGAAACCTCATGTGAGTTGTTCTCGGTTGTGGAGGTTCTTGCGAAAAATGGAAAGGTGATCTGAGAGGCGATGAAACCGAAAGAAGAACCCACCTCATGATGGTGTTCTTGTAAAGGAGATCACTAAACAAGCGTGAAATTGGATTTGGACAAAGGGGAAATTTGATCGAGAAAATGAGAGGAAAGTGGATTTTCGGTTTTGGTGAAAATGCGGAAAAAATAAAGGAATTTCAGATTGGGGTAAGGTCCTTAGAAGAAATTCAGATTTGTAAGGGTGAGGGAAAAGGGTTTTCAGTTTTGGAGAGGGGAAGGAAATAGGGAAAGTAGTTTTCGGATTGGAAAAAGAAGAAGAAAGAAAAGGAAGGAAAAAAAAGAAAGAAGAAGGAAGATGAAGAAGGGAAAGGGGAAGAGGAAGAAGCCTACCATTCTCTTTTTCGGTTTTGGGGGAGGAAAGGAAAAGGGATTTTGAATTAAGCGTGACCGGTCTCATTTGATAGTTTTCGGTGTTTTGAAGCCAACAACACGATCAATTTCATGAATCTGGTTGTTGACGACATTGACTTCCATGCAGCGTCAACATTAATAGTCGATGCTGATATGATCATTAGATTATACAATATTTATATACCAATTTCGGCGTTAACGCTGATGCGAAGTTCGTTTATCGTCGAGGTTATTTCAATCATTTTGGTGGCGTCCTGCAGCATTTGCGTCGTCCTCGAAATCCGTCAAATTAAACTTGTGGGCTTGTATTAATTTATGACACATATGAGAAGGTCAACAAATACCCCTAACAAATGTGATTCGTGCATGGAGCAAGTCACGTTTGTTGAAAACTAGTTGATCTTTTGGGCTGGTCATAGAACTTGGATTATTTCAGCTTCGATTGCACTAGCTTACGAAACTTTTGATAGGATTTGTCATTAGTATGATGCCTTATTTAGGACATGCTAAATGACGGGATTGACCGATTTGTCAGAATCGACTTGTCGGATAGATAAGAGTTCTAACACCATCTGACTGACGAAGATCTCTTTCTTTCTTGTAGATTTGAGTTTCCTCCAATCCTAGCTTTTTGCTTAGTTGGGTTTGATGAAAGAATTGGTTATTTATTTTGATGAAGGATTCCGCTGGAGAATTCGTTTATTCGTGCTTGGTTGGATTTGAAATTCCTTCTGTCATAGCTTTAAGCTTGACGGGCTTAATGAAGGACTGACTTGATTTGTCCATATTGACTTGTCATGAAGTGTATGCACTACATGAACTTGCTTTGTTTTTGTGATTCGAGAAAGATGCATATAGATGACAACCTTTAGCATAGGTCAATATTGAGTTATTAGTCAGCGTGTCTTTAATAGGCGAACTACAAAATTCCAGTTCGGTTTGCTGTATGAACTATGGAATTGCTTCCCCGATCATGTGCTTTTCTGACTTGATGAGGAGATTGACTTTGATCTCTTTGAGCCTTAGATCATTTGAGAATAGATTGCAATATACCTTGCAGGCAATATAAAGATTGATTTGAGGCAGCCCTGAATTGAGTGTTTCATCAGATTGTCTTGATTTATCGATTAAGTAGAAAGATCTCTTGGACCCTGATTGCTTGTAATCATTAAGCTAGATCTAGTTTGAGATTGAATAGCTATCATTATTGGATTGACGATCAGGGGCTCTTTAACCGCAGCCTTTTCTTACAGCTTGCTGAGTCAGGAGAGCGTCAACAACTCGGTCACATTTGGGTTTGTTGAGTTCGACCTTTAGAACTCGAGTCTTGACTTAAGATAGGTTGGTGATTTTCGTCATCACGACGGAGGCTCTTTCACTGCGGCATTTTCTTGCGGCTTGTTGAGTGAGGAGAGCGTCAGTAACTCGGTCATTTGTGGGGTTGTTGAGTCCGACCTTTAGAACCCATCTGTGTCCTCGACTTCAGGATGTAGAGGTTGATATTTCTTCTGACTCAGTTGATTGAAGCTTCCAAAATTGAGAGTTCTTCTGACTTGATCTTCAGAATTCGGCAAATTTGAGAGATAAACTTTTGATGTTTATGGTTGTCTTTTCATACATAAAAATTGATTCTTTTTGTTCTTGCAAGAACCTGCAACTTAACAGAAACAATTATAGGTATATTCAGGAATTTTGGCATAAAGCTTGATGTTAACCTGAATCAGAATATATTCGAGAATCTCGTCTTATAACAGGATGTCAACTTGACATATATTAAAAATGTCCCCTGTCTTGTAGGAAGAATTTTAAAACACATTTAAAAGAACTTTCAAGATGAAAATACACAAATACATCAATATTTGAATTGATATGCTCTTAAAAGGGTTTTAACATGCAACATTGATTTCATCTATATATAGAAATCTAAAATGCTCCCAATATAACAGGAGAATTTTCACAGAAAATTTTTTCATCTGGAGTATGTTTATTTGGAGATCTTGGCATGAAGCATGATGTCGACATAAATAGATATACTAAAAAAAAGTGTCCCCTGTCTTACAGGAGGATTTCTATTGTGCTTTGAGAATGTAGTCATCATGTATAATACTTTTTCAGGTAACGACCATTGATTGGCGGCATTGGTCTTTCACCCTTTAGCTCGATGAGTTGGTATGCCCCTCCTTAGTATACTTTTTTAATGACAAAAGAGCCTTTCCAGTTAAGCTTAAATTTTTCACCGAATTTTCGATAGGGCATAATTGGTCTTCTCAATACTAGGACCAATTCTCCTTTTTGGAATGTTCGAGGCCGCACCGTATGGTCAAAAGCCTTGGACATCTTTGCTTGATAGACTTCTAGATTTTGATGAGCTTGCAATCTAACTTCATCACGAAGTTTCTCCATTCTCGACAAGCATTTTGATCTTGATTAGATGTATTGGATGGCAACTCAAAGCGGAAGAACTGCTTCAAATACCAATGAATAAGGTGGCTTGTCGGCATCTTGTAGGTGGTTCACTGCGCGGCATCTATTAGCTTAGTATGTCATTCTCTTGTTTTTAGTAAGGATCTTCTTCGGCGGCCTTAATAATGTCTTATTGAAGGCCTCCGCCAAACCATTTGCTCTTGGATTATATATTGAGGAGTATCGTCAATCAATTTTGTATCGATCGACGAATCTATAAATCTTCGCACTTTTGAAGGCTGTGCCATTATCAGAAATTATTTGGCGCGACACTCCAAATCTATAGACCACATTATGCATGAAGAAGTTGATCACTTGGTCAATAATAACTTCTTTGAATGGGTATTTCAAATAGTCGATTGTGAGGATAAAGGCGTGTCCGTGGCGATCAATTGGATGGCAATTACATTTGTACCATTGAATGACAGGGATCTTGTATCGTTGGTGTAGTGGATTCGGAGGTAGATGAATGAGATTTCCATATACTTGATACTCATGACACTTCTTAGCATGATTAATACAATCTCTCACCATAAATGACCAATAATAGTCCATCATTTTGATTTTTACTATCATCTAGACGGCGATGTACTTCTTTCTGAACTTCAACCATCATTTTCTTAAATATCTACATTTAGGCATCGTAGTCACATTTGTTCAAAGGATCTATGATATAGAGTATTGTTGATGAAAATATAGCGTAGCATACTCTTCTTGATTTGAGCTGCCAGTGATTTATTATTTGGTAATTTGCCTTTTTTAAAGTAGTCGATGAAGGATTGTCTCCAATCACGTGACTCTTCTACCATAAAGGCTTCACACTGTTTTTCTGAAGTAATGTCATTCTTAGCTATTCTTGGTACAACTTATTGTTGATTTTGAGGAGTATGACGAGCAACAAGTCGCATCCTGGCGGGTCGATTTGATAATCCTCCTCTGCGATTGATACTTTGGCTCTAACTTCGTTGAGTAAATATGCCGATCATAACATAATCACCATTCATACTTATCATTTCCTTAGCTAATTTTACTAAGCAGTTGACTTTGCTATTCTCGGATCGAGAGACTCGAGTTAGTGTGATATTTGGTATTTGCTTCATAAGCTTGAGAACTCGCTTGTCATAGAAAACTAACTCAAGCTTATTGATTTTATAGATGTCAATCTTGATTTATAATAAGGCGAGAATCAGAAAATATGCAAGTTTTGAATGCTATGAAAGCGAACAAGACACTAACTTCTTATATTGACATTATTAGTTTTGGCTCGGTCAATCCATATGATCTCATTATTTCTCCTTACGGTATTATGAAGGCGATCATTTCAAACTCTTGCCGAAATTTAAAGGTTTAACTTGTTTGATCGATGAGGCTCCAAAAAATATTTTCTGCTTTTCTCTTTATGAATGAGCATAATTTGCTCATCAGGCAAATCGTCGTTAAGAGAAGAGTTCGCAGGGATAGGATGTGCAGCTAGAAAATCTGCTAAGACTTGTCCTTTCACTGCTTTCTACGAAACATATGTGATATCAAATTGTAATTATCCTCCACCTCATGATTGTTTATCTTGGGTGACAAATTAACTCTTGCTCAGCGTCTCAAATTAAATATACCTTCACACTCAAATATTCCTAAAAGTAAGGGCGTCTGTCTCCTCTGCGTAGTTTCTTGCGATATGACACATAAATGGGTTCCCGACCCCCTCCATTTGGTTGCACGATATGAATTATTATTGGCCGCAATATGTTCCCCACTTTCTCTTTGGTTTGTGAAATAGAATGTATTTGGTTGGGCAAAAGCCTATGTTATAGGTTGACTTATATTTGTCCTCTTGTAAACTCCACCGTCACAGAAGGACACGGCGTAACCCATGTGTTGTGAGGATCCTTGTCGGTTGGTCATTACCTCCACTGGAAGGGCCGACATGACGAGAAGATGAACCATGGGATCTAGATGGGCGTCATCGTTCTCCCCAAAAGTTTTAAATTAAAATAATAAATTTCATAAGTTCTCACTCAATCTGATTATATCTAGTTAACGATTCATTGATTAGCCTTAATCGAAAGTGCTCTCGTATTGGGAGGGAGAACTATAGAGCTTGCCTATCGAACAGGAATCGAGATATAAAAGTTATCACCAAATGAGAACGAAATCTATGGGTAGTGTCTTATCTACAAGCGTGTGCAAGCTAGAGTCGAACTACAAATGCATAATAGATCAACGATAAGAGCACAAGCATAAAAGCAAGCCTAGAGCATGAGAGCATGGTGAAGACAACGACAAGTGCAAGCACAATCATGGAAGCAAGGGCTAACATGAGTATGTATAGAGCGAGTGCATATGATGAGCGTGAAAGCGAGTTCATATGATGAGCGTGAGTATAAAGTAGATTTAAGATGTAGGAGAAGGGTTCGCGCTAGGCAAAGGGATTTCGAGAATACAAAAAAAAGGGAAGTTTAGGTTTGGGTTTTCCTTGTTCTTATACCATATTATGGCCAAAAAGTTTTGCTTCTTATTCATTAGAGATCTCTTTTATCTATAATGGGGTGAGTTTAAAGTTCAAACAAATACCTACATAAATAGACACCACTCTCCAAATATAAAGTATTTTTTTATCTAATGATCCCTTACATTAACAAACATCATTTAACTTCTCATTAACGTAAGCATCAAGATGACTTTTTAGACTTAAGGGCTATTTGGTTGGTTGAGTTTTAAATATAAATAAAATGCAGGAATTTTAGTTTTTGGGTGTTTGAAGTGTTGCAAAGTAAAAGTCCAAAGCATTTTGAGTGTATTTAAAATACTTTGAAATTGTATTTTTTTTTTAGTGTATTTAGAGTTTGCCTAATTTACGTGAATTCAAATACATTGTTCGATGTAAAGTGAAGATTACTATCAGTTGTCACTTACATGTGCCTACCCACAACAAACTACAATTACCACGCCATTCTGCCAATAGTTGGCCACCACCCTTGTCGACCGTCACAAAATACATTGCATTACGTTTATTTTACCATACAAGTAAAAAAAAAAATTCTGCATTTGTAGAGTTTTCAATCAAACAACTTAAAGTAATTCAAATACATTAGATTCGCTTTATACTGCATTCTTTTTTCAAGTAACCAAATAGCCATTTAATAAACTACCTATTTCTAATCGTAATGCATCATAAAATATTTGAAAATCCTTTGCAAAATCAAGAAGCCTAAGCTTGAGTTAGGATTCATTCATCCTAACTTTGATAAGATCAAAAGCTTTTGCATAAGAATATGTTTGAATGCTTGCTTCATTACATCCATTAAAGTGGCAATAATGGAATAGAAGTCTTGAAAAAAAAAATCAATAATAAAAAATAGTTAGTCCGTGAAAAGTTTGAACATCAAAAATGAATTATAATTCAGGAAAATCAATAATATTCTCAACTTTTTATAGATTAGCTTCCAATCCTTTGGAAAAAAACCATAAAACAGAGAAATATAACTTGAGGCTACAAGGAAGTACACTTATGAACTTAATATATATATTTTTTAATCTAAGTTTCTTCATAAGAAGGTGTAGATGATTAAGATTATATGCCTTAAATATATTATAAATGAGAATACCATCAAAATGAATAACTAAAACTTACTAATAGAGGGTTTATAAACTTACACATAATATTATGAGTACTAGAAAGAACAAATGACATCACTAGGCATGGTTATTTTTCACTCACCTTTAAAGCAAATTTAAATCTAGTAATAACTACTTCTAAAATCAATCTTTAAGAAAATTGAGAGTCTCAAAATTAGATCTAATTTGTCATCCACTTTTGAAATCAGAAACCTATGCAAAGCTATAAATTTGTTGAAAGCTAGATTATCAACCTATGAGCCATATTTCTAGTGAGTTAATAAGGCAAGTATGGCACAAGAACTCAAACATTCTATATAGAAATTTTTATACAACTTCATTAACTTGTCATTTCAACTCAACATATTCTATTGAGTTTATACTACAGTAAAAATTATTTCATAATTATGAACCCGAGATTAGCTTGACTATGTATTGAACGTTGCACAATAGACTTAACTATCAAGGAGTTCCTCTAAAATTATGACTTAAAAATACCAACCTTAGTAATTTTAGCAAGTATAAGTTGCTCATCAATCACAGTAATGACTTTTTTGGAGATTAAGAGTATGATTACACATATTCATTTTTTTATGAATTTTTGATTTAGAACCTGTAACCCACCTTTCTCCTTATCTTGAGACTCACACGATGACTTAAGACTAAGCATTTATTTAGTTGAAATAAGCTTAAAATGAAAGAATTTAATGGTAATAACCTTATGCTTGAACAAATAAGTTTTTCCCACTTGTACCATTCTAAAATTTGATCAAATAACCAAGCTCTACTAAAAAATATCACATCGATTAGTTAACACCATACCAAATCTTATCCTTATAACAACCTAATTAAATGGGTACTAACTATCTTTCAGTCATTAGTAACTTAGCCTTAGTCAACCAAGCTACATTACAAGGTCATGAGTCTGGGCAAGTGTGGTTTAGCCCATAAGTCCTTAACAATGTAGTTTTAAAGATAACAATCATGGTATTACTATCATAAATAACAAACTTGATCTTTGTGTTTTGGCAAGTAGCACATGTATGAGTGATGTTTAATCTTCTCCATTCTATTATAACTTGGGTTAAAAACATGATCAATGATACACAGGATACGTGATGGAAGATTCATGATGAATGAGGATGAAAGAAGAAAAGAGCTAGGATTGAAAGGGGTAACAATACACAGGAAGCACAATGGAATAGAGGAGGGGCACAAAGGTCAAATGGAGTAAAATTAAATTCGGGATTTTAAGGAGTATGACTAGTGTAGGGTTTTCTTCACTTGGATATTATATTTTGAAGAAAAAAAGAATTCTTATGTCTTATTCATCAGTGATCTCACCCCACGTGCTAAGATAAAGGCTTGTTGTTGTTATATTCATCAGTGATCTCACTATTTATTATAAAAAAAATGACTGCAGTAGTCAAGGATATCAAATAAACATATTCCACTAACCAAATATAAAATGCTTTATATTTTTAATGTTTCTTTATGTTTAGCACCCATCATCACAATAGTTATGTTGAATGTAACTCATATGATGATGACAACATCATTTGCCATCCAAAGACCTATAAATTAATTTATTTAAGTCATTTGAATGTAACTCATACGTTGCATGTACTAAAAATAGCCCTATATCCTCTAAAATTTGATATCCACTATCATTATTTAAGCAAGTTCCACCATCTTTAATTAACTTTCTTCGAACTACCAAGTCTCATGTCATTGTCTAACTAACCAACATCAACTTGCACCTTTTTTCTTCATTTTTTTATTTTTAGTGATAGCCATTGCTCCCAAAGTTGGTATAGCCATCATTGATTCCTCTGGACTTTTATTGATATCACCTCTTGGTTTGTTATAGGCTTGCAATTCTCATTCATTTCATTAACCATAACACCTCTTAATTTAGTTGTCACAACTACTGTCAAAACACCAATTGCAATAGAACACTATAAACATCAACATCTTCACAACAACTTTGATAGACCATTTTACAATATTATACTAATGCCCTCCCAAATCAATGACGGTAATATCTTAGACTTAATATAAAAAATGATTAAAGTTATTCATCTAGATGAAGCTTGATATTTTTCCCTCATTAAGATTTCCATATAAAAAACTATGCCTCCTTCTCTGCTTCATTTATCTGATTGTATGTGTGAGATTGAAAAAAACAAAGGTAATTGATCACTCTGTAGACTAAATTTTGGTATACAATAAGTATTAAGAAGATTTATATACATACCATACAATTCTTATGTATTTACGTTTCTAACACATAAAGTTAGATATTTACTTATCTAATATTTTTCTATGCTTAAACATATGCATTTCACTTTTAAAAGTGAGTGATGATGGTATTTTTTATGTGATATTGAAGATTGGAGTATTATATATATATATATATATATATATATATATGTAAAAAAAGAAGTTTAGGTGTCAGATATGTAAAAACATAAGAATTGTGTTGTATGTATGTAAATCCCCCTAAGTATTATTAAATGCTAGAATAATTTGTCAAATTCAATGTGTTTGGTTTAATTTTATTATACTGTGTCAATGTTATTTAGATTATTATTGTTTTTTTTTTTAGATTATTATTGTTTGATTCAGCATTATATGGAAGTTCAATGGACTTGTGAACTAGTTGCAAAGAATTTATTTATCATTATCCTATTTGTAAAATGCTTTATTGCTAAGGAGTCAATGAAGGAAGATGCCCTAGTCGCTCAAGAGGTGTTCACAATAAGTCTTGACATCTCAAGATGTCATCCAATTAGGACATCATATAGATGTCACTATTTCAAGACAAAGTATGATTGTTATATTCAGATGTTAGAAACTAAATAGTTGATGTCTTCTAATGATATGACACTCCATTACCATCTGTGAACCAAACAATCCCCTAAGTCATATGTAATTCCACAAGATAATATCAAGAGAAGGATGTTGTAGGTATCAGCTATTAAGAGTATACAATGGAGTAAACCTCCTAAACAATTATGATATTCATATTAACGTGAAATCGTAACATCAACCATTAAAAATTATGCAAATATAAGAATTACCTGTGCATTTATAACATAGACATCAGCTGCTGCATAAAGAGACGCAACATGAGTAGTAGCTCGAGTCCACAAAACTAGTTTTGAAACGTTTGGATTTTGAGATAGAAATCCGAGCATTGTCTTAATATAGGGAACTTTATTGCTTTTTGATCCCACTGAACCAATTAAGACTTTGAGACTCTGTCCTTCATTCTGTGAAATTTCAAGTAAATTCCTTTTTTTTGGTCGATCTTGTTTCACAGCATTACTTTGACTGCTTGAAGAAAGAATATTAGTTACGCTATCATCTTTTTTCTTTCTCTTTCTCTTTCTTGAATTAAGTAGGTGTACATCTTTAGCTTGTTTGCCTGACTGGCTGGTGTTGAAATGCTGTGCTCCTACTTGTAGTTCATTCTTCATGCTGGTCTTGTTTTGATGAGAAACAACCGAAAATTCTTTCTCCAACTCCATTGGAAATCTCTGAGATACATCACGTTCAGACACTAAACGAGCTGCATCAAGGAGTAACAACTGGCCTTTAGCAGGATTTATACTGCTTAAACTCAATACTAGCATATCATTATCAGACAAACCCATCTTTTTCCGAACTTCACTTCTCAAGAGATCCCTTTTCTCCAGCATTTTCTTAAAAGTAAATACTGGAGTATTTAGGGAGCAGGGAATGCCTGCTAAAAATGCCAAATCATCATTGACAGAAAGAGGCACCAACATGGGCTGTGCTTTCAGCTTAATCTTATCTTCTTCACACCAAGATAACCACTGCTTGGACTGCGTGGCAGACAAAAAGGTCAGTGTATTCACTTTACTAAGCATATGCTTTGATCGGTTAAAGTATTCCCGTCTGTTTTCCATGATCCACCAGACAAGTTGGCCTGATGCAGCAGGATTTCGTCTAAGGTATTGTTCTGAGAGTAATAAAATACCATTAGAGTGGTCAGCTCTACAGCTACCTCTATAGTTAAAATATCACAGAACAGCACAGCGCATTTTTGCAAGAAAGCCTACGTCCAATCAATGTAACTATGAAAGCTTGTAAATGTACTAATAAGCTCGTCAAATAGCTCAATGCATGTTTAGCTAAGGATTGCTTATATATGTTTATGTAGGAGTTGTTTAGGATCAATTTTTATTTTTTATTTTTTGTTTTATGTTTTCATTTTATTTTATTTATGTTTTGTTTCAAAGTAAAAAATATTTGATGATAAATCTTATTTTTAAAAATACTCAAAACATCTAAAAATTATTTTGAGTATTTTTAAGAACAATATTATTTATTATTAAAAATAAAAAAATAAAAACATAGAAAAAAAACATATTTTTTAAAATAGCACAAAAATAAAAACAAAATTGATCCTAAACAGCCCTTAGTTAATTGAAAATTCTTGAACATAATTTAAGAAGATTGGCCTCCAACAAAACAAAGCCTGAACAGTGCCATGCTTTGTTTGTGTTTGAGAAAATATGTTTGTTTATTAATGAAGTAGTTCGCTAAGAGCACCATAAAATATTCATTTGATTCCTCTTTTTTCTGGCTCATGTGATTTCCCATTTTATGCTCATATATTAAATTAACATCTGCTTATACATTCTCGAATTATATTAACAAAAACATAAAGGGAGATTTACATACATATCATACAATTCTTATGCATCTACATATCTAACACCTAAAATTTGATATTTATAAATAAAACACTTTTTTTTTTGTGCATGAAAAGATACATATTACTTTAAAAAATTAATTATGATACTATTTTTTATGTAATATTAAAGATTTGGATGCTTATGAAAATATAAAAGTTTAGATGTTAGATATATAAAAATATAAAAATTGTGTGCTATGTATGTAAATTCCTCAAACATAAAATATGATTGGCATCCATAATATCAAATTATTATATAATTGAGAAATTTACATACACAACACACAATTTTTATGCATTTACATATCCTACACCTAAACTTTGATATTTATAAATATAGCACTTTTCATATGCATGAAAAGATGCTTTTCACTTTAAAAAATTAATGATCAAGTAATTATCGATGTATTATTAAATATTTGTGTGTTATTTATGTAAATATGAAAGTTTTAGGTATTAGATATGCAAATATAAAAAAATTGTGTACAATTTATGTAAATACCCCTATATAATTTCATTTGTTCTTTTTTTATTAATATCAGAATATCAAAACGCTAAAAAAATACTACATCATGTGAATTCTTATGTATGATGGAGTATTTGTGATAAAAAAAGAAGTAATATAAGCTCAAACATTAGCACCTCACACATAAATAGAACACTAGATTAAAGCTCGATTTCAATTCAAGCACAAATAAAAGATTAAATAAATAAATTGAAACATGTTTTCAAATTCGAGTCATGTTCAAGATTAGCTCAAAATCAATAAAAAAAAAGTAAATAAACCTGAACATAGCAATACTTAATTTCGGTCAACAACTTTACAAGTCTTATTATCTAGTAATATTTTCTAATAAATCGACTCTAAATTTGTTTTAATATAGAAAAGTAAATGCATGAAATCTTTGCTTATTAATGAAGTTTATGCTAGCTTGTTACGAGTTTAATGCTTTCAAGCTTGTTCAACTTCTAAGGACACTACAATAGCTAGTTATGACACAAGGCATTTTATCAATTCAAACCCCTTAGTTATGCAAAAGGTTTCATTCTTACACATTCCAAAATTTTCACAAAATTATTGGGCTTGATCAAAAATAAAGTAAAACAAAAATCTATGACATAATACAATAATATATTTCAAACATGAGACAGTTAAGGAGATAAAGGTTTGTTACATAGCAATCATAAATAACAATTACTATTTCTAAGAAGAATCATGGATATAAAAAATTTTACCACATTTTTCTAATTGAATGTCATGATTTCCATGCGAGAGATCCCTTAATACATAAAAATGTGTTAAAAGTAGTAATAATGTATTAATGCAATATCTTCTTGAGAAAGTGCACATTCAAATGCAGGCTAACTAGTAGCAAACAATTTTTTTGTCTTTGTTGCTCACACCCAACACCTCACACCCCTTCACAACCTCCCTCCCTCACTAGCGCTCTTTCCCTCGCATATCATCGAGCAGTTTCCACATGGCAGACCATGATTGCCAATTCGACTAAAACCTCCAACGGATTCATTAAGATTTAAAAGGATTATTTGAATTTCACTTATAACTATAAAAAGAAGAGGTTAGTCACTTAAATATATAAGATATTTAACTTTAAAATGATAAAAGATATTTTATGAGTGTTTTACATTTCATGATATAGTTCTCTTTAATTTTTGGTAGAAGTGTACATTTCTCGGTTAAAACCAAAAATCCAAATCAAACCGAACCGAATCTTTTAATTCAAATCGATTTTATATTTTTTATATAGATTTCGGTTTTAAATTTGCTTATTTTCGGTTATCGATTTGTGAATCGGTTTAAGAATTTTTAAAACCAAATCACCAATTAAACCAATTTAAGTCCAAATTTCGAAATTCAATTTTCTAATTTTAAGCCAAAAGCTTGGGCCATAAGTCCAAATTCAGTCAATGGGTCAAGTGTCGCAACTTGCATAAAACCAAGTCCCCGCTCCTCACTTCCTCGGTCCTCGCCCTCAGCCCTATTCTCTTCTTTCTCGCGAATCGTCACATGAACCCACAAACTTGCGGCTGCGGAGCTAGGTTTTCTCATATGAGTCGGCGACAATGCCATACATCGTCAATCCTCTTTTCTTGGACATCCCCCACCCCAGCATCTAGCTGAAGGCTAAGTTGATCATGAGATCAGGAGGTGAGACACTGAGAAGACTTGAAGAAAACCTATTTGAAGCCCTAGAAAGCATCTCCCTAACATCCTTCCTCTTCACGGCTCTGCCTCCGCGCCTTGGGAATGACCCTTGAGATCTCATCACCGACAATCATTAGCCTTAATCATTATAAGCGGCTATTAAGTACCGATCTCATCCCTTACATCTCTCTATTGTTTAAGGCTTACAAAATTTGTCCTATTCAGTGCGAGAAGTTTCATTATAAATTAAATTTAGGGGTGTGCTTCAATAGTATAATTGTTGACTTATTTCATTTCGAATGGGTTTGTTGTTAGTATAAATTAATTATTTTGTGCAGTGGTATCATATATGACCATAAGAGTCATAAGACCATTTGATGCTTGAAGTCGTTTATTTATTAATATGCCTATTATTTCACTACCTGTTGAACTCTACTACATTGCTACAACTTTAAACCATGATTTTTGTTAAACCATTCACATTTTGCATGTAAGTCCTAAAGGGTAGGGTATCTTATGAGCTTGAGAAATTTCTTTGGAACCTTTAATCTATGTATTTGAAGGTGAAGTATTATAAATTGTTGTGAATGTTTATTGTAACTCTTTGACATGTAAAGCTAAATAAGCTACATTCATGTTATCAACAGTTTTCATTGAATTAAAAGAATTCAATATTATATTTTTTAACACTACCATTGCCGGTCCCAAGTCCGGATGCAAAAGGTGGAGGGTTGCATTAGGTAGTCGGACGGTAGAAAATTTGTCGAAATAATCGTAAGCGTAGAATCCTTTAAATCATTGTGTTAATGCTAGTCCCCAGAAGCGGCCTTGTTGTATGAAAACTTGAATGAAAATGTCTTAAGCCCATTTCGTGGGTGCAGTGTTAAATAAGCAAGGGTTCCCATTATGGACGGATCGGGCAAAAGTTAGTTGAAACTAGAATTAGGTTAGGATCTTGGAATATAGGTACTCTTAGGTAAATTAATGGAATTAATAGATATTATGGTTTATAGAAAGATAAATATTTTATGTGTTGAAAGCTAAATATGGTTGGTGAGAAAGAGATTGATAGTTTAGGTTTTTAAAGCTTTTGGTATTAGGTAAAAGTCGAAGCTAGAAATGATGTAGGTGTGATTATAGATAAAGTTTGAAGGATAATGTTATAAGTATTAATAGATGTGGAGATAGAATTATAAACTTTAAAGGTATTGTGTGATCTTAAAGATTATCGATGTTATAAAATTAATACATGTATACCACCGGTAGGTTTGGAGGTAGGCTCAAAGAAAAATTTTGGAATGAATTAGGATTAATACAAAAGATACTCAAGAAAAAAGTATTTATTGGGGAGATTTAAATGGTAGAGTAGTAGAAGATTTTAAAAGTATTCATGGATTTTGTGGTAAAGAAGATAAGACTATATTAGATTTTCTTTAACTTATGATTAGTTCTAATACTTTATTTAAGAAAAGAGAGAACATATTATTACTTCTTATAAAATGGATCTAAGAAAACAGATTGATTATTTTTTGATAAGAAAACAGATCGCCTAGATCAGAAAAGATTGAAAGGTCATTGAAATTTTAAGTCAACATATTATTAGTTTTAGATTTTAAGATGAAAGGTTGTAAGAGAAAATAAACTTAATTATTGTCCAGGATTAGATGGGGACACTTAAAGAACACAAATAAAAATATTTTTAAGAGTACAAGAAATTAAAGTTTGGGATGTTCATAAGGAACGTTATGTGAAAAAAAAATATCAAGCTTATTAAACAAGTTAAAGATGCTTGAATCAAAAGGAAAAGTTTTTTTTAATAAGAATAGTTGGTGGTGGAGTCGAGTGAAAGAAAAGATAAGAAATAAAGCGATTATAAAACTTGGTTTAGATGTAAAACTTCGGAGAATTGGAAAAGATATAAAATACGCAATGATTCTAAGAATATATGATCTGAAAAAATTTACTTTTAGTGATTTATATGAATACTTGAGAGATGTAAGTAAAAGTTAACAACCAAAGAGATAGAGAAGTAAAAAGACATAGTCAAGTGAGGAGTATTAAGGATGAAAATAATAAAGTCTTTTCTTAAAAAAGATATTGATAATATGATGATTTTAATAAACTTTTCAATAAAGGATTTGAAAGTACGATTGATTTTAAGAACCTTAATACCTAAACAAAATAGAATTTCATTTTATCGTCAGATTAAGTAATCAGTTAGTGAAGCTTTAAAGAAAATGAAATGTGGAAAAGCAAGGACTGGATAATATTCCAATAGCGTGGAAATGTTTAGGAGATCAAGGAATGTCTTGGCTTACAAATCTTTTTAATGTTATTTTAAAGAATAAAAGATGCCGATGAGTGGAGAAAGAGTTTGTTGGTTCTATATTTAAGAATAAAGGTGATGCACAAGAGTGCAAATTATAGAGGAATTAAGTTAATGTGTCATACATTAAAATTATGGGAGAGAGTAATTGAGACAATGATGTGATACGTAAGTTTCACAATTTTGGTTTCATGCCGTAGATCTATGGATGCTATACATTTGTTAAGAGGTTTGATGGAGAAGCATAGAGAAAATAAGAAGGATCTACATATGATATTTATTGATTTAGAGAAAGCATGATAAAGTCTCAAGAGATGTTCTTTAGAGTTAGAGAAAGTTAATATTGGTTATATTCAAGTCATTAAGGATATGTATACTAGTCACTTGTGTCCAAACACAAGGAGGATTGACAAAATATTTTCCTATTTTTGGATTACATCAAGGATCAACATTAAGCCCGTATCTTTTATTTTAGTTATGGATGTTCTTAGGCATTTACAAGAAGATGTACCTTGTATGCTTTTTGCTAATGACATTCTTCTTGTTGATAAGACTAGAGGGAGTCCAAAAACTTGAATTATGGAGGTCAACTTTAGAGTCTAAAGGTTTTCGTTTAAGCATCTAAAGCGAATATATGGAGTGTAATTTTAGTTGTAGAAGTTTTAGTGGTTGTGACTTTGGTGATCAAGTCATTAATAAGAGTTATTCATATTTAAGCTCTATTGTTCAAAATGATGGTGAAATAGATGGAGTTATTATTAGTAGAATTCAAGTTGGATGGTTGAAGTAGAGAATGCATCCGCCTATTATGTGATAGAAAGTTCCACTTAAACTTAAGGAAAATTTTATAAGATGGTAAGACCGCCATGACTTAAAGAATGTTGGTTAATAAAGAGAAACATAAGACTAAGTTAAGTGTTAGAGATGAGGATGCTGTGGATGAGTGGCTTTACCCTGAGATAGAATGCAAAATGAGTATGTGGAAAAAGTTGGAGTAGCTCAATGGTAGATAAGATTAGGGAGAGTCGCCTTAGATGGTTTGGCCATATAAAGCGTCGGCCGTCCGATGACGACAGAGTAGATGCATTAGATTTGCCTTGTTAAGAAAGGTAGGTAGACCTAAAAGACTTGGTTAAGATATATAAAAAATGATCTTGATACTTGAATTAATGAAAATTTGACACATAATAGGACACAATGGAGAATGATTCATGAAATAATTACCCAGGCTTGTTGTTGTTGTTGTTGTAGTCTCATATAACTTATTCTTTCTTGATCTCATCATAGTTTGATTAGATATCTCATTATGGAGAGAGTTTAAACATGATTGGTTCTTCTCAAAATCAAATACCTATTAACCAAGATAATGCTCATTGTGTTGCAAGTGCTTCAAGTAGAAAATCATTAATTTAAAAGAAAAAAAAGGCAGTGCGACCAAGATCTGATGTTGGGGATCATTTTACTAAATTTAATAGTTCCGATGGAGAGAAGATGAGTAAATGCAACTACTGTAGAAAAACTTACCATAGTGACACAAAGCTTAATAGCACTACAATTTTACAGATACATCTTTCTATATGTCAAAAGAATCCTCATAACATAGAAAAAAGCTAAAGTCAACTAGTATTGTTACCTAGTGGTATAGGTAAACAAAATTCAAAGCAAGAACCTATTGAGTTTGGATGTACCGATGAGGCAGAATTCTACATATTTGATGTTGAACTCAGCACTTCAATTTCAAAAAGCTTGTCAGAGTTATGAAGAGTTTGCTTCATAATTCAGAGTTGAACTGGAGAAGGAAAAAGATGCAAGTTAGGGTGGAGTTTCATGTGATGGTGATTGGGAGAATGCGAGATGACTTGTTGTTTTCTCATAAAGATTTTATGAGCTAACTCTGTGTATTTTAGGTTCCTTATATGTCACGTCAAACACATTTTTTCATGAGATTGCAGAGATCTAATACGTACTTCAGAGTTGAGAATCTCATAATGATCTTGAAGTTAGCACCATGGCTAGAAAAATGAAGTTAAAGTTTCATAAGTATTGGGGATGTGTTGACAAAATGAATATGAACATTTATCTTGCAATTATATTTGATTCATGGTTCAAACTAAGACATATTGAATTTACAGTAATGGATATGTATCCAGGCTCAGAGGGGGCTACTTTGGCACGAGCAATAAAGTCTACCTACTATGATATGTTTTATGATTATAAGATGAAGCTAGTTAACAAAAATAGGGATGAAACTGCTACTAAGATAAAGCAAAGTATTGTTGAATGTCATAATGATTCAAGAGATAATAAGAGAAAATACATGATGGTTGAGAAGTTCAAGAAGCATAACTATAGACAAGATGATCTTAAGAGTAAAATAGACTTAGAGAAATATTTAGCTAAAGACTCTGAAGTTATGCAAAATGGCTTTCAAATTTTGACATGGTGGAAGGTTAATGCTCCGTGGGTTTTCATCTTATCTCAAATGACTCGAGATATTTTGGCTATTCCAATATCAACTGTTATCTTTGAATCTACTTTTAACACTGGTGGTCGTGTTCTAAGCTCCTATATGTGCTCAACATTAGATGAGAACAAAGTGGATAAGTGAGCCAATTAATGTTGAAGAGAATAACTGTGATATTGATAAATTTGATGAAGATATCCTAATATCATTTATGATCATTATTTTATTCTTTGATACATATATTATTATTATTACTAATTATTCATTTTACTTTTTAAGACCTATCGAAGATTATAAATGAGCATGTTGGTAAACTATTAGCATTTGAAGAGATTGAAGAGCTTTGAGGGTGCTTGGAACTATAGAATTGAATGCTAACTTTTCACTAAATATTATGTATTAATGTTGCTACTATTTTTTTTGGGATTGTTACTTACTACTGCTTCTTTGGGTATTGTGATATTTCTCGCTACTACTTGTTGATGAACATTATTTTAGAGAGTATGAAGTTTGCTACTAAATCATGTAGAATATATATGTGTTAGTGTTGCTATTTTTTTATTATTGTGATATTTCTATGTTTCTTCTACTACTTGTTGATGAACTCTATTTGGAGTTTGGAGAAGATGTGATGTTATTGACACTTTATAATTTGTTGATGTTTGATTCTTCTTTTAACAATTGTGAGGCGTCAATTGTAGACAAAAACTTCTCTAGCAATCCATACCAATGCTTTCATCTGTGATGATTTTCAACTTGAGGTAATAATTATGTTCTTCATTCTTTTTTCATAAATCATAATTTCATTTGAAAGAGGTGATAGCTATAAGTTGATACCTAGTTGTCATTTAGCAGTTAGTTGACTACCTTAGTGTTTAACTTTGTATTACCATTATTTTAGTAGCTTAATTTGTAGGCATTTAACATTCTGATGATTATAGTATTGTTGTAATGATTTTTGGAGTATCTCTCACTAGAAATTGACTCTTGTAAGCTCTCACTATATATTTTCAATTTTTTTTAACCAAACCAAAAATCGAAAAAAAATTTTGATTGGATCGATTCAATTTATATTAAATATTATACGGATCAATTTTTCAGATTCTGGATTTTAAACTAAACAGTTTAGCAAATTGGAGAACCAATCCGTTCGATCCATCCAATCCAACCGAATGAATGCCCCTAATTTTTTGTCACATTCGTATCATTGTTACATCATTTAAATAATATATAAACAATTTTAGAATTTATTACATCATTTAATTTAATTCTTGATTCAACTATAGTTGAACCTTTAAACTTAACTTTTCCTTCTTCCAGTTCAACATCAAACCGTTATTCAGAACTAGAGCAAAAATACATAAAGTAAAAATAGAATGAAATCACACAAATGCTAACTAAATCACTGCATTGGCATTGAAAATCACACAAAATACCGTAGTCTATATAAGAGAAAGAATGGGTATCAAGCCAATAACATTTGAATAATTTTAGAGTGATTTTTTTTCTTTTATCTAAAGAAACTCAATTGTTTTCACAAATGTTTGGTATAAAAAGATTCAATTGAGGATTAACATAGGAGTAACAAGAACTAATGATTGAAGACATCATAACTCCTCACCAATGCTTGTGCTGCATGCATGAGATCTCACGTAAAGCCAACTGGCATCCAAGTCGAATGGTGCTTCAGATTGACCAAAAACAATTGGTCTGAATGATCAAAAGTTTTGATTCACCAATGATAACCCTACTATGCTACTAAGTTTAGGGTGCAACCAGATACTTACCATACTTCGGGAATAACTTTGATAGTCTACCAATGATTCTCCAATTTGGATATTCTATCAAGGTTTGTATGGAACCTCAATATTCTACCAAGATTTGGGTGCAACTCTAGTACTCTAAGAGATATTTTTTAGTATTTTACAAACTTTTTTGGGCAAACCCTAACTATTTAATAGCGTTTGAATGCAATTTTGATATGTAACCATAATAGAACCAAATCCTATTAGAGTACTTCGATGGCACC
Source organism: Cymbidium sinense (assembly GCA_021442155.1). NCBI lineage: Eukaryota > Viridiplantae > Streptophyta > Magnoliopsida > Asparagales > Orchidaceae > Cymbidium > Cymbidium sinense. Next base: position 163,236,238 of record CM038216.1, on the reverse strand, counting down.
AAAATCATAATAAAATTATTAGGTTTATTGCAACTGAGTATTTTGTATGGTTTGTAAGAGGGGAGGCAAAGAATCTTGATTAATTGAGAACTAAAGCCCCACTCATGACTTCATCCCGTGCTACTAATCTTATGCATGTAATGAAGAGTTCATCGACATCTAAGTGAGGACATGCCTACGGGGTTGTGGAAGAAACATTAAATCTTTAGTAAAATTAATTAATGATTAGACCCTTTAAGCATCCTTGTTTAAGATATGAAAATAAGAGTTTAAGGAATTGTTCACTAAAACAAAAAAAAATAATTGTTTTTTTTTTCATTAAAGAGGCAAACTCCTGGGAGATACTCAAAATTCTTTTATCCAAAAAATAAAACTTCCGAAAATCATGACATGCATTCACAATGCACAAACAGATGATACCATATTCAATGTTCTGGCATGAAATAGGAAAAAACACATGAATCTCTTAACTAGATAAGCAACTTACCAATCCAGGATGAACTGACAGCTGAACCAGCAATGACGAGGTCAGCTTTCATGGCAGCCTTGAAACTAATCTCCCCTTTGTCCTCAATAATTTCAATGCCCCGTCGAGCAAGCTCCCACATCAACCCACCCTTCTTGCTGAGAACCACCACCTTGACATTTCCTCCACAGCTCAAAATCTCTGTAGCCAGTTCCATCATTGACAGGGGAGCCCCTGTCATGGAGAGCTCATGAAATACCAAAACAAATGAGCGTGTCCATACAAGTCCTGCAAATTCCCCTTCTCTGTCACATTTTCCCCTCCGCTTCTGAGGACTCAAGCCTACAATTCTATCCTCAGTCTCACCAAATGGCCCTATCATCAATCCAAATGAATTGTTCATAGGAATCACCACATCTTCAAACTCACTGTTTGAGTTCTCCTCCACAGAAGCCTTCAGCTTCACTCTCCTCAGCATCCTTCTACCCCTCTTTCGAGGAGAACCCTTTACTAACCTTTCACTGGAATCAAAAACCTTCTTACCCTGCCCTTGTGTTGTCTCCTTCACCATCGAGGTGATGGCTCCAGATCCCAAAGATTTTGCTGTCTCCAGAGTCTTGGCACTACCAACCTCACTCTTGTACCCAGTAAAGTCTGTCTTCATATGATCACCATGAGCCCAATTCGACTGCACATGAAACCCAACATAGCCCCACAGAGCAATTAAAATTAAACAAATCACAACTCGCTGGCTCCTGAACCACTGAAGCCTAATTATGCTAGATCTGGAATCCCGCAGAGGGGTTCTACTGGAATGGAACCTCCGAAATGAAGGGGAGTTTCTTGAACCCCTCCCCAAAGCAAGAATCGAGTTCAGGCTTAGCACATTTCCACGGAAATCCCCATTTGCACCGGTTTCTTCCATATTTGCGAATCCAGTGTAAAGTTCATACCCAGATGCGACACAAAAAGTAGACAAGATCTTTCTTTCTAAAAAAAAAAATACAACAATACAACGCTCGACTAACTAAAACCTCGCACACTTCCACTATTACAGTTTCCAAGAACCAAGAACTAGTCGAGAGGATATAGAAACGCTAAAGGAATCAGCTAGATTTCTATAAAGTATTGACAGTGAGCATTGCAAAACCAAGAAGATAACAAACCGCTGAATCAATCTTCCTTTGTTTGAATGCAAATTGATGTTGAGAAATCGAACCCTCTCTTTGCGTGCATAAAAAGCAAGATTGCTTCCAGTAATTCCGAAAACTGGGAGTAAAAGGCATTCAATATGCTAATCAGGGGAGAAGGGTTTTGGATTGAGAGAGGAGACGATTTCGGAGGATCAATCACTGGCAAGCTCGGCAGGGAAAAAAAAAAATTAAGAAATTTGACTTGTACAGACAACCCATCCACTTCGGGAGTCAGGGCTGTTTAGTTGTTTGTATTAGTAGTGTACTGTAAATGAAATACATATATTTTAATATTTTTACTGTTTGGAGTGAAATTACTGTTTTACTGTAATCTATTATAAGTGTATTGCGTATTCATTTCGAGATTATTTCCCGTGTATTTGAAACGCTCTCAAAATTCAGTGAAAACGAAACTCATCGTGGCTCCTCGTTACTCCCCGCGCTCATGTCCCTCTCACAGTTCGGCGTTCGGCTCTCCTCTCGCGAATTTTGTCTGCAGCTCCTCGCCGTCTCCTAAATCCTTCACCTCATACAGCCACGTCTTCTCTCGCACACCATACACCTCGCCATTTTCATCGAAATTGTTGCAAACCTTCGGATTAGCATACGTCTCCCGCATTGGAAGCCCGTCGTAGGTATGTGCATCTATTTTCATCTTTGAGCTGTGAGGTTTAGCGTTTGGGATTCCTTGTGAAGAACACTCCTTGAGTGGGAGAATCGGCCATGAGACCTTTCCGAGGAGGAGGCGATGCCGATGTTCCCGAATCTGTTCATTGATCCGCTCGACATTGGCGGTTGTGGCGGCCGATTCTCCCTACTTCTCAGCCACAAATCAACGAATCAGCTCCGGCTTCCGCAAGCTCAGCGGAAGCTGCCTTCACATCAGCTGCTCCGATCTATAACCCGTTTCCACAAGTCTTCCGCAAGTCTCACGAAGACTTCACCCCAGCAGATTCTCCCCGCCACTCCTTCCACGAACCGTTTTTCCTGAAGGAAAACTTCTCATTAGCTCTTTCCGATTTTTAACTTGCCCATTTGTACTTATTTTATTTCAACTAGTGGGGATGTGTAACACTATTATTCCACCTGCAAAGAATATGCTCATTACAGGATTTATAATCGAACCATAAGAGATCAGAAAGCTTCACAACAAGTCTTACAAACTAGTGGGGATGGGGAAATGAGTTCATAATCTCAGTTTAAATACAAATTAATGCATATTTAGATGTTCAACTACTAAAATCTATTTATACTTTAGAGTTAATTATAGGTTCTAAGTCACTAATATAACTTCTCATTTTACTTGCTTAGATTCATTATACCATACTCTCTATCTGAAGTGCTGGGGCCTTTGTGTTTCAATCTTTTTAATAAGCCCTTGGATTCCGCTGTTAGTGCTATTCTTATTAATGGAGTTTGGGTTCTGCCAGAGAGCCTGAAGCTCCATAATTTCTCTTATTACCTAACGGGCACTTCTTCCTTCTTAGTGCCACTCTCTCTCAGGTGTTGGCTTCTGATATGAGCCCAAATCCTCTAAATGGCCAAATAAGAATTACAATGATCACAGAACCAATGCAGTAAGGAGAGACCATAATAACCAGACATTACAGACACTAAACAATTCCAGAGATAAAATAGGTTAAACAAGAGAAAGAAAATTATTACAACTATACTAATTGAGCACAAATAATTACAATTAGAGACATGATAGACAATATGTTGAGAAGAATCCAAGGATAGAATGGCAACAAGCTACAACAAAGATTTAAATGTTAAAGTATCACCACAAAAGGACGACAATTAACCATAAGAAAAATCCCGCATTAAGAACAACAACTTAGATCAGAACCCAAGAATCAAGAGTTGAAATAACCAGATAACAATTTTCTGTTATTGTTGTAACAGAATAGAGGAACAACTGAAAATATAAAGAAATCAAGAAGCTCGACACCTCAACCAACTCATATTCAGAGAGTAAGTAAGCAAGGGAATAAACGATCCATTATAGTAAAGTAACAACTTGAGTAGTTACTATATATAGCTCGATACAAGCTAAGGAAAGAAAACAGATAGTATAAATAGAGATCAGAAGCCAAACAGAAAGATAATCAAGATTTTTAAGAAAGAAACTTATCTCTTCAGTCTCCTTCTTCTTCTCTTCTTCCTGCTCAAGTTCTTCTTGGTTTTCCTCACCGGAAACCACCGTCTTCCACCGGAGAATCCCTAGGTTCTCCTCCGATACCGCCCTATTTCCTCCTGAGTGCTTTGACGACTTCGAGCAAATAAAAGAAACAAGACAAAGTAAGGTTTAAAGCAAGCTTCCCTAAGCTTAATCCTACGCGGCGCTACTAAGCTAATATCAAAGGCTCAGATCAACTCCCAGGATCAAGCCGCATAGAAAGCAACAGGTGTAACCCACTAAATCTCAAGGGAATCAAGAACCGCTTGATCAAAGATCAAATCCAAGGGCAGATAAGAAACCAAAGCAATCCGATGGTTCAAGAATCAATTCAAGAGGAACTCAATCCGAGGGATCCAACGGAGAAAAAGGCTAATCCAAGCGGCACCAAATTCCAGTACTCCACTCACCGTTCATTCCACTCGAACCGAGTCGAGAACGAACTCAAGCCAAGCCGGATCAGACCAATTCAAGGAAATTGAATCATATCATTGGTGCTCTCGTTGACTACATCATACAGAAATGGCATAAGGAACAAGACACACATCAAAAATATTAGAAGAATGTGTGACAAGGCTAAACAAAATAGAGGAGCAAATGACCTCAATCTCTTTGATATTAAATGAAGTTTCAAAAGATCCTATGAGGATAAAGCTGGACAAATCTTCTCAAGAACAGCAACAATCCCAGGCATGTAATTCATACTCTGCTGAATTTAATCATCCTAACAGAACACAAAGACAAACTAGACCAGTTAAAGTAGACATGCCAAGATTCAATAGAGAAAATCCTAGAGGTTGGCTGTTTAAAGCACTACCTTTTCAATACTATACTTATCGAAGATCGAAGTTCTTAATTGCAGATACATGGATGGACAAGATGTGGTATCGTGGATGCATCTTAATAAACAATGCATTCATTGAATTTAAAGAACAAGTTATTGAGATTTGGCCCATCTTTGTGCAGAGATTTAAGGGGTGAACTTGCTAAATTACAAAAAATCTAAAGACAGAATTTTATAATGAGTTTGAGGAATTGACAAATCGATATCGTATTCCACCAATTCTTACAGAGCTTTTGAATGGGTTTAAGGCAGGATATAAAAGGGAAGTAAGAGCATTGTTCTCACAAAAGCCTTCCAGTTAGCTAAACTGATGGAGGACAGACTAGCTAATGATTTAACAATGCCAAGAAACTACAGAGCACATCAAGCTCAACAAACTAAACAAAATCAAAGCTATCAACCACCTTTACTGCCAACACCTCCAGTAATTCCAGCAATCAACCAAAATAATGTGATGCTCAATAAACAAAACATTCCCATCCAGAAACTGACTCTAACACAACTAGAAGAAAGAAGAAAGAAAAGATTTTATTTCAATTGTGAGGAACAATATCACAGAGGTCATATATATCAAGCCAAATTATTTGCCTTCATGATAGTCAATGAAGACCAAGAGTATCAACTACAGCAAGATACTCAACCAGATATTCAGTGGATACAAGAAGAGGCATTAGAATCAAGCTTAAAATATCAGCCATTCAATCCAGGCTAAGATAGATGACATAGAGGTTGTATAATTATAAACATTCCAAATAGTTATAACCACACACAGCTTAGATTGTATGTCAGATATAGCCCAATTATATAGAATAAGATAGTCCATAGTAATAAGTCATGGGGCACAACAATCCCTTCCAGCCTCAAATAGACGGCCACAAAGACTTCCCACAGAATACAGTCAACAATACAGCCACATTACAAGGGTAATCTGAGCAAAGACTACAACAAGGGCGGTTACATCTACATCGAAGAGCCATCCAATTCATTAGAACAAAAGACATTACAACAATCGGACATAGTAATCCAGTGGAAGGGAAGGCTATCAATTGATGATCATGAGGTATGAATTGAGAAATCATAGAAGACAATTCATGATTGTGACTTTGAGGACAAGGCCAGTGTGAGGAGGGGAGTAATGATATGAGCCCAAATCCTCTAAATGGCCAAATAAGAATTACAATGATCACAGAACCAATGCAGTAAGGAGAGACCATAATAACCAGACATTACAATCACTAAACAATTCCAGAGATAAAATAGGTTAAACAACAGAGAAAGAAAATTATTACAACTATACTAATTCAGAGCACAAATAATTACAATTAGACTGACATGATAGACAATATGTTGAGAAGCACCGAATCCAAGGATCACTAGAATGATGACAACAAAGATTTAAATACCGCCAAAGTATCACCACAAAAGGACAGCACTACTAACTATAGATTCTTTCAGAAAATCCTGCAGCAATTAGCAACAACAGAACTTAGATCAGAACCCAAGAATCAAGAGTTGAAATAACCAGATAACGCTATTGTTGTAATGAATAGAGGAACAAGCGAAAATATAAAGAAATCAAGAAGCTCGACAACCAACCAACTCATATTCGGGCAGTAAGCAGGGAATAAGCGATCCATTATAGTAACAACTTGTAACAGAAAAGTAGTTTGCATATATAGCTCAGATCCAAGCTAAGGAAAGAAAACAGATAGTATAAATAGAGATCAGAAGCCAAACAGAAAGATAATCAAGATTTTTAAGAAAGAAACTTATCTCTTCAGTCTCCTTCTTCTTCTCTTCTTCATGCTCAAGTTCTTCTTGGTTTTCCTCACCGGAAACCACCGTCTTCCACCGAAAAATCCCTAAGTTCTCCTCCGATACCAGCCGCAACCCTATTTCCTCTGAGTGCTTGACGACAAATAAAGAAACAAGACAAAGTAAGGTTTAAAGCAAGCTTCCCTCGAGCTTAATCCTACAAGAAGCAACCGCTAGCTAATAAGGCTGATCAACTCAGGATCAAGCAGCTAAAGCAGTGTAACCCACTAAATCTCAAGGGAATCAAGAACCGCTTGATCAAAGATCAAATCCAAGGGCAGATAAGAAACCAAAGCAATCTGACAATTCAAGATTCAATTCAAGAGGAACTCAATCCGAGTGCTAGATCCAACGGTAGAGGGAAAAGGCTAATCCATTGAAGGCACCAAATTCCAGGTATTTACTCCACTCACCAGTTCATTCTCGAATTGAGTCGACTCGAAGAACTCAAGCCAAGCGATGAGACCAAGGAAATCGAATCATATCAGCTTCGGTTTCCCTAATGCATCACAAGGCTCTTCAGAGACTCTATCTCCTGATTATCGCTATCTCTGTCTACGTTATTTGGGGGGAATGCAATTTTTGGTTCCACCATCGTATGGACAATTCCACAGTGTCCCTGGCTAATAAAATTAAATGCCTGGTTGTTTTTAAGCTAAAAAGATGGAAGATTAACCTTCCTGGCCGGTCGATGTGGTTGCTTTATTGGATTCTTGGAGCAGCCCTGACTTCTAAGTAGCCTTTCTTCTGTCTGAATTGTTTTGTCTTTCAGGTTTTTTTTATTGGATGCATTGCTTTTTGATGTTATGATTTTTTTTCTGCTCTGGTGTCCCAGACGATGATGTATTCCTGGAGTCTGTTTCACGCTCTAAATGTCCCTCGATTTTGGTCCCCTCCCGCTGGAAGGCCAATCCCATAACCATGGGGAAAGAGCTCTTATTTATATGAACCCTGCACAATGTTGTTTTTTTTTTCTCTTTTTTCCCTATAGGATGGTGGAAGTGGCAACTGGGGAGGGGCGGGCCCCGTTTCTTCTTTAGCTTGCTTGACTAATCCAGTCGGCCCTATACCTATCGGGAGGCTCCTGTCATCATTATTTTGGATGATTATAGCTATACTGAGTCTGGATTGTTACTTCTAGTTTTACTCTGTTTTTTATTTGCTGTCCTCTGTGTTTTGGTTTGTTAAAAGGTTCCTAGGCTTATTTGTTTTTCTACAGCTTCTGTGTTGTATCTTAGAAACTTGAATCTTCAGCAAATCCCTGCATTGAAAGATCTTAGTGAGAACAAATGATATTTTGTATGTTTTTTTACATTTAAAAGGTGAAGTGAAGCGACTATCTAAAAGAAAGCGATATGAATTAAATAATTATGAGTGTGAGATCACAGACAAGAAAATTACTTTTCTATCTTTTACGGTTCTACAAAACATGATTGAATGAAGAATCAATTATGCATTATTTTGAGTTGAATTCTGAAGTTTAGGATTGGTGTTCTGATTGCAAATTTCTTTTTTTTCCTGATAAAACTACATATTTTTCAGTTTGCTTTTGCTTATTGTTTCACCTTGCTTGTAATTCTACCTTGAACAATCATGAGATTCTACAAATTTTGTAAAGTCTTATCATCTCTTGTAATTCTACCTGTTTTTCTACTCTTACGCTCCCTGCCTACACACTGAATGGTGGTGGAGATTTTTCATCGTTACTTGCTTGGTTGAGTGACTCCTGCTCTATGTCTATCTTGTGTGGTTTCTAGTGTCCTTCATTTCGGTCGGATGGGGTCCTGCTGGGTGTGTCTGTGTTGCAGGTTTTTTGAGTTTGGTTGATCTGCTGCTGTTTTTATTTTTATCCCATTTTGGAGGGGTTTTTTGGCAGCTGTCTCCTGATTCCCTTTTCTTATGGGGTGGATTACCTTGGGTGGCTATTTTTGTTTGGGCTTGGGTTGCCTTTGCTGGTGGGCTTGTTTTGATTTCCTGCTGGCTTACCTGATGCTTGGTTTGGTGTTGGTTTCTGCTTGCACTTATAATCTATTTCTTGTTAATCTTGCTTCTGGGGTGTGGTTTTTGGCTTCTGCCTTTGGAGTTCATTTTCTGTGTTGCTTAATGTATTTGCTGGCTGTTTGGACTACTCTTTCCAGCCCTCTGTTGATCTGGCTCAGCGGGTGGCTTGGCTTCGAGCTTTGCTGTTGGCTGGTGGAGTTCATGCAGTGGAGTGGTTGTGGGGCATGCTTGACTGTCTATCAGTGTTTTGTTGCTTTCTCTAATCTTTTTTGGGTCCATGATGGGTTCTCTGCTGGGTGTGGAGTTTTTTTTTGGTTCATTTACTGGGTTATTATGGTTTTGCCTTTGGCTGTTTTGACAATATGTTTCCTGGTGCCCCTTTCCTGGAATGTTTGCTTGTTCCCCTTTTGCTGCCTAGGTTTTTTGGTCACCTTTTTCACAAGTACCACTACAACTATGGTTACTTAACTTTGAGGAAAGGCTGCAACCCAGGTAAGTTGGCTATGATGGTTGGGATGACATTTTCTGCTCCTCATTGGATAGTGGTATCATATGTGATTGTAATCCTTTCTCTAAAATCTGGATGCTCACATAAGTTGTTACCCCTTCAGGAGATTAAAATTGAGCCTAAGTCTATTCAGGTAAATCTTACTTTGTTTCTTTATTCTAGCTTGTTGCTTAACTTTTATATTATTAACTTATTTGTTTTGTTTACCTTATCTTTTAGAATTATCTTGAGCTATTTTTGAGGTTATAGTTTTTTTTTTTTTTGGGATTCCTTGGAGTTGGCTTTTGCTTTTGCATGGGAATCCCTCTGTTGATGCTGAAGCCCTCACTGTTGATGCCAGAGCTGAGCTTACTTCAGGAGCTTACTACCATTTTTTTGAAGACTCCAACTGTCTCTTTTGCATGTATTTCATTTGCTTTTATTTTCCTTTTGCTCTTGCTATAATAGGTAGGAGATTTATCTCTTTAGGCTTTCTTTGTAGCTCTTTGAGCGTAAGTTTGAGATCTATCCTCTTTAAGGATATTGTAATCTTCTTTTTGTGGCAATAATATTTCCCCGCTTTCTTTAAAATATGTATATATATATATATATAATCTTTAATATCACTTAAAAATATTATCATTATTTATATTTTCTTAAAAATAAAATATACATTTTTAAACATAGAAAAGTATTACAAAAGTATTTTTTTATCAATCATATCATTAATTTTTTATTATTAAAAAATAATAATTTAATTAAACCTTCTTTCACTGTTATATTATTATATTATTATTTTTTGAAAAAAAAGTCTTTGAAATTACTTTCAAAATCAATTAATAGGACTCAATTAATTCATTAATGTTAACTCAAATAATATAATTTTTTTAGGTAGATAAAATAATTATGATTTATTTATTCTAGTATTCAAGTTGCAAAGTTAATCAACATATCAAAAATAATATTTTTATGTAGTTTTTAATATATATATATATATTTATTGAGCTTCATATGAAAGAAAATAAAAAAATATTTTAAGTTACAAATTATATATTATTAAAATAAATTCATTTCTCAGTTGAAGCTGCATAGGGGTCCTCCACGGTGTCTAGTTTTCGACTTTTAATCCTAAAATAAATATATCATAATCAATTTTTAACCAAGTACTAAATTTTTATTTATAATTTATTTATATTTTAATATATATTTAATTTATTAATTTAATAATTTAATTAATGAGAAAAAATTCTGTAATTACTCTACATATAATAGTAATCAGAGTACATGTTTTTACTTTACATATACCCAACCATACAAAAAATATAATTTTCATGTATTTACTTTACATACAACAAAACAGTTGTAAAGTATTCAAAATTCATTGTATTCACTTTACACAGCATTTCTTTTACACTGCATTCCTTTTTCAGCCTACCAAACAGCCCCTTAATTTCAACTAGCTTATACTCATTAACGAGCTATTGAACCTTGTTACACAACTCGAGTTAAAATAGTTTGTGAGCCAACTCCATTGTAAACTCTAATCTAATTTTTTCCCAAAAGTTGATTAAACCCAATTCATGTGAGCTTTACAAATAAGGCTGTTAGTTTAGCTCAAAATTTGTAGATCGCTTGATGTTTGTTTCAAAATTTGGATCGGATCAAGATCAAATCGAACATTGAGCCGAGCTATGAGCTGAGAGATCAGATCGAACTTTTTTTCTAGCAAATCATGAGCTATCACAGATCAGATCGAGTCAACTTGAGATCATATTATATTTTCTTTATTATTAAAATAATTTAAATTTATATATAATATTTGTAAATTTGTAACAACAAAATTGTATCTAAAATTAAATGTATTGAATCATAACTCGTAATCTTTGAAAATAAATATAATATATTTATAAGTATATGTGTTATCTCTTCAAAAATCATATTTTTCTTTATTTCATGTACTCAATTCACTTTTTTATAATTTATTAATAATTACTTTTTAATGAATTCAAGCAAGTTTCATCAAAATGAGCCAACTCGATTTGATTTTAAGCCAAATAAGATGAAAAAAGTTCAATTTGAGCTAACACAAAATCGATTGATTCGAGCCACGAGCTAATCTCCATCCGACCTTATATCTGCTCAAAATCAGCTTGCTAAGAGCCCTATTCATAAATTCCTCTTCTCCAAACATAGCTAGGCCTATTCATGCCTTCTAAAATGGGCTCCATCTTTATTGATCTCCAATATTCAGTGGTTATATTACTTCATCTCTGTCATTATCTAATGAGTGTTTTGAAGGTCCCAACCTTCAGTGAGCACCTATCTCTCATCTCTAATCTCTTTTATATCTCATTGATGTCTTCTATGACCCCATTATTATGTCCTTCAACGTGCTTATTTACAATTAATCTGGCAAGCAAGAGGACACAGTCGCACAAGTAATACAGAGTAAGTAGACTATCATCCCATGAGAATTGCACGTTGCCAACTAAAAATGAATCAATTGGCCATCATTTGGATGATTGTTAATAAAATAATAATATAAGAGTAATTTATCATAAATCTAATAAAAAAGTAACAAACTACACTAACTAATAAATACTAATATTCATAAGGCTACATCAATATGATAAGGGTCTAGAGATTAGGTTTCACATATAATATTTTGGTTAGGTGATTTTAAATCAAGGAGATTTATTGATTTAACAATGCCCAAATAAGATGATTGATATCTCGAAAGCCTAGGGTTTTTATTTTTTTTTCCCACATAACCTAACTACCTCTTAGTGATAGATGTAGTGTAAAGAAAATCCGTTAAAACTTTTAAATCTAAAAAAGAACTACTCGAGTTCTTCACTATTTTCTCTAACCTCAATGTAGTATTTTATTTAAGTCCTTTCACCATCTCTCGATTTAGAACAGAGCTCCTAAAACTATTGATCGGTGGCCAGTCAATCAATAGACATAATGGCATAATAAAATACATGATAGTAAAGAGAAATAAAATTAATAAACTAATAACTAACACATAATAATATGGTTATTTTTAATCTCTAAAGAAGAGATTTAGTTCATGATAAAAGAAAAAAAAACATAAAGATACAAAATCATGAACATGATTACAATCTAAAACCTCAAAAGAAAAATAGAAAAGTTAGGCATAACACTGATAATTGTCTTCATCTTCAAGCTTTTAGCTCTCTTGAATCTCTTATAATAGCATCCTCTAAAGAGCCTTAAAGAATTCTCTAAAACCCCAAGAGAATTTCCATTGAATTCCTACCTTAAGACCACACCAAAAGTCTTCTCATTTGTTTATAAGAAGTTCTTAAATGGGGCTACAAGGATTGCTCCCAAATATAAAAGAAATTGCATTAATTTAAGTCAAATTGAGGTAACCAGCTCATTGGTACTTAGGCATCAGGATTAGGTGCCTAATTGTTAAGCAGTCTATTTAAGCATATAAGTTTCACTAAGACTGGTGTCTAGGGGTCATGCACTTTATTTATATCTACTCGGGAGTGATATGACTAGAGGCACCAGAATTAACTACTTAATTGTAGGTTTGTATGTCAATGCCAATCTGTAGGGTGGTTAGGTGCTTGCTTATGGCACCTAGATGCTTGGTTGAGCATCAGGCACTAAATCAATTTTTAATTGCATCTTTTGCTCTCAAGTTTACATAAATGGCTTTCTTACTTGATTTTACAACTTAATTATCTAGATTTTGTGCTAGTTATGGCACACTAAAAAAAAAATTTTAAAACAATAGTGCAATGAAAAAATGTATGTACTTAATAATGGTTAATAAAAATACATTGAGTATAAAAACATTGATACTTATATAAAATTCATCAGTACTTAACTTAATTCAACTTATGTAAAGAGTTTGAATTAACAATTTTTAAATAAATTGATTAAATAGCATATCGATTCATGTTTATTACAGATCAATACAAATTCTATAAAATCAAATTTATCATTATGCAAAAAGATTTGATTAGTTTAACCTCAAATTCATGTTCATTCTTCAAAAGTTTTATCAATTTGGTATATACACTTAAGCAATTTTTAATAATGGTTAAGAAAAAATTGAAGTTTATTATGAAGAGATTTTTAAGTCTCCATAGATCAAGCCATATTTCTATTTGGCAATCATCAATTCACTTTCTTTTTAATATGGTGGGGACACCAAACTTCTTATTTACTTATCTCAATCTAACCCTTACAACAAATTATTTTTTATACATATAACCATTTTGATAAAAATTTTATTTTATGTCAAGAGTTAAGATCATATCTATTAATTGACCTACTTAGCTTAAATAATATTTATATATAATGTATACAATCAAAACTGAATGTGGCTGATAATACTAATGACTAGGGCAGTTAAACATGCAGTATATTTTTCTAACCACTCATTTCATTTTACAAAATAATTATAGTAATTTACATATGTAATTTAGAATTTTGTATTTTCATATTCTCACGAGTAAATAAACAATGATTTTAGGGTAATATTTTATTTCATAATACAATAAAGATTTATTTTCTTTAATTTATTTTCAGGTTTTACCCTCATCCTCCCACAAATAAAATAAAATAAAATTAGTGTAGAAACACTTATCATAAATTTTAAAAATTCAAAATGAATTGTTGCAAAGAAAAATAGGCAAATGTAAGAAGAAAGAACATGGACTAGAGTATAAAAGCAAGATATACAATGAGTTTTAGAATTACAAGATCCCTCCCTACCAAACCCCCAAACCCATCCTTTAACATAACATTATCTCTAATGAAATACAACTTATAATAAAATAAATAAAATAAAGATAAAATATATAATAAATTAAGGGGATAAAAACTTTCTTGGGAGGAGGAGCTAGTCTTATTCTTTATCTTCATCTTTATTTTCATAGCATAAAAGCTCTAATACTATGACTATAGTGAAAATATTATGCTTCTTGGTCTAGAATTGATGTGTTAGTTATAAAAAAAAATGTTTGATAAGGTCATTTTAAAGTTCCAACATAATCATAGTACAATCCACTACTCTCTACTAGATATTATGGATTTGTGTCTAACCTATTGACTCCATGAGTCTTATTGCTTATGCATTTGATTTTGACTATAATAAACATATCATTCGATGAAACTAATGATTTATTTTAAGTCTTTTAGGAAGCTCAACTGATTTAATTTGCTCAATCAAATTTGGAAAGTCATGATCAACCTGGACTAGGGTAGTTGGGGAATCTTTCTAGGTTATATAATGTAAGACAACTAAAAGCTCAATAACATGAAAATAATGGCTAAAATATTTTCATAGCATTTATTTTTATTTTTACATATTTTTATATATCTTTGGCATTAATTTTTCAATATTCTTAAAATTATCCTTTTAGGATAATTTGACTACTTGCATCAATTTAAGTCTCATCCATTGCATCTTAAAGTGAGTTAAATTTATTTTAAACTATGTTTACTTTTTTTTATTTCTTAGATTAATTTTTATCTATTTAGTTTTAGCATGAGAATTAAATTATTCTTTCATTATCCAAATTATAATATTTTTTCTCTCCCCTATCAATAATTCCTTTTTATTATTGGCTAGATTTTTTTATTAATTTTAGCATGATAAATTTTGTGGAAATTATTTAAATTAATGTCTATTAATTTTTTCTCATTTTATCCTTTTGAATTTCAAAAGAATTTTGATTTTGAATTTAAATGCAATTTTACTTTAAATTATTTTCAATATTTATTCATTCCATTAATAAGCTTTGGTAGGCTCCACGTGCTTAGATTAATTGAATTTAAATTTATTTAACTTAATTCAAATTCAAAATAATGTGGCCATTAAATTAATTACACTTTCCTAAATTAATTCCTTATTTATGGAAAGTTTTGGCCACCCCCTAAATTAATTTAAGTTGAGTGTAAAATTCAAATCCTTTTATATTTAATCTCTCTTGATTTAGTTTAAATTGGTTTGCATTTATTGGGATCTTATCCATACATAGAATATTTTGGGCCCAAAATACCATCTTACTTAATTTAATTATTTAATTTAAATTATTTTTTTGTAATTTGCTTTATTTAATTTCATTTAATTAATTAATTAATCTCTCATATATATTACATTAAATCATTATTGAACTCCTTATGGCAAGTCTTTGGTCATCTTATGCATGAAAGATTAGTAGATTTGTTTTATTTCAATTTAATTCAAAGCACTTATTAAATTTAAACTCAATTAGCATGTGCATTAATCCCTTCTCTCAATATGCTTGGTTGATCAACTTAAGCTTGAATTAATTGGATTCAAATGTTTGAAGTATGTGTTTAATTATTCAAAACTCAAATACTTGCCTTAATTACCTTCCCTCTTTTCTTGCATGGCTAAACCTTTTTGGTTCAATTTAATTCATGGATTGATTAATTATGTTAAGCAATCTCTTTCTCTCTTTCTCCCATGCTTAACCAGCCTCCATCTCATTTGATTTGAAATTCTTTGAATTCAAATCAAGTGATTTGAATTTCAAACTTTAAAATCTTTGCTTTCTAATTTTTCTTCTCATTCTTTCTCTCTCTTTTCTCTTGCTTTGTCCGACCACTCCATAGACCAAATGTTATTTAAGGAGGTGCTCTCATGATCTCTTTTCTCTCTTGATTTTTTCCACCTTGGCCGAACCTATGTGAGTGAATTTCTTGAAGTCAAAGTGCTAAAGCTCATCTCTCTTTTCCACTCTTTAAATAACATTTAAGTGGAGATCTTCTTCAACCTTTTTAAACTTCTTTCAAGCATTTGAAAAGTTCACATCAAGCCTTACTTTCATTGCTCATACATACAAAGGACTTGAGTAAGGGTGCTAAATTCATCTTAATCTTTTGAATCATTTACTTTCATTTATTTGATTTGAATGAAAAGATTTATATGATTCATTGTTAAAGTTTTTCTCAAAGTTTTTTTTTTCATTCTCATTTAAAGTGATTTGAAAGGTTCTCTCTTTATTTGATTGGATTGAAATAATATTCATACAACTTTTCATAAAGATTTCTTTTTATTTTTCATATTTTTAAAATTATTGTACTTTCACTTCATGCAAGTTTTTATAAAATTATTTTAAATCTTGCATTTGATTAAAGTTGATTTAAATTCTTTTAATTGATTTAAGTTAACTTATATTTAATTTCATTATACTTGGTGAAGTTATCTTGAAGATCATTTCATAGCATATCTTTAAAATCATAAAATACAAACTATTAATTGAGCTCTATCTTATTTGTATTAATATTGTTTAATTAGCTTTAGCACAAATTTATTTTTAAGATTTAAGTATTAGATATTCAAATTGTATCTTTTATTTACTTATTATTTTGAACTTATTTGGGGTTATACTTGCTTGGTGTAGGAAAGTATGAGAGATTCATTATAATCATATTTTGATTGGTGAATTTCTATTAGGGTGACTAGGTGTAGATGTAGGCTAGTTTTTGGATTTAGTCGAACCACGTAAAAATCTTTATGTCACTTGTATTTACTTTTCTACACATTATTTTTTTTTGTTTGATTGCTTTCTTGCTTTAGTCCTTCATAAAAAATATATTTATATTTACAACTAACTTTTTATAAAAGTTAAATTGAGTTTTAACTTAGAAATTTTTAGAATGCCAATCCCCCCATACACACTAGCGTCTTGGGTGTCATAGCCTCTTAAAAATTGGTATTAGAGCCTCAACTCAAGTTAGTAGCTTAACATCTCTAAGTATATCATTGTGGCACAAAAATTTCCTAAAGGTGCATTACTTGAAGGACAATCTACACAAAGACAACCATTGCTTAATAATGTATCATTTGATTATTGGAAAAAATTATATTAGTACATTTCTTTGTGGACAAGATTCTCATATGTGGCACATTAAGACATCAATATCACACACCCATATAAGAGATAAATGGTAAAATTGTTGAAAACCCTTTTGATGATTGGACATTACATGAAAAGAGTTGGATGAAATAAATGCAAAAGCATGCAACACTTTGTATTGTGCTTTATTTCTTAATGATTACATGAAAATTTTCATGCATAGTACTGCTAAAGAATTTTGGGACAGATTAATTATTACTTATGAAGACACCAATGAAGTTAAAGATGCCAACATAAATAGATTTGTGCATGAATATTAGTTGTTCTACATGTTACCTAATGAAACCATTTCTGATATGTATATCCGCTTTATGAAAATAATCAATATACTATATTCTCATGAAAGAAAATTTTAAAATGAAGTTTTAGTTTACAAAATCTTGAGATGCCTTTCAACAGAATGGGATGTTAAGATAACTAGTATAAGTGAAACAAAAGACTTAACTTCATATCTACTTGATGAGCTTCTTAGCTCTTTGATAGCGCATGAACATGTTTTAGCACAAAGAGAGTTAAAAGATGCTTCCCAAAAGAAGGAAAAAGGAAAAAAAAAACTATTGCTTTGTAAGTGGAAGATGAAAGTGAAAACACAAACTAAAGCTCTCAGATAAATAATGACAAAATAGCCAAGCTTTCAAAAAGATTGGGGAATATGCTTAAAAAAAAGATAAGACAAATCTAAAGTTCATAGATTTCGTACTAAAAGTCTTAATGCAAGAGAATGAATTATTTGACATAATTGTAAAAAGTCTGGACACTTAAAAGAGACTGTCTAGAAATTACTAATGAAAGCTCAAAGAAAGAAAAATAGGCTAAGAAGAAAAATAACTGAAAAAAAAAGCCCAAAAAAAGGAGTAATATGGGCAAATTCAGACTTGGAGGAATTAAGCGATGCTACATCAGAAGAAGAAGCTAGGTGAACTTAGACACTTCAAATGAGATGTGTGAAGAAATTTCGTATGAGTTAGATGATGTTTTAAATGAGTTAGCTAATGAATATAAAAATTTAAAAGAAATTATAATGCTTTAGAAAAAAAGTTGGAAGTGCATGTTTTATCTCTAAAAGAGAATTGAAGTGAGCTAAGAACCAAGAATAATACTTTAGCTGATCAACCTTAGCTTGTAGAAAATTTAAAAAGAGAAAACAGGTTCACATTCACATGCTTCATCCAATAGAGGTAGATTTTCCTATGCATCAAAATCATCTCAATATCAACCTTATGTTTATAGCAATATTTGGTATAATTTTTACAATAAAAAAGGTCATATATCATTTGATTGTCATGCACATAGATCATAAGCATTCTTAAGATCTAATTTCATGGCTACTAAAAGTTAGAAATGAAACAACAACACTACACAACATACATTGCTTATTTTTCTATAGGACGACCTAAACATATTCGGGTTTCAAAAGCTGACCCTTGATTTTCTTTTCGTAGGAGTGCCTTGAAAGCAAAATCAAAGAAGATATATAGTACTCAGACAACAATTATTCAAGGCATATGATAAGTGACAAAACTAAATTTACTTATTTAACACCTTGTGAAAAAATATATATTAATTTATGCAGTGCTATGAAAATCGGACCGGACCGGGTCAACCGTGAACCAGTCATAAGGTCGATCCGATCACCCGGAAAAACTGGATTCGCATTGAACTAGAGTAAATCGGGGAGAACCACCAGTTCGACCAGCCAGTTCAATAAATTCCCCTTTAATCACTATTTTATATTATTTAATTCAAAATTCAAAATTTTAATTAAATTATGTTAAGTTTTAATAGTAATTTTAACTATTTAAATTTAATTATTTTTATAATCTTTTTTTATAAAATTTTAAAATCATATTTTATTAATATGAATATAATTAAATTAATTTACAATATAACCACTGTGCAACCACTCAAGTAGTTTACAAGGTTACCCTTTGAGGCTCTTTTTTGAATATAAAGAGTATAACACCTATTCATTTTTATGATGTGGACTAAAGAGTGAGAATAAAGACTGCAATTATATTTTAATTTTGAGAATAATAAAAAACATTGGGATATAAGAACATAAGAACAACATTTGAATTTTTAACTTTATATTCTTTTTTCAAATTATATTTTATAATGCAAAAAAGTTATTTAAAAAATATATTTTTATAATAATATTGTATATACTATATTTTTTATGTTAATTACATTTTATAAAGTTTTTTAAAATAATTTTTCTATTTAAAATTGTATATTTTTATTTCAAAATATATTTTTTATAATAATATTTACATATTATATTTTTATGTTAGATATATTTTATAAAGTTTTATAAATAATTTTTATATTTTAAATTATGTATTTTTAGCACAAACTATAATTTTTTTAAATTATATTTTTTATATTTTATACTAATTTTCATAAACTTATATAATAAATTATTTGATATATTTAATACACTCATCTACATTTATAACAAACAAATAATTATATCTTAATGAGCCTTATTTCAATCTTTAAATTTATAATTACTAATAATATTATTTATGTATTTTTATTTATTTATTATTATATATTTAAATTATTGTATCGTTTAATTAGATATATATTTAATCATTTTAATATTTATTACGTCATCCGGTTCAACCCCGATCGATCCATCGAATCTTGAACCTCTCCTTTTTCTGGTTCTATGTCTGGTCTGATTTTCACAACTTTGATTTTATGGCAATAATGCTAAAGGTAAAGTTGTTGGTATTAGTTCTATTTCTAAAAATTCATTAAGTTTAGGTAAAGTGTTTCTAGTTGATGTCTTGAAGCATATTTTGATTTCAATTAGTCAAATATGTGATGAAGATTTAAATGTTAAATTTCATACTTTATGTAATTATAAAAAAATAAAATGTTAAATTGAATCGGAGCTACAGTCCGTAAGGCATGTCCCTTCCAGCATCCTTCCCCATCTTAGCTAAGGTTATTGTTCTATTAATCCAGCAACGGTTCCATTGAAATTGTCATGCCTCTTTTCCTCTAATTATTTGGGAAAGGTGGAGATAATAGTTTTCTTAAAAAAGCTACTAGGAAAAATGGAAAACTTGTCATTTTCATCATTGAAATTGAAACTTCCATTTTGGCTGAACCACTTAAATTTACACTCATTGGGAAATTTACCTTCAATCATCCTAAAGTTGATATTACTTGAAAGCACTTCAACAAACTAAAGGTGTTAGGAAGCTGGCAAGTTGGTGCTCTGGATGGGAGATACATAGCCATCAAGCTTAATAGGGAGAAGGATTATGCGAGGCTATTTTCCAAGAAGCTCTACCATTTTGGCAATGTCCCTATGAAGGTACTCATGTGAACCCTTACATTTGATCACAGTGTTGAGCTGCTAATAGTCCCCATCTATTTAAAGTTTCCAAACCTCACGAAACAAATGCTCTATTCAGTGGCTGCCATCTTCGAAAAGCCCCTCAAATTGGACTTACCTATATTCAATGTCTCAAGACCCTCAATCGCCCATGTTCTGGTGGAGATGAACATTACCTCTAGCTTTGCTGAATAAATTTGGATTAGATCCCTCTCTAATGGATATTGGAAGCAAGTGGTAATTGAATAAAAACCAATCTACTGCAGTAAATGCAGGATGTTTGGCCACTATTTAGACAATTGCTTTATTGCACACCCAGAGCTAAGAATAAGTGAGAATAGAATCCAAGCCAAAATGCAGTAGGACATACCAGGGAAGGTGATCAGCATGCTATAAATAACTCTGGATAGGATAATTTTCAGTCTGATGGCGTGAAGGGAAGAATCAAACAACTACTTTTCCATTGGAGCCTGCAAATAATACAGAAACTCTTTAAGATGTGAACATTTCTGGAGGTTTTGTAAAGGTCCAAATGACCAGCAGTTAGCTAATTATCCAGCCATGGCTATTAACTATGAAATTTAAGCCTTGGAGAGTGGAGATGAAGGCCCAAGTGATACACTGTAGACTACCAAACCAACCCTAGGTGATGAGGTGTTAGTCATGAATCAAGCAAACTATCTTTTAGATCATAGTAATGATGCAGAAGCTAGATTAAATGCCAAGATGATGGAAGCAATTGAAAACACAACCAAAGAAATGGAAGAGGAATGGATGATACCGAATTCAAAAAAGCAAAAATAGAAAGGTATTAGAGAATTAAAAAGCTTGATGGCCTGAAATGATGTTAACTCTTTAGGATATACAGATGCTGGCATTCTTGCCAACTTTGATGATAGACCTTCTTCCTCTAGGCTTTCTAGGGGGAACCAGCATATCATTAATGATTAGAGCTCTTATTTGGAATATTAGAGGCATTGCCAAGGTGGATGCCTCTACCCATCTCAAACACATAATTAAAACTCACAAACTTGATTTATTTGCCACTCTAGAACTAATGGTGCAATCATCTAAAGCTCACAAATTCCTTATGAGGTTTCCTCGGTTTAATTGGATCAGTAATTGTAGTGATTAAAACTGGTTTTGGTGGATCCATAACACTCAAATTGATGTCTTTATGGATGATGAGCAATTCCTTCATTTATTGGTGAGTTGTTGTAACCATGCTTTCCAAGTTACTATTGTTTATGCTAGATGCTCCCATGAAGCAAGACATGAACTTTGGTGTAAAATCATCTCCATTAGCCATAATGTGCAAGGGTGCTGGTTGATTGGAGGAGACTTTAACATGATAGCTAGTGCATCTAAAAAGAAAGGAGGCAGAAAACCAAGAAACTCTATTATGGAAGAATTCTCCAACTCTATTCACGAAGCTGGGTTGATGAATGCTGGCTATTCTGGTTGTTCTTATACTTGAACTCGTGGTAGAGATAAAAAGTCTTTACTAAGTATTACTAAATTGTAATTAGTAGGTGCTCTTTCAGCATACTTCTGTTAAACACTTAGCAGAACTGGATCGGATCACTCCCCCTTCTATTATCTGTAGATTCCCTTCCTAAACTTCTTTATCAAAGCTTTAGGTTCCTTAACATGTGGGTGCAACATGATAAATTTCTCAAATGTGTTAAGAACTCTTGGCAGATTGAAGAGAGCATTGATTAGAATAAACTGTGGAAGCTGCACAAAAACCTATTAGCAATGCTGAAAGATTGGATCTAGGAAGTCTTTGGAAATATATTTAAGCAACTCCTAGCTACTGAAGACAAAGTTCGTAAACTGGAAGAATAAGTCTGCATTGGTAGTGGTATTGAACTTGTACAAAACCTTTCCCAAGCTCAGATGGAACTGAAGAGATTCATAGACGTGGAAGAGAATTTTCTTCAACAAAAAACAGTTATCCTAAATTTTGATGAAGGTGATAGGAACTCTAAAAGGGTGTTTGGCAACGGATTTACTTAGGATTTAGACTGCTAAATCCAGTAAATCCTGTCAAACACAAAAAACAGATTTACTAAATCCCAGATTTAGTAAATCCTGTAAATCCAGCAAATCTGGTAAATCCTCTTAAATCCGGATTTAGTAAATCCTGTTCGAAGGATGGATTTACGGGATTTACAGAAACTGAGAGAGAGAGAGAGAGAGAGAGAGAGAGAGAGAGAGAGCAGAAGAGAAGAAATTTCAGTTGCCAAGGAAAATTTACATATATAGCACACAAATCTTATGCATTTACATATCTAATACTTAAAGTTTGATATTTATAAATATAACATATTTCTTTTGCTTCAAAAGTTGAATTTTACTTCAAAAAAATTAAGAAAAGGGTTATTTTTATTATACTTCAAAAAAATTAAGAAAAAGGTTATTTTTATTATAATAATAAAGATTAAGTGCTATATATATGTAAATATTTATATTTAGGTGTTACATATGTAAATATAGAAGAATTGTGTGCTATGTATGTAAATGCCCCTTTTCTTTAATCCTTTTAAAAAATCTTAATTTTAAATAATTCATTTAATTTACTAATTTTTTCTTAATTAAAATATTATGATAAAATTAATTTTAATTTAATATTATTAACTATTTATTAATATGTAATTATAAGTTAATTATAATTTATTAATTATAATTATTAATTAGATTTAAGTAATTTTAGCTAATGTAATAGTTGATAGTTTCTAATTTAATTTAACTTAATTTAAATTGACTTAATAAAATATTATTTAAGATTAACTTATAAGTTATTAAATTAAATTATAATTTAATAAATATAATTATAATTGTTATAAATTTAATAGTTAACTAATTGAAAATTTGGAAGAGTTCCTATGATTTTACCCTTCACATGCTTTAATATAGTTTAATTCCTAAGATATTAATCTATTAATAGAATTTAATAGCTATTAATTTTAATTAATTAATAGTTAATATTAATACATAGTACTTTAAATTAATATTAATAGTATTAATTGATTAATTAATATATATTTAAGTTAATTTTAATTGTGTACTACTAATAATTTATTAATTAAAAAAAAACTTTTTTAAATCCTAAGACTTAAATCTTCAAATAACTTACCAAACATCTCTCAAGATTTAGTAGGATTTAACTAATTCATTATCAAACACTTTTCAGGATTTAACAGTTTAGGATTTACTAAATCCAGTTGTACTGAATTTACTAAATCCTACTTGAAATAAATATTTTCATGCTTGCATCAAGAAAAAGAGGCAAACAAGGCTATCATCAAGATAAAAGATGAATCTTTAGGTTGGCTTCATAATCAGGCTGACATTGCAGATAATGAGAAACATCTAGTACTTTGAATCAGTATCTGGCATGAAAATTAGTAAAGGAAAATGCCACTTCATTGTTGGGAAGAATTGTAACAATGACAGAATAAATTGGATAAAAGACTACACAGGTTTCACCAAATCAAACTTCTCTTTGAAATACTTGGTCATCAATCCAAAGAAGGGGAGAATCACATCCAACTTATTTGATGAAATAATTTCCAAAGTTCAATTCCAAATCAATGCTTGGGAAAACACTTTTCTTTCCTTTTGTGGCAGAATTACTCTTATTAGAAGTGTGCTTAGCTCCATCCCTCTTTATACTATACAAGTGGTCAATATGCCATACAAAGTCCAAGATAATCTTGATAAAATATTCAACAAGTTCCTTTGGAGTTGAAAACACAAAGCAATTCATTAGGCTAGCTGGAAATGCATCTACAAATTGAATCTGGAATGGGGTCTTGGTTTTAGACTACTTGTTGAATCCATAAAAATTTACATTAAACTATGGGTAAGATTCAGAGAAAACAATACTCTTTGGGCCAAATATATGCAGAGTAAGTATGCTTCGAATTCCCATCCCTCCCTTGCCAATTCAAAGACTACTAATTCAGCCACATGGAGAGATGCGATACAACATAAAGAAGTAATAGACGACTTAATCTTCTGGAACATTGGCACTGGAAATATTAGCTTTTGGTTTGATTAGTGGCACATGGACAAACCTTTAAAAGACCACCTTCACATTCAAGGCGACTTCGATCTAAAGGTTATGGACTGTTGGACCAACAACCAGTGGGATTTAAATAAACTACTGCAAAGCTTACTTGAAAGATGCTGCAAGGAAATAACGAAGATTCCAATTAATACTGAAAAACCAAACTGCCTGCTGTTGAAGTGTTAGAAAAATAGAACCATATCTAATTTCATATATAGTGCAATTCAGCCTTTTTAGTTAGTTGTTTGGGACTACCTTATTTGGAATAGTTTGGTCAAACCTTCGATCTTATTCTTCATCTGGAGAGTCATTCACTGGCTAATCCCAACTGATGATATCTTGAATCTCAAAGGACTGAGGCTCACTTTCAAATGATGGCTTTGCGGATCGGATGAGGAGAAGCTCAATCATTTATTCTTCAATTGCAACAATAGCATTGTGATATGGTAGAAATTGGGGGAGATTTTCAACATTCAAATCCCAACTCGTGGCTACAAATCACTTATGGATTGCTTATTTGATTGGAATCCTTCAGCTACTCAAAAGCTTTACCCCCACATTTAATCTATAATCCCATTAATAACTTGCTGGTTCATATGATGCCCAGAAATAATGCTAAACATGATAGCAATCTAGTACAGCCGAATGTTATACTCCTTCAGATCAAGTCCTATTTATAGAAGGCTGATATGGCTGGCTGCATCAAGAGTTCTATGATGAAGGGAGCTCAGGTTTCTCTATCTTACCTGGGCATTAATCACAGCATGGACAACAAGAGATGGTCCCTTGATATTGGCTTAAACCGCCTAACTTCTAGACTAAAGCAAACATTAGTGGTAGCTAGCCTATAACACTTTGATTCACAAATCTGGAATGGGAGGCATCTTCAGAGACCCTTATGGTAACTGTCTATTATACTTCTCAGCTCCTTGTGCTGCTAATTCTTCACTCCAAGCTGAAATGAAGGCTTGCCTCATAGCAGTCAAACTTGCCTATACGCTCGATATGAAGAACATCTAGTTTGAATCAGACGGCTCCTATATTGTTAATATACTCAACAAGACTGCTGAACTCACTTGGTATTTGACAAATGATCTGAAACAAACTAAGCAAATTCTGAAACATATGTTCATTAAGTTGACCCATGTGCATCGTGAAGGAAATCAACCAGAAGATCCCCTTACTAAACATGGCGCCTCTACTGAGATCATCAACATAGCCACCCATCTAGACAAGACTCTACCCCAGCTAATTGCAAGCGACTAACTTAACATCCCATGCATCAGATGTATGCATTATCTTTCCTTACTCAGCTTCCATCTTCAAGTCATCTACACTAACCCATAGTTTCTTCCTTTGTCCTTATAGTCTTTTTTTGTCAATTTTACTTTTGTCTACTTTTTTTAGATTACTTGTAAATCACATTAGTCAATAAAATTTTCTCTCTGCCAAAAAAGAAAAAAGAAGTAAAGAAAATATTTTCCTTATAGGTCATAAACATAATAATAATTATTTAATTGACTATGAAAATTCTTATGATGCAAATTTGAATTTATTTTATTTTAAAAGCACTCATGATAATGTTTTGTTGTGGGATGAAAAGTTATGGCATATTAACATGCATTCTTTAAATAAAATTACAAAACTTGATTTAATTGATGGGTTAGTTAAAATAAAATTTCATTACAATTATATTTGTGAGGCATACATGCATGATAAACATTTATTTTAAAATAAAAATATTATTTCTACTTCTGAACCTTTAGAACTTTTGTATATGAATTTATTTAGACCCATTAGCACTACTAGCTTAAGATGCAAATTTTATGATTTTGTTATTGTTAATGACTTTTTTAAATTTACTTGAGTTATATTTTTAGGACACAAGAATGATGCATTTGATGTCTTTAGAAAATTTGCAAAAATATATTCAAAGAGATTGAGGTTATTTGATTAGTAGAGTTCAAATAGATTATGGAGGAGAATTTGAGAACAAATTATTTGAAGATTTTTGGTAATGAATTTGGAATTAAACATAATTATTCTTTTCTTAGGACTCCCTAGTAGAATGAAAGGAAAAAATAGTATTTTGATTGAATTGAGTAGAGCTATGTTAGATGACTATTCTCTGCTTAAGTATTTTTGAGATGAAGCTGTTAATACAAGTTGTTATGTTATGAATAGAGTTTACATCAAACCTATCTCAAATAAGAACCCTTATGAATTATTCTTTAGAAAGAAACATAAGGTTAGGCACTTTTATATTTTTGGTTGTAAGTGTTTTATCTTGAATAATGGAAAAGAATCTTAGGAAAATTTAATAATAAATTGAATGATGGAACCTTCTTAGGCTATTCCTTGTTTTGTATATATTATAGAGTTTTTAATAAGACAGATGATTGTAGAAAAATTTATACATGTAATTTTTGTTGAAAGTTCTATTGATCCTATTAGAGATGATTCAGTTGATGATGAGGTAGATGAATTTTAAAAAATAATTTTGAAAAAAGTTGATGATTCTTTGCTTGAAGAGTGATGATTTAATAAGTCCAAAAGGCTTGATTATAGGAGATCTATCCTAACGTGTCAAGACTAGAAGACATTTTAAGGATGTGATAAATCATTCTATTTTTCTATCAGAGATAGAACCTAAGTCTATTGATGAAGCCATGAAAGATCATTATTGGATTGTAGCTATGGAAGAGGATTTGAACTAATTTGTTAGGAATCATTGTTTGGGAAATAGTCCCTAGATGCAAAGATCAAAATGTTATTGAAACTAAATGGTTTTTAGAGATAAGTTAGATGACTCAGGTTTGCATTATTAGAAATAAGGCTAGGTTGGTTGCACAAGGGTTTACACAAGTTAGGAATATATTTTGAGGAATTCTTTGCAGCCATAGTAAGATGAGGGACCATTAGATTGCTCCTTACTTATGCTTATTATAGGGATTTTAAACTCTTTCAAATGGATGTAAAAAGTGCATTATTGAATGGGTTTATTGACCAAGATGTCCTTGTAGAGCAACCCCCTCGTTTTGAGAGCCTAGATTTTTTTGATCATGTATTTAAACTAAAATAAAGCTTTATATGGTTTAGAATAGGCTCATTAAGTGTGGTATAATAGGTTAAGTAGTTTTCTTATTAACCATGGGTATAGAAAGGGTAGAGTAGATACCACCCAATTCTAAAAAAATATAGGTGATTACCTAATAATTGTAAAAATTTATATGGATGATATTTATTTGGAAGTACAAATGAATCTTTGCATCATGAGTTCTCATCTTGGATGTCTAAGGAATTTGAAATGAGTATGATGGGAGAACATAACTTTTTTTTGGGTCTTGAAGTGAGGCAATAAGAAAATGACACTTTCATTTATTAAACTAAAAATACAAATAACTTGACTTAAAAAGTTTGATATGAAGAGATTCAAATCTAGCAGAAACCCCATGTACCCCTCCACAAGACTAGACTTAGATGAATCAGGAAAAGCTATGTGGTGTATTTTTTGTGTGTTTAGGTGTGATTATGTGAGGGGATACCACGCAGATCCGTAGATGTACTCATTAGAGTGATCGGGTATGACATTAAAGAATAGTGTACTATCTCGAGAGATAGAAGTAACTACCCTATAATAGACCTAATCACCTAATGAGAACTCCTAAGGCATGATGGGTCTTCGGATATACCAGAGATTTTTTTCTGTACTTTACATGAAAAAGTAAAACATGATTTATTTAAACTCGGTTCGTTAAGTTTCCTATGGAGGCAAGCCTCCATAGTTAATTACATCTTAAGAAAAATGAATCCCTTAATAATACTCTCAATTAAAGTAGGTGATTGTTGTCTCCAAAGAATTCAAAGATAGGACTATCAAAGGATTAGTTGTATTTTTGAAAATCAACGAGGGAGATCAAAAGGGAAGAGTTCTTATCAAAACCAAGGGACATGAGTAGGGAGTGCTCATGATACTAAAAAGCCTAGTGAGTATTCTAATCTATCATATGGTTGGGCTTTATGCATTTGAATTTGAGAAGTTTTTTTTGTTTGAGTTGAATTTTTATTAGAAATCTAGGGCTTATAATTTTACAATACAAGAATGTGTAAATGCCTAGGAGGTGAGGATTTATGCTTGTAGCCCGCAGAGGGGAAACAACAATCTCAGATCTTAAATCTAGGGAGCTTTGGTAAGGGCCAAAACACAACCTAAATTTAAGGTGAAATGGGTATATGGTTTATCTCTACAAGAGAGAATAAATCACCCGACTGCTG
The DNA here is from genome assembly GCA_021442155.1 of Cymbidium sinense. Classification (NCBI taxonomy): domain Eukaryota; kingdom Viridiplantae; phylum Streptophyta; class Magnoliopsida; order Asparagales; family Orchidaceae; genus Cymbidium; species Cymbidium sinense. Next base: position 163,207,620 of record CM038216.1, on the reverse strand, counting down.
GACTTATTACCGCATGGAGTGGTAGCCAACTAACTCTTCCTACGCTTTAAATCCATGTAGGCAAGTCATATGCTTTGCAAGATGGTTAGGCTGTTATTTATTTAGAAAAGAAACTAAGTCCTTAAACTCACTCTTTAAGAGACTAGATCATGAAGGGCATGAGCAATGACTTAAATCTAATGCAAATTTTGTCAAGTTTTATTTGATTTTTGGACTTTTATTTTGACACAGACTATAGGATTTTGTATGCCTAAATGCAAGAGAAATTGATTGTCGGCTAAAGTCAGGAGAGAAAGAGGTGTTTTTCCTTCAAAGGCTTTTACAGGTTAAGCCTTTATTCTCTGGCACAGATGGAAGCCCTCTCTTAGCAAGAGTGAAAGAATATGACATGCATGATACTATATATTCAATCATCCAGCTAAGGGGTTACTAAAAATTTTATTATCTTATTTTAATTCCCAGGATTTTATGCGAGGTTATGAATTGTTTTAAAATTTTAGTTATGAGTTGCTAATGGGATAGAAAATTTATTTTTATTCTAGGAGCTTAATTACATCCTGGTCACACAACAATCACCAATTATAAAGAAATTATGAAAAGACATGCTATTTTTAATACACAAGCTAAACAAAACATCAAACAATTTTATAAAGCTATCACAAAAGAATAAAAGGCCCGTACAGTCGGGTAACACTGTATAACCAGAAAAGAAATGTGGGTAGCCGAGCTCTACCCTTATACATCCGGGTACAATGAAAGAATAATTACAATTATGAGATGATAAGTGTTATGGGGGTCTTCATTCTTCATCCTCCATTCTTCACCCTTCATCTTTCATTTCTTCAATTTTTATTTGCTCCACTTCTTTCTTTCTTTTGGCTTGAGTGGGATGTAGTTTGCTCGAAAGGTATCACATGGTATATAAGACATGGTCTTATAACCAATGCTTATCCTTAATCCCCATAACACTTATCCTAATCCTAATGCAAAAGTTACATTAAAAGGAAGAAAAGTAAATCTAGCTACATCTGCAAAACAAATGTTAGCTAAACACACCATACAACTCAAACAGTTATATGAATAATTTGGACTTAGCACCCCACACATGGGTAACCAAGTCCACCTGTCCTAACTTGGGCTGTGCTCAGGGGCTAATCAACCTTCACAGCAAAAATCATTTTATATTTTTTATTACAATGGCCCCTTCAAGCACAACCCCTGCATAAGACATGATTAGGCTAATATCGGCTTAACATTCAGGCTACGCACATACACCTTAACATCCAGTCTAAAATAATACATCATGAAACTGAATATTCATCAAACCATGCACCACCCTAACATAAAGCTAGAAATGGTTACTTAGCCTAATGTGCATGTGTTAGCGCTAGTGTGGTATGTCCTAACTAGGCTTTAGGGTTATATTTACTAAGTATGAGGGATTTAATTTATGAAGGGTTGATTTTTCTTTAGTGGTTTAGTTGATTTGGGAATTTTACTTAGTGTTTTCTTTTGTTTCATGTAGCCTACACTTAGCCACTAAGTGTTATAAAGAGAAGAAAGAGAGAGAGAGAGTCTCTCTTTTATCCTTATCTTAAGTCATTTCTAAGGTAAGTTGATTAATGAATTTTCTTTGATGAATGATTTATTATGTGTTTTAATTAACCATAAGTTTAGGTTCACTCTAAATAGCCCTATTCAAAAAGAAAGGCATCTTAAGATTAATTAGAATGGATTACTATCACATAACACACACTCATTCATTTCTTTCTATCATATATATCATGCATATGGATAATCCTAAGCATACCTATACATGGCATGTAAATCTTAGCACAATTTGATGATGAATGCAAAGAAGCATATTTAAAAATTTAAATATTTAATTTGTTGATTGAATTATCAATGCATGTCTTTGTTATGTAGAAAAGAGAGATTTTTCATCCATTAACTAAATGCACATCCACATGTATAAAAGTTATAAGTGAGTACGATGCCATTATTTTCTACACCAGGGGTGTAAGGTACAAGACCTACTTATGGCTACTTAAAGCCTCACAGCCCCGAGATGTCCAAACTAATATACCACTTTTCTTAGATATATGTAAATGTATGAATAACTACAAGGATAAGTAAATCCATGCAAAAATTATGTTTTATTTATTTGATTTTTGATTCTTTATTCATTGGCCACATCACACATGCATGCATGTAAGAGTTTTAAGTGAGTACGATGCATTATTTTCTACACCAGGGGCGTAAGGTACAAGACCTACTTAGGGCTACTTAAAGCCTCGCAGCCCCGGGATGTCTAGACTATTATACTACTTTTCTCAAATACATATGAATGTACAAAAAGAACCAAATAGATAAGGAATCATGCAAGAAATTATGTTTGATTTGATTGTATGATTTACATGTGTAATATGAAAATCCTTCCTAAGTCTTAACATGGATATGCATAGGAATAGATTTAGGCAAGTGTTGTGTTCTTTTTAAATGAACTATACACTTTCAAATCCTATGTGAATCCATGTTAAGAGAAGGAAAGAGAACTTTATAATACACATCTTGTACTATCATCACATGCAAGTTTATAAGTATTTGTAATTGGCATTACTTCATTTGTAATAATTAAATCATATGTTTTAAAAATAATTTTTGGTTTAATAGTGATAATAGCCACTCATATTCTTAATTTTAGCCAACACATGTAATTTGACATAAAATAATATTTTATTTAATTAATTTTTAAAAAAATGAATGCATAATTTCATATGGCAAACAATATTTAACAAGATTGGAAAGAAATAAAGGAATGTAAACACATGATTTCATTCACCCTAATTAATTTCTAAGGACAATCATATCAAATAAGGTTATTTCAAATGAATCGAATTCTTTAAGGATATTTTTATCTTTGAATTTGGTTTGATTTAAGAAATATAAGAAGAGTTTGCTAATCGTAACCCATTTTCCCATGTGTGAATTAGTTGGGTTTAATGAAGAATATTTAAGTTGACTTTATGTTTTGATTATGTTAATGTATGAATTAAATGAATTATTTATCTCTTACCTATATCACCTTAAGTTAATTAACTAATTAATAATAAGCCAAGATAATATTCAATCACATGAAAAGTAAATTTATAATGCTCCTAAGAAATGAAAGGGGCCTAATGCAATTGGCTTATGATTAATAGTTAATTAGGCTTAAGAGATTTCACTTAATTACTCTTATTATTTTCTCACACATATGAGCCAATCATAATTTCATTATCTTGCACATTATGTTATTGAACACCCAAGGAGCTACCCAAGATCAATTAAAGGTTGCTTAGATTAGGATGAATTGATTTTTGATTTTAATTTTATTAAGTTTTTAATTAGTTGATTAAGCATTTTGGTTATATTTTAATTTGAATGATAAAATTAACTTAGGGGAGGGGATCAAGGGCAAGGCCCTAATCCTAATCTCTAAATCATTTAAGCATTCAATTAAATTCTAATTTCTCATTTTTGAAGATTAGTCACTTAATTAATCAATTAATCATTTCATTAGCCATTAATTAATTTAATTTTTAAAGATAAAGAAGACTTAGAAAATGAATTAGGAAAAGTATTCCCAATGTCATTTCTTAAGTGATCTTACTGTTCAACAGAGGTGACCATGCTTAAATGATTAATTAAGTTACTATTCTTTCATTAATTATGATTAATTGGATTAATAGAGTGATTAGAGCTTACTCAAATGGTTTTCTTAATTAACCAATCAATAAAATCCCAAATAAAAATTGAGATTAATTGAATCCATTAAAATTAATTAAATTAAAAAATAATTAATTAAGTCACTACTCAAATTTTCTAGATTCCCTTTTGAAATATCTTCAAAACGAACTTAAGTTTGTATTTTTCTGATTTTTCTATAATTAGTTATGATTTTTAGAAGTTTCAAGATTAAAACCTGAATTAATTAAGCTAATTAAGCCCCTAATCCCATTGGGCCATGTGGTGGATAACGTGGCACGCTAACACGACACACTTTTCACATGGCATGACGGGATTGGTTATTTAAGTAGTCACATCCGTGCGCTGACTCAGCGGTGGCGGACTCGCTTTCTTTGTGGGCCATCCGATTAGATCGGACAACCACGATTTAATCCATGGGTTAGGGGAGAAATTAAAGTATCTACCGTGAGATTTGATCAGAGTCATTCATCTCAATCACACGAGATGAACATCTCGTGATCTATCTCGCTCGCGAGCGACGAAAAACGAGCACGATCTGTCTTCCTCCATTCGATCCGAGCTCACCCGAGTTGGGATTAGGATCAAATGGCTCCTACACCATCTAAGGAAGCATACAATGACATCCAACAGTTGAAATCCCTTAACATGGAGATTTCCTTTACAAAAGACCAACACACGAGAGCCACAAGCTATGGTTTTGAGAAATTACCTTATCGAAGCTAAGACCGATGACCGGGATCAACGGAGGTAGTTTCGTCTAGTAGAGATGAAGCTCTGTTAAAGGAATCTGAGCTCATTTTGGCCTAGGGTGTTCGGTTGACCAAACCATGCACGCACATGCCTCGGCTTCGATCGAACTCCAATGTATGGTGCTCAGGAATCTCAGGAAGTGATTCAATTGGCTTCGATTGAGTATGAGGATGGTGTATGCACAAATTATTAGAATTTGCTTGCATGGGGAGGAAGTTAGGACCGAAATGGAGGTGTCCTATTTCGGTTCTACACATAGAGGGGAAGGCTAAGGAAGAGGGTGCTTAGGAGGAGTTGGGGAAGCTCTAGGGAGTTTCAAAATCCTCTCTTGAGCTGAATGGGATCGAATCGCCTCCAAAACCTGTTGAATTGAAGGAGTATATCCCTCAATTGAGCCAAGTGGACTAACGGGATCAGTCCTATAAATTTCATCGATTCGTCACCATCAAGTCATCAGAGGGATCGCCGTGAATCCGAGGTGGCATGCCATGGGTGGCCGAAGCCATGCCAGGGGTCTCAAGGCTTAATATGGGCAAGTGGGAGGGGATTTGGTTCTCCTTGCACCAGTCAGGTTCGGCTATGAATGGGGGAGAGTGAGCTCGGCTTGGTGAGTTTCCTCTGGTCCAAGGTAAGTTCTAGGGTGCTTAGAGTGGGTTAGTGAACTCTAGGAATACCTCATTTGGTAAAAGGAGGGCTGCCATGGGGAGTGCAAAATGGATTTTGCTACTTAGAGTATGAATCCAAGGTGGAGGCTTTGTCCATTGGGTAGTCAACTTAAGGTGAGCTTGTTTGGGTATTGGGAAAACTTGGGAGTGGCCTAAGGCTAGTTTGGGGTGTGCTTGGTTGGCCAATAGGGTTCCATGAATTAGTTTTGGGTGACATGAGCTTATATGATCAAATGGGTTCGTGTAGGCTTATGTACGGGTTGGGTTGATCAATTGACCCAAATTGGGTCAAACCAAGGCTTGGGTTAGGCCTAAATCATGATTTGGAATGTTTTGGTGTGACTAATTTGATATGATTTGGCTTATATTTGGTTTTGACTCATTTGGCTTCAAATGGGTCAAATGAGTCAAGTTGACCAATTTGACCAAATTGACCAAATTGGGTTAGGTTAGGTATTGAGTCAAGTTTGATTGGTTGATAAAAATGATTGTAGGCTTTGCTTTGGTTTAATTTAGAATTAAATTGGATTTTGGTCAATTTGATCTTTTAGGTCAATTTGGGCTAGGTTGGGTCAAGTTGACCAATTGGTCAACTTGGGCTCAATCATAGTTTTGGTCAAGTTCAACAAATGATTTGGAATGAACTTGACTATTGGTTGCAATCAATTTGGATTAAATCATGGTTTGACCCATTTTAGCTTTTTAGGCTAATTTGGGTCAACTCAAGCTAAGTGGCCAATTAGGCTTAGTTTAGCTCAATTGATGACTTGGTCATGCTCAATCATTGATTATGAATGTGTTTAGGTCAATGGTCTCAATTAATTTGGCATATGGTGAGTTTTGGCTAGTTTGAGTTTCATTTGAGCAAAATATTGACTTGGTTAAAGGCTAAGTTTGACTTGATTTGACCCAATTCAAGGTGGTTGATCACCCCATGATGATTGTTGATCATGATTGATGTTTAGATAGGCTTAGTTCAATCCAATTTGAGTTGGATTAGAACTTGGCTCAAAAAGTTCATTTAGGTCACTTTGGGTTAAGTGAGCCTAAATGGGTCAATTAGCTTGATCAAGGCTTGGTTCAAGTTTAATTGAACTCACATATGGACTTAGGATTGAAATATAAATCTAATTACAATTGGTTTGGAGCCAAGTGGGTTTTGGTTCATATGACAAATTCAAGTCATAAGGGTCAATTTGGGCTTGATTTGGGTTGAGTTGGTTTTGGTTTGATAATGGTGATTTATGTTTACATTTGGATCAATGATTGAAATAATAATTGAATCATGAAGAAATCCATGAGTTTTGAGTTGATTAGTATGTCATTTAGCCAAGTTCAAAAATTTGGCAACAAGGGCTAAAATTAGGAATCTAATTTGATTTGAGTTTGGTTTTGGTCATTTGAATATATATATATATATATATTTGTGAATATAAATGAAGATATAAATGGGTCATGAGAAAATCACTTGAGTTTGGAGTGATTTGGAAGCAAATTTGAATAAGCTTAGGGATGTAGTTGAAAGGGCTAATTTGGGGTTTGATTTGGTTTTATTCATTTTTTGTCATTGGAGGGTGGGTTTCATTTATATTTATGAGTATAAATGAAGGAATTTTGGCTAAGCACATGAAGGTGGCTCATATGGCTTAGGAAGATATTTTTAGAATTTAGAATTTGGAGTTGATCATGGATTTCAATTATTTAGAATTTGGAATTGATTTTATCTTGGATTTGATAATTGAGAAAATCAATTGGGTTGGGGTTGATTTGGATTTGGTTAAGGCTAAGTATATAAGATAAAATCAAAGGGCCTAAGGAGAGATTTGGAGTTTGAATTTGGTGATGAATTTTAATCATTAGATAGTTGGATTTGATTTTGGAATTTGGAATTTTGAATTTGAGATTTGGTTTGAAAGAAGAAAGCAAGGATTGGGTTTGGGTTATAGGGTAGGCAAGTCTTCCGTAAATCCCTAAGGCACAACCTATCCTTATGGCTAACTCTTCTAAGTCTCTAGGGTTAGGTTTAGTGTTCACCTGATCACTATAAGTGTCTTAAGACTAAGGAACTCTTAGTGTCTATAAGAATCTTAGACCTATGATGAGGAAGTTGAGAGCTCACTCCAAAAGTGTGGTCAATAAATGGCGCCCAATAGGTGTGGTGTGACTGATAAGGGACACCGCACGTATTGGTGTTGATCGAGACTATTAACAATGTTCGAAGGGTCACAGGCATTAACAGAAATGATCTACTCTTAAACCAGAGGTGTAGAATGAATCATGATCTTAGTGCAATGTAACTCCACTCATGCTAAGAGCATAAGGGACGATGGAAGGATCCATTAAGGATCAAGCATGTGAACCTTCCACTAGGGAAGTAGGTTCAAGTTATCCACTAGGGATAAGAAGCTTGGATTTGGATGCAAGGTATGATTTGGGTAGAGTATCCATTGGGGATTAGAATGTATAACCCATTAGGGATAGATGCATGAACCTTCCACTAGGCAAGCAGGTTCAAGTTATCCACTAAGGATAAGGAGGGTTTGGATTTCTTTTAAGGGTGCACTCGCCGGGGAATGCAAGTTGAATTGGATTTGATTGACACCATTAGGGAAGTCAGGATGATTGATGTCTCACTGGGGAGAAATTGATTGATTATTTATTTAAGTTTTGGATTTCGAGATGGACCCTATTAGTTTGCGATGGACCGCACTGGGAAGGGGCCATGTCGACCTAGGCCTACCTCAAATTTACCAATCTAAAGGGGTAATCCACCAGCCACATGGTAGAACTATTTGACCTAAGGGATTTCCTTTCGGTGTGCAACGATCAAGTTAGAAAGAAAGCACGGAGACTCACATCCTCATAAATAAGAAACCTTGGGGTGATGGTGATGCGACAAATCGACGACTTAGGCATTCTTGAATAAATGCCTTCGGGGGACTTATATCAACTCAGGAGTAGTCATGATAATGTCATTTGATTTAATTGCATTTATTTTTAATTTCATTTTTTATATTTGATGGATGCCCTTAGTTTAAAATGGATCCACTAAGAAGGGGCTAATGTCAGCCTAGACCTGTCTTAGATTTACAAATCCAAATAGATAGTCTATCGACTATAGGGTAGAACTAACCAACCAAAAAGGTACTTTTCGATGTGCAATGGTTAAGTTAGGAAGAAATCGCGGAGACTCACATCCTCTTAAATAAAGAACCACTGGGGTGATCAGTCGCTTACACAACAAATCGGACCCGACTTAGGGTTGCCCATCGATTTACAACGGCCGTGCTGAAAAGAATACATAATAGACTTATATCTTTCAAAGCAAAGGCGATCGTCGGGGTAACTTATCGGTGGCACAACAAGTTGAACCCGACCTAAGGGCGACTACTGAGAGAGTGCCGACTTGGGGATTTATCCTAACTCAAAATAGTCAAGCAGTTCCTATAGGAAGTTTTGCTGACACTGCCCTAAAGATAAGATGCCTGCTTGGGAATGGGGCCACTGGGGGCTTGAGTTCTGAATACACAAGTGAATATATATTTTATTTATTTATTTTATGTTTGCGTGGACCCTGTTGGTTTGCAAGGGACCACACTGAGAAGGAGCTTATATCAGCCTAGTCCTATCTCAGACTTACTAGACTAAGGGAGAATCTGCACATCCGTTGAATAAATTCTCCAACCACAGGGGTGACTACTAGGAAAGGGGGACTGCCCAATCCATGAGTAATCGGGGTAGAGTCTAAATGGGGTTGCTAAGGATGTGATCGAAATAGAGTGCCCACAGGGGACGTGCCACTAGGGGCTTTATCAAAAACCTTGTAAAAGAAAGCCTGTAGGTATTCGGTGGCCAACTCAAGGAGAAAGCACGAGGACTCACATCTACAAAGAGTGGTGTATCCACCGGGTAGGTCACCGTCAACATGGTGATAACCAACCAACCTAAGGTGCCCGTCAGTTTGTGACAATTAGTGTAGAAAGAAGTTATGTAGACTTACATCTCTCCAAAGCAGAACTGATCACAGGGATAGTTTATCTTCGGCTCGATAGGGGCTATCCACCTAGGGCGACCACTAAACGAGGAGTCTAATATAAAGACTAAACCCAAGCTTGAAGTAGTCAAGAGGAAGGAGCCATTGGGGGACTTATCCTATGCCTCAAATATAATTAACCAGTCAGTACATGATGGCTAGTTCAAGAAGAAAGCATGTAGGCTTACATCCTCGTAAATGAAGTCAACACGGGATAGCTTACTGGCTACGCAGTAAGACCTAACAAACTAACCAGGCGGTCGTTAGTTTGCCATGGTCAAGTCAGGAAGAAAGCGTGGGGACTCATATCTGCTAGACCAGTGACCACTAGGGTGACATACTAGCAAGGTAGCATATCGGCCCAACCTAGAGCAGCTAATGAATGAGTGCCACAGGGGGCTTGCTCCCACATTAAAATAGCTCGAGATAAAAGATATGTGTTTATTTATGTTGTGAAAGAAGGAATAGGATGCCGCTTAGGTTCTCTTACACCTATCTTAAACATGTAGGAATGTCACTATACTAAGAAAGGATGCTGCTTAGGTTCTCTCACACCTAACTTAGCTGTACTAGTTGAAATAGGATACCTCTTGGGTTCTCTTACACCTGCCCTAATAGCACCGGAGGATCGAATGTGATTTGTGTTTGTGTCGTGAAGGGATAAGATGCCGCTCAGGTTTTCTTACACTTACCCTAAACACATTATGGCGGATTCACAAGCAAAAGATGTTTTTAACAAATAAGAGATGGAATTTAATATGAAAAGAAGTTTTATTGATGATTATTTTCAAACAAGATTTATGGATAATATTTCTTTAGGTAGAGCCCATTGATTGGAAGAATGGGGCGCTCTTCCTTACAGTTTATGAGTTGATAAGATCCTCCTTGGTAGGCCTTCTCTATGGAAAAAGGGCCTTCCCAAGTGGGTTTAAACTTGCCTCTCATCTTTTGATAGGCAACAATTGGTCTCCTTAGAACTAAAATAAGCTCTCCTACTTGAAAAGCTTTAGGACGGACCAACTTGTTATGTGCTTTAGTCAATTTGGACTTGTACAACTCGAGGTTCGGGCATGCCCTGAGGCATCTCTCCTCAAAACCTTCAAGCTCTTCTAACGCAGCTTGGTGTTCTGCTCTGTAGTAATCTTGCTACCCACAATTATCTTTAGTGATGAGAGTTTGACTTATAATGGTAGAATGGCTTAAGACCCATACACTAAGGAGAACGGAGTAGATTGAGTTGGAGTTCTGTATGTGGTGTGGTGAGCTCACAAGGCTTTAACCAACTACTCATGCCACTGTCTTTTATTATCATCCAGTGCCTTCTTTAGTATTTGGATGAGAGTTTTATTGAATGCTTCTGCTAGACCATTTTCCCTCGGATAGTAGATGGTGGACTATCTCTAATTTATGTTATGTCTCTGGGCAAAGCTATTGAATTTGGTGCTCTTGAATGCAGTACCATTATCAGAAATAATTCGTCGAGGCACCCCGAACCTATATATGATATGGTTCCTAAAAAATTAGAGCACATGCTGAGCTGTGATCTCTCTAAGTGGGATTGCCTCTGCCCACTCAGAAAAGTAGTTAGTGGCAGCTAGAATGAACCAGTGACCCTTGGAGAAAGGAGGATCGGTCAGACCCACTTTGTTAGTGCCCCAACACTCAAATGGCCAAGTGGCTAAAGTAGGATGTAGAATGTTAGGTGGCTGATGCAAGATCACACCGTGCACCTGACATTGGTGGCATCTCCTAGCTATATCCATGCAGTCTGTAATCATCGCAGGCTAGTAGTATCCTAGTCTTTTGATCTTGTCTTTCATCTTCGAACCGAACTGATGAGCTCCGCAAAAACCTGAATGTACCTCAGTCATAATCATACGGGCTTTGTGTTTGGCTAAACAATGTAACCACATATGATTGAAAGACCGCCAATACAAGGTGCCGCCCATGAGAGCATAGAAGATAGCTCTATATTTTACCTGGTGGGCTAATGACTTCTCTTGAGGTAGTTTTCCTGTGTTTAGGTAATCCATGAATGGTTGCCTCCAATCTGACTCATCGTTCTCTTTGGCAACGACAACCTCCCCTTCAAGAGAGAGTCTCTCGATGAGTTCAATGTTAATAAGGGAGAAGACTTATCTATTTTGAACCCTTATTGAAATGGACTCATCTTCTAGGCATGCAAAATTCTTGGCAAGCTTGGCCAATGCATCTGCTACAGCATTATCTCCTCGAGGAATCTTGTAGATAGTGACCTCCAGGATGTAAGCCAATCACTCTTTGGTGTACTTATGGTAATGATGGAGTTTAGGCTTTAGAACTTTGTAAGACCTAATGATTTGGTTGATGACGAGCTGAGAATCCTCGAAGATGCTGATGATCTGGACACATAATGTAATGACTAACTCCAGATCAGCAATTAGAGCTTCATATTTGGCTTCGTTGTTGGTGCATGAATTGGACAAATGATATGAGAATCTTATCACATCACAGTCCAGAGTTAGGAGAACTATTCTTACCCCTGCCTTCCCTAGAAGAGTATATCGTGGTTCTTATCCTTTTTGAGAGGAAGCTGCATCAAAATACATCTCCCAATAGAGAATTCTAGTGTCCTCAAAGTTCATAATTTGTTCATCGAGGAGGTCATCACTAAGAAGGGAATCAGCAGGAAGTGGTGTGCTACTAAGAAATCTGCTAGTGCCTATCTTTTCACAGCATGGAGGGATACGAATGTGATGTCAAACTGTGATAAGATCATGAACCATTGTGCCAACCATCCATATAACATTGTCCATGTCATGAGATATTACAGTGGATTGATTTTAGAGATCAGATTTACCTTATGAGAAAGCATGTAATGCCATATCTTTTAAGATGTGAAGATTAATGCTAGATAATATTTCTTAATGGGTGAGTAGTTTGCCTCATCAGGAATCAGACGATGACTGAGGTAGTAGAGAGCATTTTCTTTCCTCTCATCATTGGCTTGGGCCAACAAAGCGTCAAGGGAGTCGTCTAATGCAGCATTGTAGAGAATCAATGGCTTGCCCGGGATAGGGGCTGCTAGAACTGGCGGGGTCATCAGGTAGTGCTTGATGTCTCCAAGTGCATCCTGGTAGTTATCATCCCACTTGAACTTGGTGTCTTTTTCGGCAAGTGCTGAGAATGGCTGACATCTTCTTGATAAGTTGGATGTGAAGCATCTTGGATATGCCAATCACCCTTAGAATGATCTGAGTTGAGTTAGAATTTAAAGGGGTGGAATTTCTAAGATAGCCTTAATCTTCTCTGAGTCGACCTCTATTCCTCGATGTCAGACAACAAACCCAAGAAATTTCTCTGAAGCTACTCTGAATGCACACTTTAGGGGATTCATTTTTAGGTTAAATTATCTTAACCGTTCAAAAACTACACTCAAGTCGAGGAGATGGTCTTCCTTTTCTTTGCTTTTAACTACTAGATCATCAACATAACATTTAACTTGATGATGAATGTGTTCGTTGAAGATTTGAGTCATGGCCCGCTGGTATGTAACACTGGCATTTTTAAGGCTGAAAGACATGATCTTATAACAATAGATTCCAATTGAGGTTCAAAAAGTAGTGTTTCTTTCATCCTTGGGGGCCATCTTGATTTGGTTGTAGCCAGATGACCCATCCATAAAGGAGAATACTGCATGAGATGAGGCAATGTCCACCATCAATTTCAATGTAAGAAGTAGAAATTCATCTTTAGGACATGCCTTGTTCAGATCCCTAAAATCGACACATATATGAATTTGACCATTCTTTTTCTTAACTAGGATGACACTAGCTAATCAGGTAGGATATTTTTCTTCCATGATAAAGCCAACATCGATCAGTTTCTTGATTTCAGAAGTGATCTGTTATTCAATGTCTAATCACATGCATCTAGGAGTCTGCTTGATAGGGTTAGCATTAGGATCTATTGCTAGCTTGTGGACTACCACGTCAGGAGATAAATTGGGCATTTCTTTATAACTCCATATGAAATAATCCTTAAACTCAGCTAATAGCCTAACTAAATCATTGGTTTCTTCTTCATTTAATAAGGAACTAATGTACATTGGGCATGAATCTTCTTTTGTTCCCAAGTTAATTTATTTGAGTTTATCAATAGTTGATTTGGTTTCTTCTTCAAACTCTAGTGGTGCATCTTTGACTTCAGGCTCATTTGGGTCATCTAAAGTTTCTAAACATGCCCCCTTATAAGAATTTGCATGATTTGAGAAGAAGCTATCAGACCCCAAATTAGTTATGATGACTAAGCAATGGTTGTCATCGTCGACTGGACCCACTATGCTGAATCCTAATCTTGATCTTGATTGAGAGTATCTGGTTTGGTTGTCATATAATTTTTCAAAGTAGTTTGACTTGTGTTTAGACCAAGTATGTGGGATTAATCTCTTCTTTGCTAAGTTTATAACACAAGGCGAATATCAATCTAGAGGCAGTTGTATTAAATCTTTATATGAATCATCCTCAAGTTCTACATCGGCTTCTTGACTTGAGGATGATGCTCCCAACAAAAACCTCTTCAGACTGACATTTGTGGATGACTTGGGGGGCCTCCTTAACTACCAAACCTTCAACTTTTTGGGAGGAAAGTGAGGTTATAGCTAAAGTTCGCAACTGCTACTGACTGTTCTACATAATGATTTATATACATTCATGCTTTGCTTGGAGGCTTGGTCTTCACCACTATCTAGCTCGAACATTACCTCCAAAGGGACCCGTTGAGAGGGGTTGGTCGGTGTGCTAACCACATGAGACTCATCCTCCCAAACTGGACTCTAAGTTTATGAGGATAGTAGGGATACTCCTGTGAGCTGGACATAGCTTCTACCAGCTGGCCACCAGCAAGAAGGTCTTCCACTACTAAAACTGCCTCTGGAGTTGCCTCTTCCTCTACCTGGTGGAGTTTGAGTCATCTTACCCATGTGTTCATATGGAGAAATGAACTGTGGGCAGAATGTAATATTTGGTTCTACCTCTTCCTCGGTGTCTGATTCTCACTCACTTGTGCTTTCTATTTCTTTTTCAATTTCTTTTTTTTTTGATTTTGAACTTTTACCAAGTTCACAAGAATAGACTTTTTGATTTGGAGGAAGATAGTAGGTCGTGTCTTCATAAATCTTGCAGCTATAATTGAGAATGGCTTCAAGTCTCCTTTGGCACAATACTCGATTCCACCTCTTCTGAATTTGATGCATTGGTGCAAAGAAGATGGAACCGTGTTATTTTCATGTATCCAAGGTCTACCGAGCAAAGTAGTGAAAGATGTATTTGAATTAATTTTGTAGAACATGGCTTATCTCTTCCAGTCATCTATCTCTAGTGGTAACACTATAGAGCCTAAAGCCCTCTCGCCTTATTCGTTGAATCCTCTCAATAATATTCGATCTTCTCGGAGTTCAGAGATGTTAATCCTCAAGTAGGTAAGGGTTTTTAGATTCATAATGTTCACTAATGCACCTTGATCAACTAATACCCTGAAGAGCCTGAATTTGCCCATGTCAACTATAATGTAGAAGGGAGAGTTGTGCTCCATTATCCCCAAAAGTAAGTCTTCATCGGTGAATATAACTTCTCGAGCTTCTCTTGAAAAACATGCCTCCTCTCCAATAGTGGTCAGCTGAGCTAAGCATATTTCTGGATCAAGAAGGGCTTTGATCAATGACTCCCTCATCTCTTTGGATAAGACAAGGGCATCATATATGCTTAGTTTAGCTGGCAACTTTCTTAGGTGAGCGAGGATATTATAGTCAACTCTAGGTTGGTCCTCCACAAGCATATCCATAGGTGGAGCATCCTGTGGAGGGGCTTCTTGACTGCTAGAACCAATGACTTATTTACCCTTATCCTGAGGTGCTACCTAAGTGGTAGAACTTTGCCACTATAAAGGTTAACTTCAGTGACTTCATGGGATGGTTTAGTAGAAATTTTTACTAGCTCATCAGGTTCACCTACAACTTCTCTTATAGGATCATCAGAGTCAGATGAGTCCAAGTCTATCTCAATGGGTAAACCCAGGTGATTTAGAAATGGATAATCTATTTTGAAATTAGAAAAGAGTGGATCAAATTAATATAAGTATTAGTACTTGGAGAGCTTTCAATAGGATTAAAATCATCAAAATTATCAAAAGTAGAGAGAATGTAAGTGGAATCAGTCTTCTTCTTCATTAATTTCTTATATTTGGATGCTGGTAAGTAAAGTAAGCAGAGTGAGAGATTTGATACCCCCCCTAGACGACCGCTAAAGAAGAATTTGAAGGAGTGGCAACTATGAGGCTGGATCTGGATGGTTGTACTAATGTGCTATCCTGGGCAAGTGGAAGCTATCGCTGCTGCTGCTGGGCTTCTACCTCCCTCATGTTGTCTTTACCAACTTGCAAACCTTCCTTAGAGTTGGAGGTTTAAGCTATTTTAAGCACCTGCAAGGGTAACTTTTTGATCTTAAAAATTATTTTCTTGGAGGTTCGAGATAGGGAGATATCCCAACCTTCCTCTATCTTGAGAAGATCACGTGTATCCCTAAGGATTACCCTAACAAAACTAGAAGTTCTAATAGGTATTCCTTAGGGATGATAATGGAACCCGACTAGTAGCTATGCTCAAGCCAGTCCTTAAAGGTAAAGCAATCTTCCAAGACATGACCTAGGATGCGGTGGTAGGGGCAATAGTTTGGATCATGATTCTTTCCCACATCCTTTGGCCTCCTAAGCTCCAGTAACTGAAAATCAGGCTTCTTCAAGAGGTTCTTGAACATTTTCATGACTACCTCCCTTTTGAAAGAATAAGCCTTATTTATTTTATCGACAAAAGTATGTAAGTTATAGTTACCCGGTGGTGGATAAGAATACAACTGCTGATGCTGTGGATAGGGATACTGTTGAGGAGGCGATGGTGGAGGTTGTTGTGGCAACTGAGGTGGACGATATGACAACCGAGGCAGTGGCAGAGTGAGGTGGTAGGGGAGGCTGCTAAGCTCAAGGTCTATCTGATTGGACTCTGGCTGGTTGCTTCCCCTTATTAACTACTGTAACTGCCCCTGGCTTTTTTTTCAAATGCTTTCTACGATCTGGGCTTGGCTGACTGATATTGGAAAGGTAACTGTTTGCCTCTCCTTGTAGACTAGCCGCCTTTTTATTTAATTTCTCAAATATCTTAACGAGGAACCATCTAAGCATGAAGGCAACCAGAACACAAATATTCTTAAGTAGAATTTCAATGGCATGCTGTTCAGACAGTTGCGGTTCACATTTCATAGTTAAATTACGTCATCTAAAAATGTAATCAACAAGGGACTCACCGGGGTGTTGTTGAGCTACAACGAGATCGCCCATAGTTACCCTTTGCTGAGCTCCAATAAATATCTTAATAAAGAGCTACTACAACTCAGCAAATATCTTTTCTGAACCATTGGATACTTCATCATACCAATTGAATGCGATGCCTGTCAAGCTGTTGATGAAGAGGTGAAATAAGAGTGCATCGCTGCCACCGACATTGCAACATTCGACTCTAAAATGTACTATATGCTACCGGGGATTCCCACTGTCATTGAAAATCTTGAAGGATGGAGGCACAAAGCCCTTAGGGTATTGGACACCATCAAATTACTCCGGGTAGGGTCTACCCTTTGGAATAGATGAGCCACCTTGGGCTTGGGCCAACACATCCTTCACCTGTTGCTCCACTATATGTTTGATGTCTCTTTCATGCATGGAGGTGCTATCCACTACTTTCCTATGCAAGCTACCACTGTCTGCTTCTATAGGAATGCATCTAAGATGATCTAAAGTGTGTTCCAACTCTACTGTCTGCTTCTGTAGGAATGCATCTAGGCCTAACTTAACTCTTGGATTAGTGACCTAATAATCTAGTGTGTGCGAAAATGGGCTTGTGTGGTATGACTTTACTAGGCCTTTTAGGCTTAAATTTTCATGTAAATTTCAAGATTCATTTAATTTACCATTGTGTGATTTTAATTCAAACAATTTAATTAATTTATGATCTTGTTTCCATTTTTTAGGTTTATTTTGGGTATTCAAGTGGAATTTAGATTTTAAAGAATGAAAAATGAAATAAGTCTCACTTCGGGTGGAACCTATTCTATTAAACTTCCTAAATCCTAATAGAATGAGATTTTCATCCATTCTAAAAGGTCAAACAAAGATCATAAGTATTTTAATTAGCTTCTTTTGAATTTATTTGAATGGTTTATCTTAAGTTAGGTTTGATTTGATTAATATTTTGATTTACTTTTAAAGTTAAAGTTAATGTAATGCAATGTTACTAGGATTTGAAGACTTCATTCTTTTTATATTTCTTTTATTTTGATTAATATTACCTTTAACTAAAATTCAAAATATTTCTTTAAATTTTAATTAAAAGTTAATATCATCAGTTTAGTTTACTTTCAAGTGCTTTAATTTATGTTATATTATTTAATTTATATACACTTTTTTATAACTTAGATTTATATTTGATTTTATGTTTCTTTCGATTTCTTTTGGTTAAATGTTCATTTAATTTTATGTGTTAGAATTGTTTAGTTTATTTGATTGAATTAATTCCACTCATTAGTTTTATGAATGTTAAGTATTTGTTAATTTAAATGAGTTAACTTAGTTAATTTAAAATGATTTTTAATTCAAACTTGATTTAGAAGTTTTGATTTCATCATTTAAGTGATTCATTATACCTTAATTTTGTAACTTAGGATGACTTATTAACTTATATATTTATACTTCATCATTCGGGTTAAGTTTAATGAAATATTACATGTTAAAGTTTCATTATTTTGTTTAATCTCTTAGGATGAGATTTTGTTTATCAATCATAACTTAGGAAACTTAGGCTACTTTGAGCACCAAGCCTAACCTAAGCCATTTCAACTTTTAGGTTATTTAGATTAAGGGGCTGTTTGGTTGCCTGCATTTGGAATGCAGTGTAAAAGGAATGCAGTGTAAAAGGAATGCAGTGTAAAAGGAATTCAGTGTAAAATGATTACTTTATAGTTGTTTAGTTGAGAGCTTTACAAATTCATGACTTTGTTTTTTTTGTTTGGTTGACAAAATGTAATGAAAGAAGGTTTTGACATCGGCGGGGCTGCTCGGACCCATGGCGGCGTGAAGGCGCTGGCGGTATCTACCGAGGAGGTGGTGGCCGTGGTCGTGAAGCGGCGTGGCTAGCACACCCACCGCCACATCATCACTTTACATTATTTGTATTTGAATTCACCAAAATCTGGCGAATTCTAAATACACGCAAATTAGCCTTTCTGGTGTATTTGAAATGCATTACATTACACTGGAATTTTACTTTACTTGCAACCAAATGCTTGAAATGTTCAAAAGAGTGCATTTGGAATGCAGGCAACCAAACAACCCTTAAATGATTTGATTAATCAGCTTTTATTTTCACTTGAAATTATCAATATTCCTTAACATTAAAAATGGACTTAAAGTAAATTTAATATTAATGATTATTTTATTTGGGTATAAAGTTCAGGAGTTGATTAATTTTGATTTTAATTGATCAATTGATTTATTATAAATTTACTAAATTAAATTACTTAATATTTGATTGAATTTTATATTCTTAATTATTTTTTTAATCATTAAATGCATAATTAATTAACATTAACTTTAGTGGGTTAACAAATTTTTCTTAGGTTTTATGATATTAATGAAAATGTTTTAAGTTGGTTATAAATTTTTATAATTTTTGTAATTTTTGATTTATAATTTCATTTAAACTGTTCTAGAGATAGGAAATTCAACAACTTCTAATCTAGAGGTCATTTAGCTTTGAACTTTTATGGTAAGTGTCCTTGCCAATTTAAGTTCTCTAAATTTTCACCTTAATCAGATGTGCAATTTAAGATTAATTAGGGTTTTACTTATTTTAATAAATTATAAATTAAAACTAAAATAGAAGGAATTAATTAAGAGTCTTAATTTTCTCAAATTCCCTTCAAGAGGATGAATCCATAGAGGGTTTATTTAGAATTTTTAGAGTTTTGGTTGATTTATTATGATTTTTCAAAATTCAGATGAATTAATTGAATTAATTAATTCAATGAATTACATAATTAGGTCATTTTAAGGATTATAAGGTTTTAGAAAGTTTTAATGGTGTTTTAAAATTCATCAAAGTTCATTATGATGATTTAATTTGGTTTCACATTTTTTCATAATTTTATGACATTAATATAAATTAATTTCATTAAATTAAGATTTATACCTTGAAATTTTTAGG
Organism: Cymbidium sinense; assembly: GCA_021442155.1. Taxonomy (NCBI): domain Eukaryota; kingdom Viridiplantae; phylum Streptophyta; class Magnoliopsida; order Asparagales; family Orchidaceae; genus Cymbidium; species Cymbidium sinense. Next base: position 163,188,134 of record CM038216.1, on the reverse strand, counting down.
TCTATGAATTTACTTTCTAATAAATCCTAAAAAAATTATCTAGGGTGTGTTTTAACACTAATTTTAATTCACCAATGTTTCAAATTAGTTGGATTAATGGTTTAAGTTTAATTTATATTTAATTATTTTTAATGAAACCCATATTAACTTAAAATTACCCAATAAAAATTAGGGATTATGGATTTAATGGATTCTTCTTACTGCGAAGAATCCATTGAGCTTTTATTTACAATTTTAGGCAGTAAAATTTATTTTCTATGCTTTTTTGAAATTCTAGACATTTTATGTTTTTTTTAAATAAAGGAAAACTTGCTTTTTCTAATTAATCCAATCAGCATCACATGGCGCTGACGTGACTCCGCTTTACATGCGGCGATGCTTGATTGGGCCTGCTGGATCCATTTAGATCGAGCTCAAATGGTAGGGAGGACATAAGATTCATCATGGCTGTCTGATTTTTGATCGGACGACCATAATTTCTCCCTTGATTTTTTTAAATAGGTTTTAATCAATTCATGTGACTAAATTTTAACCGTCTGTTCCTAATAGAAGGAATAGATGGCAAATATTCTGTCTCTCCCATCAACAATGGAAGTCGAGCACCGTACATCAAATTCTCATAATTTTCGACAATCTAGTTGATGGAATTGTTCCATTTTGATTGCAAATCCATCTAGACTTCATTTGGAATGCATCTATATGGATTGATCTCACTTGAGATCAACTTCCCTTGAGAAAGGATCAAATTGAAATGCAAGGGTGGTTAGATTTGAGGCATACCTTGCCGACGTCGATCCTCGGCAGTGGAAACACTTTGAGTTGCTTCGTGGGCATGTGGCAAGCCTCTGGGTGTAAGGAATTGGATTTCTTCCTTGCCGATTGCTCTATAGGCTAAGCTCTTTATATTCACTGACGGCTTTAGTCAAAATTTGACTTGCCAGTGGCGTGGGAATAGGAGAATGGGTGATTTCTTCTTCGTTTCACTTAAGGAAGCTGTGTGAATGCTTAGATTGCAAGAGAGGTTATCTTCTCTTCTTCTACATTTGGCCAAGAGCTTTCTTATGGGTAGTTTAAATAAGAGTTTTCTATGGTGATTGCCACGTTCGGAGGCTAGCTCTAAGAGGTGGTTAACTGATTGGGGTTAGTCCAAATTAACTAGGATGAGGGAGAGGAGAAATGGAGGAAGTGTCTTGGATTGGAGAGGATTTGTCTTCATGTTCCACATCACTTTCCCATGGCATATTCCTTTTCTTATGGATTGACTTGAGACCTTTAAGTTCTTTCAAATTTGGCTACCAATTTAATTAAACTCATCATAGAAAGGCTTTGCATGTAATATATTCCTTTTCTTATGTAATACATTTAGTTTGATTTGGATTAGGCTAATCATGGAAAATGTTTATTATTCATTCATTTAGATTAATAATTAACCATCCAAATCAATTTAAGATATTTCATGAGTCAAACATCATTTAAATTAGGTTTAGGCATGAACACCTTAAATTAGTTCACTTAAATATTTGTTCCCTTTGGTTTAGTTTAAATAATTCCAATTGATAGATTGGACTTAGGTTTAGGTTTTATTTATGTTTATTTGAGTATTTGAGATGATTTAAATTAATTAGTTTATTTTATTTGAAGTTAACTTCTAATTTAAACCCACTTTGATATAAATTGAGCTTAATGGGCTAACATGGGTTCAATTGGGTCAAATGATCAAATTGATCAAGTTAAACCTCATAATGGATTGAATTATGTTTAATGATGATTCCCAAATTATTTTGGATATTTAATTTGAATTGATATTGATTGAATTTAAGTTTTAGTTTCATAAGGTCCATTTAAGCATATTTAGATTAAGTGATCTAATTAACCTAATTAAGGGCTTATTGAATTTAGATTTGTTTAGATCCATGTTTAAATAAGTTCATTTGATGATTTTGAGTCTTTAGAATAATTTAATTTGGTCAAATTTTGGTGGGTTGATCTTTCACCTAGTGGGACCAACATAAGTCAAGTCTTCGTCAACTATCTTTGACGTTCATTTGGATTTAGTTTTAAATCCATTTATGTTTATGTAATGAATTTATGCTTTCTATTTAATTTGATTTCATTTTTTTTATTTTCTTTGAATTTCCTCAGGTTTAAGAGGCTTGAGCTTTGGTAGGTTAATTGGGTTAACCACCTCAATTATCTTAATCTAAGCTCAAATGGATTTATATTTCAGTTTGAATGTGCTTGATTCAATCATTTATTTGGATTTGAGTTTGGTTTGGGTCCACTTAACCCTATTATGTTAGGGTATGCCCTAAAGGGATTTACTAGGTCACTAAGTATGGTGTCCTAAGTGCTTAATTAGGAGGCTCCTAATTTAGAGTTAAGTGTCATAATTACTTGTTTAGAGCTGATGTTAACCTCATCCAAAAATGTGGTCAACACTCAAATCATGTGATTTGATTTTCAAATGTTAAATTCTTTTCTTACTAATTTACACTCTCATTCTTTCCCTATCTTTTCTCTTGCTTTGGACGACCACTCCATGTACCAAATGTTATTTAAGGTGGTGCTCTCATGACCTCTTTTCTCTCTTGATTCTATTCACCTGGCCAAACTTATGCTAGTGAATTTCTTGGAGTCAAAGTGCTAAAGCTCATCTCTCTTCTTCACTCTTTAAACATCATATTAGTGGAGATCTTCTTTAAACTTTTCAAGCTTCTTTCAAGCATTTGAAAAGTTCACATAAAGTCTTGCTTTCATTGTTCATACATACAAAGGACTTGAGTAATGATGTTAAATTCATTTTAATCTTTTAAATCATTTGCTTTTGTTTGTTTGATTTGAATGAAATGATTTATATGCTTCATTATTAATTTTTTTTCTCGAAAGCTCTGTTCATTCTCATTCAAATTGATTTGAAAGATTCTCTCGTTATTTGATTGGATTGAAATAATGTTCATAAAGCTTTTACAATGATTATTTCTTGTTTTTCCTTTTTTTCAAAATCATTATATTTTTACTTTATTCAAGCTTTTATAAAGTTATTTTAAATTTTGCATTTGATTAAAGATGATTTAAATTCTTGTATTTGATTTAAGTTAACTTATATTTCATTTCATTTTACTTGGTTAAGTTAACTTGAAGATCATTTTATAGCATACTTATAAATCATAAAATTACAAAATATTAGTTGAGCTCTTTCTTATTTGTTATAATATTGTTTTGTAGGCTTTAGTGCAAAATTATTTTTAAAAATTGAATGTTAGATATTTTTTTTTCGTTCTTTTGAACTTGTTTGAGGTTATACTTTCCTAGTGTAGAAAAGTATATAGCTGAGGTTGTACTTTCCTAATGTAGGAAAGTATAAGAGATCTGTTGTAATCTTGTTTTTGATTAGTAAATTCCTAGTCAGTGTGTCTAGGCGTGGACGTTGCTCGATTTTTGGGTTTGGTTGAACTATGTAAAAATCTTTGTGCCTCCTATCTTATACTTCTTTACAGTTTACTTTCTTTGCTTGGTTGTCTACTTGCTTTGCTCCTTCATAAGAAATATATTTATATTTATAATTAACTTTTCTACCAAAGTCAAAATTAAGTTTTACCAATTCACTAGCCTCTTAGATGCCATAACCTCTTAACACAACCTTTATTATAGTCATCTTTGCCTTCTTTCAATTCAAGCTATTATACTTTTTTAGTCTTTTGAAGTGGTCCCCATCCTCAATTTATCATGCTTTAGATATTAAATACCATCTTGGTTCTTGTGGTGGGGGTGCTTCCTGTGCTAAAGGAGGTTCTTCTTTCTTCTACATGGTTGTTATTATTATCTGCATAATTTTAGTTATGGTTAGTGTAGATTTAAGATACACTACCTCTTTGAATGAGCTTATTGGGACCCCATATTTAGATATATATGCTTAATATGAGTGAGATAGCCCCACCCCTTAGTTGTTGTTTGTCGTACTATGTGTAGGATGTTGGAGTGAATTATGACTCTTATTTTAATAGACATATTTTATTATATTACAAAATTTAGTGTAGCATGCTCCTTTGTGATGTCACTTAAGTGGCCACTTGGGTGTAGCCTGATTGAGATGATTGAATGCATGCTAGGCTCTTAAATTGGTGGTAAGTGCTTAAGCAAAAAGTTGATGATGTCTGATGATGTTTTTCTCACCTCTCCTATTGTGTACCCAATGCTTTGAAGTGGATAATATCATCATAATTAGCACTATTTTTTAGAAAATTTGAGTACACGTCTTTTAAAATATCTGATAAGCTATTAAAGGCATTAATCTAATGAATATTAAATAATACATCTTGTCATGGATGAAGCATTGACTATGCATATGCTCCATAAAATTTGGATAGAGGTCTCACACCACTAAGAGTAAGTCAAGGATTGACTCTTTTCCAAAGATCTGCTACATTCTTGAGATTATAATTGCTTGAATGAGTCCATTGAGTTCCTTGAAGCCTATCTAAAAAATGTAGCAGATCTTTGCTTGAATGAATCCATTGAGAAAATTTGAGTACCATATCTCCTAACTATATGGCTTCATTATATGGTTGTGGTTGGTCACTTAGGGTGACCGCTTTGGTATTTTAGGAAGCAATTTGGAGTGGTGTTCAAGACATAATGATAATAGAGGCCGGCTAACCATAAATAGATAATAACCCAAATTCTAGAATACCAAAATTCTAAGGTTAGAACTTTCTCCACAAAACTCTATATTACATGAAATAAAATGCTAATTTCAAGAATGAAGGTATAATTATGATTTAAAATGTTTTGCAAAATCTTATAAAGTTTAAATGATTATTTTAATTTTTTTCCAAGATTTTTTAGGTAAAATGCATTTTGGTTGACTAGTTGTTTGGTCACTTAAGGTTATTAGAACTTGGAATTATAGTCAAGATAAATTATAATAAATGCATGAAGATGGATGTTTAGGATGTCTAGTATAATTTTAGAGTTTTTCATAAATGTTTTAGTAGTTTAACCATATCAAACACCTGTTAGAAAAGACTAAGTTAGATTGGGCCATGTTTTGTTAAATCACTTTAAAGGAATAATTAGATTTTTTTTGGCTGAATATATGGAAAATAATTTTTAAACACTTAGAGGAACAATATCAAAACAATGTAGAAGAAAACACAAATAAAATCATCACATAAAAGTTAGGACACTCACCAAAGTAACCTCGGGTGAATAATCATAGAATCCCCTAAACTATGTTGGTTTGCCACCAATGATGAACTCTTTCAAAATTTCTCCAATATATTTGTATAAAAAGTCACCAAAACCATTTATTAATGAGCACAAAATTTTTTTTTACATCAGTGAATTTAGATGAGAGAAAGGAGGAAGAGGTTGGAAAAGGGGCTTGCCTTTTAAACATATAACTTACCCCTCCTTAAAGTTGCCGGCACCTACTATTTTCCTATATAATTACTATTAATTAATACTAATTAATTGATTAAATTTTATTTAATTACTTTTTTGCACATTCTAAGACATGAAACCTATATCAAATTACATAAGTCTTACAACATAATTCTCACATAAACATTAAAACATAACATACAATTGACATAAGATAAAAGTAGCTAAAATCTTCAATATTTTCTAGTTTCATTCTCTTCTAATGCCTTCCTATTCCTTGCAATTAGACCTCCATGCTTGGCTTTCATAATTTTGCTTCAAAACTTATGATTGGACCACCTTATGCTACACTTTTCCCTATGTCTGAAAGAACTCTTTTTTGAAGAGTTAAAATCTAGGTTATCTACTATAAGCTTTGGAGCCAACTTCTCCAAATCATCCATGGTCAACCAAGTGTCTTTTAAAGTTGTCTTTAGATGAGAGAAAGGGAGGGAGAGGTTGGAAAAGGGGTTGGCCTTTTGAACATATAACTTCTCATCCTTAAAGTTGTTGGTCCAACCTATAACTTCTTTAACTAAATTTAGATAAGATAAAGGCGAGGGATTGGTTTGAAATGGGGTTTGTCCTTTCAAACATATAACTTCTGCCTCATTAAAGTTGTTGGCCCCTCCTATTTTCCTATATAATTACTATTAATTAATTCTAAATAATTAATTAAAATTTATTTAATTACCCTACTCCACATTATAAGATGTACAATTTATGTCAAATTACATAAGTCTAACATAAAGTTTAAAACATAACATGCAATTAACATAAACTGAAAGTAGCTAAAATCTTCAATATTCTCTTGCTTCATTCTCTTACAATGCCTTCCTATTCCTAGAAACTAGACCTCCATGCTTGGCTTTCATTTTTTTTTTTTTTGCTTCAGATCTTATGATTGGACCACCTTGTGCTACACTTTTTCCCTATGTCTCAAAGAACTCTTTTTTTGAAGAGTTAAAATCTAGGTTATCTACTATAAGCTTTGGAGCCAACTTCTCCAAATCATCCATGGTCCACCAAGTGTCTTTTAAAAGTGTCTTATCCCTCCACCTCTTAAAGAATCTTTGATCTCCATCTTAATCTTCTTTATTTGTAATGATATGATTCCCCTTAAATAATGAATGTTGGGTAGGCACCTATAAAGAGTGATTTTGTGTTCTTGGAAGCAAATAATCTTATGCATTTGGAGGCCTGCTAACCTCTTTAAATGATATTAGGTCTTCCATGTTAAAAGTAAGGCTAATAAACATGTCTTTTGGCAATTCAAGAATATATGCATTTATGCCAATTTTTCTAATGATTGTAAGTGGCATACATGCCCTAACTTACAACTTTTTAGAATGGGTGGAAACATACCCTTCAAGGAAGAATCTTATTAACACATGATCCCCTACATTCAATTATTTAAATTTACTTAGTGAAGTAATTGAATTTAATGTAAATGTATGTCATTTAGAAATTCTATGCATCAATGTATAAATGGATTCATATGCTTTATTTATTGATATTAAGCTTAAGATATATATATATATATATATATATATATATATATATATATATATATATATATATATATATATATATATATATATAATGTATGCATGAATTTTTGTAAAGATGATTTAGGAATTCCTTATACATAAGAACATACATTTGTATGTTGGAATTTATACAAGTTTGTGCCATGCTTAAATTAGAGAAGTGAGGTAATTTAAGATCCCTTTGGGACTACTTAAAGTCTCAAGTTCGTAAGATGTCCAGACTATATACTTGTTAATTCACATACAAATGCAAATGCATATATGTATAAAGATGAATTAATGAAAGTGTTTAAGATATTTGAAAATAACTTAACCTTACTGTCCATTTCACTGCAAACTTTTATGTATGTGCAATTATTAAACCAGGAAGTAAGATAATCTAAGACAAACTTGGGACTACTTAAAGTCTCGTGCACCCGAGATTTCCAAATTATATACTTGTTAATTCACATACACATGTATATGTATATATGCATGAAAATGAATTAACAAAAATATTTAAGATACTTAAAGATTTGAAAATAATTTAACCATTCTATGCATTTCACTACAAACTTTATGGTATATGCCATTGTTAAACCATGAAAGTATGATAATTTAAGATCCTCTTGGGACTACTTAAAATCTCGTGCTTTCTGGATGCCCAAACTATATACCTTTAAAGCATGTAGATCATATATATAAGTATAGATTTGTGTTTTAATTATCATGATTAATTCAAATTTATGCTAAATAAATATTTACATTTATTAAAGAAAGTACTTTAAGATTTACTAGTGATAATAACCACACTATTAGTTTAAATATGCAATTAATGAAATCTTGAACTTTTGAAATATGAATGCATGGAACATATGGTATATACATTTATAAAGTGATTTAAATAAAGTAATTAAACATCACCAAACAACCTATTTAAAGCCATTAAATCCTAAATATATTCATACGAAGATAATCACCTTTGAGCCTAATAAAATTTATTAAATATCAATTTTAAAATTTGAGTTGTTTAAACTTAATAAGAAGACAGAATTTAGAGTTATCCCATAACCCACTTCTGTTCATTTAGAGATTTAAAAAAGATTTGATCATTTAATAGTTGTTATCCTATAATAGATTTGATCATTTAATAAAAAAATCTTAAGGCTAATGAATTTTTATATACCAGAGAGTTTTCTCTTGAACTACATAAGGAAGTAGAATAGTATTTATTTTAAATTGGATTCATGATTCCTTATAAAAGCAAACCCTTATAGTTAATTACATCTTAGGAATGGAGGACCTCTTTCTAAGAAAACTATCAGTTAAAGAAATAAGCTATTATTTTTATGGATTTTTAAGTTGGTTTTCAAAGGAAAATGATAATTGGAATTTTAGAAAGAAATAATCCAAAGTGGAAAGAGTTATTTTGGAAGTCAATAGAGATTATGTGAGAAATGCTTACAAATATTATGATGCTTAGCAGACATTTCAACTATCCTACCATTGGGCTTTAAATTTTAAAATTTAATAGAAGTTTGAGTTGACATTTTATTAGAAATCTAGGATTTCGATTATAGCAGCATAATACTGTAGATATGCTTAGGGTTGAAGACTTATTCCAATATGATGCTTCAGATCTTAAGTCTATAATTAATTCTGACACAAGTAAGATGCTCGAGCTAGTTTAACTTTTGGGAGTTATTAACTCTTTCTCTCACTTAAGAAAGGGAACATATCCCTGACTCTTCTGGACTTATAGCCCACCTGAAAGGGCTGCTAGCTAACACCACCTAAGTAAATTTTAAATCCATGATGTCAAGTCTCATGTAACAAGATAGTTGGGCTGTTACATTTTAAGAAAGAATCTAAGAACTTAGACTCACTCTCTAATCTCTAAGATTATGTTTGTGTATGAAATGATCCTAACTAATGCAACATATTTTAGCTTTTTGGTATTTTTGACTCACAATTCATTTAAGATTTTAGGGTATGCATTTTATGCTTAAATGACATGCAAATAAAAGTAGTCATGGGACAAATCAAGAAGAAAAGATAGACTTTACCAGGAAGAAAAGATAGATTTTAGGGTATTCATTTAAGATTTTTGACTCACAATTCATTTAAGATAGACTCTTTAATCTCAAAAGTCAAATGGCCCCTATGTACAATGGGTGAAGCACCCAATTCATGGAGTTAGAATAATATGCTAGCATCATTCATAAATGCTAGTTATTTCTAGTTAATTTTAAGTTATTCCTAGGGCTTTAATTCATGTGAAGTTTCAACTTTTTTTTTTTTTTTTTTGTTTAAGTCAATCAGATTTAGGTTGGGTAGAAAATTTAATTTTTCTAAAAGCTTAATCGTCTAGGCATTCATCACAAAAAGTACAACATAGAAAGAAACCTAAAAAAGTAGGTTGATTCTATTACACACCTAAAATAAATCAAGCCATTTAAATTAAAGAACAGGCCATTGTGGCTAGGTTGATTCTATTACACTCTAGAAGAAAGAAAAAAAATAGAAGTCGAGCTCTACCTTTATATAGCCCAGCCTAGAACTACAAGTTTAGATCTATGGGGGTCTTCTTTCCAAGATCGCCTCCTTTTTTAAGGACCTCCATTGGGCTTCATAGGGAACCTCTGCACCTATCGGTTGGTAGTATCAGCTCCTACAATTCATCGATCCCATAGATCCTAACCTAATTCTAAGGATCAAATTACATTTTAAATTTCAAAAATAAATCCTAAGCCCTACAAAACAAATATCAAAAAAAAAAAAAAATGCAAATAACACACCAGTAATTATATTTGCAAACATACGGGCTTAGAATTAGTTACTTGACAAGCCCACCTATCTTATTGGGCTATGCTTAGGGACTTAAGCATACATACAAGGAAAAACTTATTTATAATAATTTATTATGACAGTCCCTTTTTGCACAACCCCCCTGTAGAAGGCAACATTAGTTCTAAAAAAACACGTCCTACCATCCAGACTAACGACAAACAATCCTAGCCATCCAGCCTAAAATAGTACATTATAAAAAAAATTACATCACATCACATCATAGATTGACTTAACCTAAATGAAGGGTCGATGAGCTAACATTTTAGTGTGTGAAGAAAATGGGCCTGTGTGGTAAGAATGTGCTAGGCCATTTTAGATTCAAGTTTCAATTTGAGTTTTTTTATATTTAATTTAATTTTAAGACTTTTTTAATTTTCATGATTTCCATTATAGGCACGTGTCATTGTTATACCAGAGATTCAAGGTATAAAGATTTTCTTCAGATTAGTAGCCCTACGATCTCGGGTGTCCAGACTATATACCATATGTTGCTAATTATAAAAGTTTTTTTATTTTTATTCTTTTGACTGTTCTAATCTTAAAATTGGTTTAATTTACCATGGGTGGTTTCAATTTAAGTGATTTAATAATTTCTAATTTTATTTTCATTTTAGGTGCATTTTATGTTAAGATTAAATTAAGTTCTCAAGAATGAAGAATGAAATAAATTTTACTTTGGGTAGAATCCATTCTAGTCAACATCATAAATCCTATAGATTGAAGCCTCCACCCTAAGAAGAAGGTTCATTCCAAAGGTCAAACTAAGATCTTAAGTATCTTAATTAACCTCCTTTGGATTTAGTTTGAGTTTAGTTCAATGAATGTTTTAATTTTGTTTATTTTGAATTCTTTTTTAATTTATTTCTTTTATTTAATGTTGATTAATCATATATTGATTAAGTTTATTTCTTTAAGGTATGTTTCTTCAATCAAGTTCAATTAAGGTTCCTTTATCATAATTTGATTTGAATTATTTTCACTTTAAGTCTAATTCATTTATTATAGTTTGAGTTTTGTAATTTGATTTTGTTTAATTCATTTAATTAGATTCATTTCATTTATTTGATTCATATAATTCATTTAACTCAGATTAATTAGGTTTATTTATTACATTAGTGCTTATGTTATTGTAATTTACTTTAATTTAATTTTCATTTTGATTTATGTACATAGTATATTTAGCTTATTTAGATTTGCTATATTGTTCTCATTATGGCTTTTTATATATTTATTTTAATTCAATTCCTTGTTCATTTAATTTTGATTTTATGTTAATTTTATTTGTTAGTTAATGTTTATGTTATTTTTGTTTTATATTTATGTTATGTTTAATCCATGTTCATTGTATATTTACTTTATGTTTATGTCAAGTTTGGTAACTTAGATTAATGTTTTACAATTTAGTTTAATTTCATTACTTAAATAATTCATCACATTTTAATTCATAATGCTGTGGCTTATATGTTTTCAATTAATTTGATTTTATTCACATTCATATTATCATTTCATTTCATTTCATTATGAAGTTTGAATTAATTTTATTGGCTTCAACTTATGATTCTATTTATTGGTTTAGGTTAGTTTATTATATGTTAAGAATTTAATTTCCTAAGTTTCAAACTATATAAATATAATTAACTTACTTAATTTATGTGCTAATATCATAAGATTGTGTTGTTCACTCAAGTTGAATGAGTTGAGAAGATTTATATGTTAATGAAGTTCATATTTAGATCTGAAATTTATTGGCTAACTTTAATCCTAATTGGTTAAAAGTGTTTATTTAATTAAATGTTATTCCTTTAATCACTTCATTAAATTTCTTTAAATATATAATCAATTGATTTTATTAACATAAGAGGGTTACACAATTTCTTTTGAGTTGTCTAAAGTTAATTGAAATGTTTTAAATTGATTTTGCAAAGTTTTATAATTTTTATACATTTTTAATTTAATATTTCATGTAAATTGATCTAGAAACTTGAAAATTCAATAACTCCAACTCTAAAGGTCAATTAGCTTTGAAATTTTTATGGAAAATGGAATTAGTTCCCAATTTAATCTTCCTAAAATTATATCTTAATCAGATGAAAAATTTGGGTTTAATTAAAGTTTTAATTATTTTATTAAAACTTTTATTAAGCTTAATTTAAAGAGAATCAATTAGGAGTTTTAATTTTCCTAGATTTCTCTAAGGAAGATGATTCCATAGAGGGTTTATTTAAAATTTTTAAAAGTTTGGTTTATTTATTATAATTTTCCTAAGTTCAAGTTGATTATTTAAATTAATTAATTTAATTAATCATTAGATTAGGTAATTTTATTTTTTACTATGTTTTAGAGAGTTTCAATAGTATGTTTAAGGTCATTAGGATTTGTTATGATTATTTAAGTTATTTCTAAGATTTTTTATAATTTTTTAATTAATATTTATTTATTTCATTAAAATTAAGTTTTGGAATTAAAAATTTCTTATCTTTTTATTTATTTTGAAATAAATTACCAAAAATTTCTTTGAAGTGTATTTAAACCTTAATTTCATTTCTCCAAAGTTTTAAATTATTAGAATTAATGGATTAAGATTAATTTAAGTTTGATTATTTTCATTTAAAGCCAAATTAATTTTAAATTACCTAAAATGAATTGGGGATTTTAATTTTAATGGATTTCACTCACCATAAAACCTTTATTTGGATTTTTTGGCTTAATATTTTATTTATTATAATTTTTTTTGAAGTTTTTCCCATTTTTCTATAATTTCTTAAAATAAAAACTTCTGATTTTCATATTTAACTGTGTCGGTGCCATGTGGCATGAATGTTGCACCACTCCATTCATCCACAAGGGATCCACATGGATCTCACGTTAAAATTATAGTGCACACAGTTTCTATGAGACATTTCAGATAGTTTTGCATGTTTTCATAGGGGTTTTAATCAAGCAATTCAACTAAATATCAGCCGTCTGTTCCTAATGAAATGAACAGACGTTGGAGATTCCACCTATCTCATCGACGGTGAAAGTCGAGAGCCATTCGTTGATTCGAGATTATTTTCGGTGATCCAATCGTTTAAATCACTCAATTTCACTTTCAAAACCATCAAAATCTCACGTAGATAACATCTACATGGCTTGATCTTCTTTGAGAACAAGTTTCTTTCATAAAGGGTCAAAGTCGAAATGAAATAAGGTTGGGTTTTGTACATACCTCACAGGCGGCAATCTCAGGCGATGGGGTTGACTTGGTTAGCTTCAGAATGATGCGACGAGGCTGTGGGAAAGAGTAATTAGATTCTCTTCTTATGGATTGGCCTATGGACCAAGGTCGGCTTGTCTCCCATCTGCTTTGGTCATTCTCCAGCCTCTTGAAGGTGAGGGGATCAAGGTGTGAGTGCGCTCGACTTTGTTTAGTTTAGAGAAGATCGAGGAATGCTCAATTGGGCATGAGATGATCTCTTTCTTTCTTTGCCATTAAGGACTAAGAGCTTCCTTTAATCCTTTTTCCTTCTCTTAGTTGGCCATAGAGATTGACACCTTTGGAGGCTAGCTCCAAGGGTGTTTGACTGCCTCACACTTGTATAGAGGTGCTGAGATGGATAAGCAAAGAGAATGAGGGGATTGGGGAGTTGGATTTGGCTTCATACACCTATTTCTTTCCATGGAATATTCCTTTATTTTGGATTTAGTTTGAATTGATTAAATTGCTTAAGCTTGTTGTCAATCATGCTTAACCCTCTTAGGATGGGTTTTGGTTTAAGCTTGGGTTCATTTTGGTTTAAGCTTGAGTTCATTTTGGTGTCATTTGAAAATTCTTTTGTGTAAGTTGATTTGGCTTGGTCCATTTTTTGATTAACATTAAATTAATGCTTCAATTAGATCAATTTAACCATTTAAGATGTTGTTAATTAAAGATTTTAATGGGATTTGAAGTTTATGATTTGCTTATCTCATGTTTAACCCATTATTATATTAAGTAGTTTGGGTTGAATTGAATTGAGTTAAATGGAGTACTTGGCTCAATTATAATGCATTTGCTTTTCAATTATGATGATCCAAGCATTAAGGAATGGTTTGGATCATTCAATTCCATTTCCTTAGGATTTATAACCCAATTTGGCCCATTTAGGCTTAATGGGTTAGGTTTGAATTTATTTAAGTCAAATATCTATATTAGGAAAATTGAGCCTAATGATTAGTTAATTTATATCTATTAATCAGTCTTAAGTGATTTTCTACAATTAATTTAGGTTAATTTTGGTTTGATTTGAATTTGAATCTAATAAGGTCCATGTACGCCCATTTAGGCCCATTTAGGCCCATTTAGGTCAAATGACCTATTTAGCCTGATTAAGGCCTCATTAGATTTATATTCTTTTAAATTCATGTTTAAACACAAATATATTATCATTTAAATCATTTGGAATGATCTCATTTGGTCAAATTTGGGTGGGTTGACCCTTGATTTAGGTGGGACCCACATAAGTTAAACCCTTTGCCAAAAGGGTTTACCACTATTTGACCTTGATTTGAATTTTTTTAGTTTATTTAGACTTTTTTTATTTTATTTGAATTTCTTTTGGATTTAATTAATTTTGAGCTTAAATAGAGTAATTAGGTTAATCACCTTAATCACCTTGCTTTAAACCTAAAATGAATTCAAGTTTCAAGTGAAATATTTTTGATTTAATTTATGTTTGAGATTTTGGTCGAGTTTACCTAAACTCACTAGGTTAGATCAAACCCAAGGAGCATCCATTAGGTCACTAGGTGTAGTGTTCTAAGTGCTTAATTAGGAAGCTCCTAATTATTAATTTTGAAAATGATGTTAACCTCATCCAAAAATGAGGTCAATAGGGTGAGCTAAAGATTGGTAGCCCAACAATTAAGGTAGCTTTACTTAGTAGAGAAGAAGTTGTGCGTTTCCTCCCTACCAATTAGTCTATAGATCAAACACCATTGTGAACCTAGCTAGAGCTAGTTTAGGACCGCCTTCCCATTCTCAAATTGAGTGATTTTCATTTCATTTTGACTTGCTGTAGCTAGGGGAAGGTGTGAAAAGAATTAATTTTCATTTTGTGAAGTTTTGGTGGAGTTGGATGTGAAAGGAGTTCGAGCTGAGGGAGAGCTTGGTCTCACCAATGATGGGGTGCCTGAGGAGCTTTAGGAACTTGGTGACTAGCTCTATGGTTGCAAGGAATGTGTGTATTGAGTTTGAATTAGGGAGGCGGTGTATATCCTCCTCATAAAATGAACCAACCAAAGAGGTTGGTTTAGGCATAGTCAACTAGCCAAGCAGTTGGGGTAGTCGAAATGGCATGGGACTGGTGAGGTGGACCTTCTCTACTAGCTAAGGGTGTTTCGTGGCTAGCAATGAAGTGGACAACTAGGTTGGTGAACCAAGGGCTGCCCAAGGTGAAGGTGACTTCATCTTGGTTAATGGCTACAACTTTTGGTAAGGTCTAGTCATAATGGGTGAGCTTAAGGCATGCTGAGTTGGCTGCCCAAGCCAAAGGGAGGGGGTTAGAATATTCTATTTTAGGATTTTGTCTTATTTTAAACTCTTAGTTCACTTGGTTTGCACAAGTTCACTTGGGTTGGTGGGGTGTTCTAGGAATGAGTTATGCCAAGTTTAGTTGGATTTTGGACTTAATTTGGTATGGTTTGGATCAATTGGATCCATATAAGTCAATTTGGGTCTAGTTGAGTTGGGTTGACCAATTGACCAAATTGGATCCAAGGGCTTTTATATTAGGTTCAAATAAATATTTAGAACTTATTGGTGCAATTTATTTAGTTTGATTTAGATTAGATTTGAATTTGGATCATATGGGCCAAAAGGGTTAAGTTGACCAATTTGATCAAATTGGACAAATTAGGTTGAATGAGAGGTTGAGTCATGTTTAATTAATTATTTGAAGATAATTGAAGGCTTTGATTTGAATTGATTTGGTTTTAATTAAGTTTTGATTCAATTTAACCCTTTAGGTCAAATTGAGCTAATGGGTCAATTAGGTTTGGTTGATCAAATTAACTTTAATTGATGATAAAAAATTATTCAATCCTCAATTTAGAAATGATTATGGGCATCAGATCAATCAAATTTTGCTTAAATCAAGTTTTTGTTCAATTTGAGTCAACTTGGGTGAAGGGGCCAAATTGGCTTAATTAGGTTTAATTATTTGCAATTGGATAACTGGTCATGATCAAGAATCATTTTAGAGGTGATTAAAATGATTGATTTGGTCTAATTTGGGTTAAATTAAGAATTTACTCAGTTTGGGCTTTTAGGTTAAATAGGGTCAAGTGAGCCAATTGGGTTAATTGGATCAATTGGAGTCAATTAAGGGTTAAGATATTATCAATAATTTATTTATGTGTGATTGATAGCTTTGATTAGATCTATTTTGGATTGAATTGAATTTTGACTCAAATTAGGCTTTTAGGCTAATTTGGATCAAATTGGGTTAAGTGAGTCAATTGGACTAATTGGATTATAATTAGGCATCAATCGAGTTCAATTAAGTTTTAGAAGAGTTTGAGTAAGTTCAATTTCAATTAGATTTGATCAATTTTGGGTTTAGCCTTTTTAGCCCAAATGAGTCATATTGGCTTAACCAATTGGTCAAATTGAGCTTGGTTGGGTTGGATTGCATTTGAAATCAATTGGCCATAGTTTTGGTTTGTTTTGTAATCAACTGGTTTATGTTTAAAAGATTAGTTTGGGTTTGATTGGTTTTGAATCTGAGATAGGTAGGCCTCACATATCCTAAGTCATGGTCTAAACCTAAGGTTTAACCTCATGAGTCTTTTAGGCTTGGAGAATTGGTATTCATGTAGCCATTAGAAGTGTCTTAGTTCTAGGAGATCCTTAGTGCCTAGATTAAATCTTAAGTCTAAATAGATGATTGTCAACCTCACTTAAAAAGTAAGATAAATAAGCGGATACCCAATAGGTGTGGTGTATCTAACAAGGCACATCGCATGTATTAACGTTGACCGAGCTAGCCAAACATATCCAAGAGATGGCATGCAAAAGGCACTTGTACCAGTTCAAAAGGGTAAGTGAATTTGCTGGAAACCACTATATAGATTCACTTAGGAGATTAGGATTTTCATATGTGAGAGATTCAAGTATCTAGGATGCTTAAAGTTGGTTATGAGTTTGGAGAGATTCATGATTTAAATTTGCCAAATCCTAAATAAGGGAAAATTCCTCTATAGAAGAAGATCGATGTTTGGTTTGACTAATTTATTTTATTTCATGCCAAGTACATGGAGGGAGGAATTCCCCGAGAACTAAGTTGGTTTGGTTTGATTAATTAGGGATCAATTTTGTGCTAAGGACATGAGTGGAAATCCATTAGGGATCAAATGAATTTGGTTGACTTATGAGTTGATTCATGCTAAGGGCATAAATGGGAATCCACAGGGGATTGATTGATTTGATTAGGTTAATTTTGATTTGATTTGATTGGTTTTGATTTTGATTTTATGTTGTTTTGTTAAATAGAAATGGAACCTATCAGTTTGCAATAGGCCATACTAATGAGGGGCTACGGGAGCCTGGACCTGCTTTAGACTTACTAACCCAAAGGGGTAACCAACTTATCCATAGAATGGCACTACCCAACCTAAAAGGGAAACTATTAGAGGAGGGGCCATTGTGGCTTGATTCAAACATAGAGTAGACACTTGAGAGAGGGCCCACAAGGCATGATCCTGACCCTAAACATATGAATGTAGACTCAATCAATTTATGATGAGTCATACTAAGAAAGGGCTACAAGAGCTTGGACTTGCCTTAGATTTATTGGTTCAAAGGAATAGTTTATCAGCTCTATAGTAGAAGCTATTCAACCTAAGAGTTGCCTGCCAGTTTGTGATGCTGAACTAGGAAGATAGCACATGAACTCACATTTTCGCAAGCAGAATCAACCACCGGGATAACTTACCAACCACATAGTAAGCCAAAGCCGGTTTGGGTGACTACTAAATGAGGGCTGTTGGGGGTCTTATCTTAGCTTGAAGTAGTCTAGGTTATTCTTATAAGAAGATTTGTTAATGCTTCCTAAAAATAGGATTCCTATTTGGAAAAGGCATTGTTGGGGGTCTTATCTTAATCTTTGAGATGTTTTGTGTATTTCAGTTTATTTAGTGTGTACCCTGCTGATTTGTGATGGACCACACTAAGAAGGAGCCACGGGGGCCTACATCTATCTTAAATTTATTATCCTAAAGGGATAGTATATATATATATATATATATATATATATATATATATATATATATATATATCCATATAATAGTGTTATCCAATCAAAGGGGTGGTAACTAGGAAAGGGGAACTATCCAATTTGGTAGTGACCTGGGCCATGACTAAATGGGGTCGTAATGATGTAATTTAAATAGAATGCCTGTAGGAAAATGTGCCTTTGGGGGTCTTATCCTAATCCCTAAAACATATAAATCCTATCGGTATGTGGTGGCCAATTTAAGAAGAATGTGTAGGGACTCACATTTGCCTTAATAGTGTCATCCACTAGGTGGGCTATTGTCAAAAAGGCATGCACCAGCCAATCTAAGGTGCTCGTCGGTTTGCGATGATCAATATAGGAAGAAAGCATTGGTGACTCACATTTCCCTAAGCAAAATTGATCACTGAGATAGTCTATCATCTGCTAGATAGCTACTATTTGACCTAGTGTGACTACCAAGTGGTAGTCGTAAGGGGCTTGGTCTGAAACTTGAAGTATTCAAAGGGAAAGGAGCCACTGGGGGTCTTACCTTAATCTTTAATTATATATTCGGACCCAAGGAAATGGAGTTAAGAATACTTTTGATTAAAGTTAATCTACCACCAAAGAAAAGGAATGTGTTTTTCTAAGTTTTTATCCTCTTTTGATCTTTATCAATAACAACATCAAAGTAATTGGGTTTCATAAGACTTTTGAAAATATTAACACCCAAAAATTAAGAGGAAGAGTTGTTTTAGTGAATCTGATAAATTGCTTAATCCATTTAGCTTTCCCTAGATGGCGTTTATCCTCAAGAATAAAGAGGAATTTTGATTTGTTAAAGTCAATACTAGATATGTCCTCAAATAGCCTTAGAATCTTCATGATGGTTTGGATGGAATTCTTGCTTTCATTGTAAAATAATAAGACATCATCACTAAACATTAAATGTGAAATATTAATTACACCTTTTTCCTTATAATAGAATGTGCAATGGTTGTTATGGTTGGAATTCAGAAGTTTAGAGAGGTAGTCAAATGCAAGGATAAATAGATAAGGCGAGAGGGTATTGTTTGAGCCCCCTTTGAGAGCTAAAGAACCCCTGTGTAGTTTAATTAAGAAGAACTGAGTAGTCGTTGTGTAAAATAAGTTTTCTAATGAGTGAACTAAATCTGTTATTAAATCCCCTAGCTTTCAAAATAGTAATTATAAAATCCCAGGTAATAGTATCAATTGCTTTTTTAATATCAAGTTTTAGCAATAGATTACCTCCTGTACATTTTCTATCAATGTCCAAGAGTAGTTCTTGTGTAAGGAGAATGTTCTAAACTATGCTTCTTCCTTGAATAAAGCTGCTTGATTGCTGCTTATGAGTTTAGGGAGGTAAGCTAGATCCTTAGTGTAATGAATTTGCTAATAATTTTGCTGATAATAATGGTCAAGCATATGGGCCTGAAATTATCCCAATTGTGTTTATCATTACTTTTGGGGATAAGTGATATGAAAGATGAACCAAAGTACTTATGCATATTGTGCCCTTGGAAAAAAGCCTAAATTGCAAAAATTATGTCATCCTTGATCCAGCTCCAAGCAAATTGATAGAAGTGTGCAGTGAACTCATTAGGCCCGACTATTTTGTTCCCATCAAAAGTATCAAGTGTTGATTTGATTTTACTTTTCTTAGAGATTAATGATAAAGGAATAGCATTGATCCATTCTCAATTATTGTCAAAGAAGGATTATTTGAATTCAGATAAGGAGGTTTCTTCAACAGTAAAGAGATCTTGAAAGTGATTGATGTATCTTTCAACTATATCTTTCTAGTTAATGATCCACTCATGTATATTATCTTTAATTCTCAAGATTGCTTTGATTTATCTTCTCTTTTTATACAAGCATGAAAAAATTTAGAGTTTCTATCTCCTTCATTAAATGAAGTATTGGTAACTTTTTGTTGAATAATTCTTCCTTATTCATTAAATCCTAGAGATCTTGACAAGCTTGCTAGAGCTTTCATTGATTTTCAATGAGACTCAACCAGAATCAGATTTTAAGTTGGGTAACCTTATACTTAACATTAGTGACTTGAATATTAATGTTTCCAAAAACTTCCCAGTTGCATTTCTTTAGAGCTTTGATTGTATTTTTTGTCAAATTGCCTTAGGTTCATCCAAGGATTTGAGTTGACCTCAATCTTCCAATCATTATTGAGATAGTGAAAGAAGTTAAAGTGTGTGGTCCAAACATTTAAGAATCTAAATGGAGAATGTTTGGGGTTTGGCAGTATGCTAATTGAAAGGAATAGTGGGGAATGATCTGAAGCTATTTTTCTCAGGTGATGGACTTTTGTTAGTTAAAAAATACTAGCCCATTGACTATTAACTAAAATTCTATCTAGCCTTTTGAAGGTCTTACCTCTACACCAAGTGAAAGGGCATCCAAAGTAGCTTGCATCAAAGTGCCCCTCCTCTTGAATTGAGTCAGAAAACTCTCTCATAACAATGCTGTTGGGATATTTCCTACCACTCTTCTCACATGGATTAGCTATCATATTGAAATCTTCTCACATAAGCAAGTTTCCTATGTAATTAGTACTGATGGAGATGATTTTGTCCTATAGAATCCTTCCTGGAAGGGAGTGTGGTTGCCCCTTGAGGCTCTAGTAGTTATCCTATCCTCCAAAGTGGATGTGTATGTGTTACCAATATGAGCTATGACTTTCAGGTTGTTGAACTTCAATCCTCTTAATCCTTTCATTTTATGTCTTTTAGATCTTTTTGTTAACCATTTCTTCTCTAATTTGTGTGTTGCTTGACCTATGGAGCCTTAGTTAATAATTGTGTTTTCCTGGCCATGAAAAGTAATATTATCTGGTTGAGTGTGGTCTTGCTGTTGTAATTGTTCAACTAAGTAGAGGTGTGTAAGGATGGGCTGTCAATGTGGGTTCAGCAACATCGACTGCTTGCACATTAGTAATTTATCCTATATGCTCCGTGATAAGACTGAATGTTTGGTTATTGAAATTTGGGTATATTAGTTCATAGTAGAGTGGTTGAGCTTGCTCAATGTGGTGGGCTAGCTCTAGATTAATAGTGTGAGAAGTTAGGAAGACTACATTTTAAGCTAATGTGTCCTGATATGATTGCACATTGTTTAGTTGTTTCCCTTCCAACTTTAGGTGGGCAATGAAATAATTTTTCAATGAGTGTCTAAACGTTCTGCATTTTGGGAAGTAAAGAGGTTTTTGTTCAATTACGACTTCTTGCCAATAACCATAAAAAGGTGATCCAATCCAAATCTCTTCTCCATACTGTGAAGTTATGTCCATTTCCATGAGAACTCTGGCAGTTGATGGACAGGAGAAATTGAAAGTGGGGAAGTCCAATTTAAGTGGTTTTCCAAAGATGGCAGCCAAAGTGTAGAGCACTTGCTTATTAAAGAGGTGAAGTTTGTGGTTAAGAAATTTTATCCAGATGGGTACAATGGGTGGTTTAGTGCTATAGTCAAAGGTTGGTTTCCATTTTAGAACTTTCATAGGGACATTTTTGATGTGATATAATCTTTTGGAGAAATGCAAGCATAATCTTCTTTAAGCTTGGTTTGATAGAAATATGGTGTCCATCAAGCAAGCCTACACTCCATTTACCCAAGAGTTTTAAATCATTAAAGTGCTTTCATATTGTGTCCATTTTGAGATGATTATAGGTGAATTTGCCAATAAGGGTGAATTTTAAAGCATCAGACAGCAAGTTTGTTTCAAATTTAGTAAGGTGGAGGGATGGTTTCTGGTTTTTTGTACTGGCTTTTTTAAGACACCCAAAATCAACATCTATCTCAATTTTCTCATGGTACACTTGAGGGAAGATGAGATTGTTAGCTATATATGGTGTAGATTCATTCACATTAGTGTTATGCAAGAGAGCTTTGTCATAATCCATAGTGGGACCAAACAACAAGCAATAAAACCAATGGAATAGTGATTTATAGAACAATGAATCTATAGTACATTTCTAGAAGAACAAAAGAATACATACCTCATCTTTTGCTTCCCCAAACTCTTCAAGTTAATGTGGCCTAGTAATGTGCTAACTAGCATGCAAATGTATAAATATGATAGATAATTATTGACACAAGTATTCATAAAAAGGTAGTTTGGTATTTAAAAAAAAACTTGGATATCAAGAATTTTAAATAATGCGATACAAACTTACAATGTTTAAAATGCAAAGAGAAGATGAAAGGAAACCATACATTCAACATGTGTATACTCAAATTCTAAAAAATGGTTGATAAATGCATGACTCAATCGAGTAAGAACTAACTAATAGTGGTTGGCTAGTTTTAGTTGAGTTTGATTCAAAGGGATAATCAAGCTCATCAAGCAAATCTAAAAGCTAGCAAGAAAGTCTAAGAATGAGTTGGGTTATTGTTTGTATGAACAACTCATGAAAATTTCTTAATCATACAAAGATGAATAAGGCAGATATCAAGGATGCCAATTCAATATATGTTTTATGAGTGGGAAGACCACACTTAATCCAAAATGGTTGATTTAGGGCAAGAAACCCTAACAAACAAGTATTATTAAGTTATTAGAAAGGATAAAATATGCTATGATAAAATTATCTATCAAATTTTCTTCAAAGATTAATCGGATCTTAAGATACTATGTAGGATGATCTTAGGTTATGTGTTTCCCCAATAGGATGATCTACCTTAAGGAGGTGACCATTCTATATGCCATAAAGTGATGTCAATGAGATTAATTGATATAATCATTCCCATAAAATTCTAGAGTTTAGATTAAATTAATTATACTGAGAGATCTATAATGCAAGTGTTTGCATATGATAGATGTTTAATCTAATGTAGATGCATAAATAATAAGTTGTGACATACACAATTGTTCTATTATGTTTTCTTGAATTATCTGAGATGTTTATGATTTGAAAGAATAATTCAAATTGATTCATGTTTAAGAGCAATGTTTAACTTGTGTTCCCCACTTGACTAAGTGGGCCCCTCTTTTAATTATTCATCTACATGAGTTATTGTGTCTTAGAAATTTCTTTTGAGATGATTTCTATTTAATTATTTAAAATTCAAATTATTTTGAGTTTTTAAGGTTTTTTATTTGTTGCGGGTTTTCATGATTTTTATTTGATTTAATGTGATTTGTTTTTTATTTTTTAATTAATTTTTATTTGACATTTCAAGTTCTAATGAAATTTTTTAGAAATATTTTTTAATTTTTATAAATTTTTTGTAATAATAAAATATTTAGTTAATTTATTAAATTATCATTTCATTATTAAATTTAATTTTACCATTCAAATTATCATAGAAGATATGAAATTTTTTGAATGGCTTGAATCACTAATTTAAACATCTAGTGAATTTTTTATAACTTTTGAATTTATTTTAATTTTTAAAATTTTTAATATTGCTTAAATAACTCGCAAAATTGATAACATTTTAATTTTATTTTAGAAAATTATTTAAATTATAAAATGATTTTAGATTGTTATTTTAAAAAATCTCTTAATTTTTCATAATTTTAGATTGTTCTTAGAAAGTTATGCAAGTTTCCTATGATGGTTGTACACCACATGTTCAAATTTCAGAGATTTTGGACAAGTCTAGTAGGCTTAATCATTTAAAGTTGTGGTTAAATGATTTTCAAAAATTATATTTGATCAAATTAAATCATGTTTGGAATTTTTCCAAGATTCGATGTTTTAAATGTTGACCACCCTAAAATTTCAAAGCATAATTCATAGTGGATAATTTCGAGCAAAAATCCAAAATAACATACCCAAAAATTAGGCTTAGATGCAAGTTTCCCAATATATCTCACCCTGGGCCATTGGATCTAATAAAAATAGATCAAAAGGTCTGGCCATCTTCTTCTTCATCAAAGGAAGCCAAGACCAAGAATTTTGGACTGGGTTCGGGTCGCCATGACCTAAGACAAACTCTTGTGTTTCTGATCAAATGAAGCAAAACACTTCACTATGAAGCAAGAGAGAGAAGAAACAAATCAATCTCAAGGCTCATCAAGAAATGACATAAACTTAAGAGCTTAGATGACCACATGCAAGAATAAGATAAGTGGGAGAGAAATAATTCTCATCTTGGGTAGGTTGAATTGCCTAGAAATCAATTTGGGTAGCAATAAGGTGTTATAAACTTCCTAGTACATCCGATTGGATTGCCTCAGGGTCACTAGCTCGATCAAAGTTTGACAAGCAATCACCATGAGTTGGTTTCTAAAAGGATTGGGTGGTAAAAATTATTCCTTATAAAATTCTTCCACTAAAAAGCCATAATTTGGTTTATTATTGTGGCCCGTTAGAATTAAGTTACACTTGACCAAGTTTGGTTGTTGTTGCATTGATGTACGTAAAGCCATAAAAAGTTGCAAAATTTTTTAAAATTGTAATAGACATTCTTGTCTTTTATTTTTAAATGTTAATTTGTGTTCATCCCCATTATTATCCCATGTTTTATTATCCTTAAAAAAAATTCCATTTTAGCCTTTTGCAAGAAGGTTTTCATCTAACCAATCGATGGAGAAATTATAAATAAATACCTACACTCAATGAATATTAATAAAATCTTACAAATGATAAAAAGGCATCATTATATACATTTTTCTTCTTATTTCATGTGAATTAAAGTTTTAAATATATATATTTAATTTTATTAAATCATGTCATCAAAATTAGAGTTGTTCTTTATTTGGGGTTGGCTGATCCTAAGTGTTTGCATAACTTAAGTACCACTGTGAGCTAAACCCATTCAAACCTTCATACCCCAAACTGATAACCCCAAGTGACCAAAATATTCACATCACATCTGATATCAGAGCCAACAATTTTTATAATTATTATTCAATAAATTATTCAATGACTTTTCTTTTCCAAGTGACCTTATGGTGAGGTTATGAATTTTATGATTCTTTCATAAGGTCACAATATTCATACTTAGTTTTTTTATGGTATTGTTAATGTTCTTAACTAAGAACCTTAAGGGATCATAAATTTTTGACTTAAAATTTTGATTTAAAAATATATCCATTACCATTCATCTCTCTTTCCTTATTCTAATAAATATCTTGACTTAAATGTTTGATTTGAAAATTTAACATGAATTTGATGTATGAATGATATAAAATCTCTATATTAGCATGCTAAATCTTTTATTAAAGTAAAAAAAATCATATCATGTAGATCTATTTAGTATTAAATCTATTATTTGTAACATTACCAGCACCAGCAGATACTCCACCTAAAACACTACATCGATACTTCCATTTAACTCTTTAGAGAAGAGTTTTTTGAGCTATAGGGGAATTTATGTAGCACAAGATGTCAATAACATGAGCAAATGTTGAACATAATGCTTAATCCAAGAAGAATCTAGCAGATCAAGGATTTAAAATTTTAAGTGTCATTATTTGCGTAAAGTTGGTTATGTAAGCTTATGTGTTCGTAAATATTACCTGTAGAATATGTGTAATGTTTATAAGTTTAAATTTCAATATTTCAATATTTAAATTTCTAAAATTTAAAATTTTAAGATAGAAAATTTATTTTTTAAATATATATAAAAAATTAAATGAAACTAAAAAAAAGTAATAATTAAAGTTATTAATTAATCATTTTTAATATATGAGTAGTTGGCCATCAATTATTTGGATGGTGTTCATGGATGGTTACACATGTGTAACCACTTCCACCTTCTCATCCACATACATGGTAGGTCCAACCATCTTCCTTCTCTTATGTCTATTTTTGATTTCTCTTGTTGTATAACTTATATATATATATATATATATATATATATATATATATATATATATATATATATATATATATATATATATATATATATATAATTTTTAGAATGAAAAAGGAGTCTTTAATGTTGTTGTAAAAATATTTTAAGTGAGAAAAGCTCAAGAGAATTGGCTTGGTGGCTGGCTTCACCACGGAATAAAGATTGGTGATCCCTTCACATTAGTCCCTTTAATGAGTGATTAGCTTATCTTTTTTATTTAAAACATATAGGTTTTTACTATAGCCTTTCTCTACTTAACTCTATATTATAATTATTTTCATTATATTTTTATTTTACAAAACTCACAAAAGATCAAGTAGGAATGATCAACTTAGGGTTTCCTACAGCATGACATAGTCTTGTTGTAGTACTCAATACGTATGCTTAAACTTATTAAAATTTTATTAAAAATTTTACATCATAACTAGAGATCCTTCATAAAAAGTCTCCAATGTTTTAGCCTCATTTCCTATACCTAAGTTCATTTTTTAAAGTCTCTTTCTAACTTTGTTGTAAGCTAGAGAAGCTATTCTCTGACCAATGATTGAACTAATTCTTAAAAAAAAATTACTTAATTTTTATAAAATTTCCACTAGACATCATCCAATACAATTTATACTTTATTTCAATTTATTTAAAGTTTTATATAGGGTGCATTAAATCGTAGAATATAATGCATCATTTATAAGATTGGGTTTTATCTTGGGTTGGCCAACCAAGTTTAAATCGCTATTTTAACATTCAGTACAAACATAACCCCACCATACCCATTCTTACTTTCTTAATAATTCTAAGAAAGCATTGAACATTAATCATATTACCACTAGTGGTTCAACCATAGTACACATCAACTTTGGGATTAGAGCATAATAAATTCAATATTGAGTAGCTACATGTAATGACTGTGTACTCCAGTAGAATATTTTCATGCAAATATGAAGACTTTCATATGTCAAATTTGGCATAAAAGTCAAATGTTCTTATGATTATTAGTTAAGGAATTATATGGTGATATTTATTTTTCAAGTGGTCTTTTAGCGAGGTTATAAACTTTGTGATTCTTAGTGAGATCTTACTATTCATAGTTAGCTTCTTATGGACTTGTTGATGTCCTTTGATGAGAATCTCAAGGGATCATAAAATTTGACTTTAATGCCTTATTTGAAACTATATCCATTTCCATTGATCTTTCTTTACTTATTATTATAAATCCCACCTACAACTTCATCCCCAACAAGTATCACCTACTATATATTTTAACATTAAAAATTTTCTCATGAATTTTATGTATAAAGGAAAAATTATAACATTTAGATCTACATTGTGTTCAAATTATTATTTGGATGATTTCCAACACCAGTATATACTCTACCATCGTTCAAGCACTACTTGGATGTTTTCATTTAACTATTCAAAGAAGTGTGCTTTGAGGATTATGGGGATTGATGTAGCACAAGATGCCAATTGAGTAAGCAAATGATCAATCATAAAGGCTTAATCCAAAAAGATTGCAAGATGTTTAGGATTTATCATTTTAATTATCAATTATTTACATAAAATTTGTTATGTAAAATTATGTTTTTGTAAATGTTGTTTGTAGAATTTTTTAATTTAAAACAATGTAATTTCAATTTTTAAATATTTGAATTTCTAAAATTCAAATTTTTTTGTTAAAATTTGATTTTCCAAATATATGAGAGAAACATTAAGTAAAAGTTATAAAAATTCATTTAAAAATTAAAATTATTAACTAATTATTTTTATATAAGTGTCCTGGCATCAATCATTTGGATGGTGGTTATTCTTGTTAAACATATGTAACCACCCCCTCCTCATTCACACAGCTAGTCCAATCCTCTTCCCTCTCTTTTCTTCTTTCAAATGCTGATGTCGTAAAACTTATATAATGGAATGAAAAAGTCTTGGATGTTGTTGTAACAATATTTTTAGTGAGAAAAGTTTAAGGAGATTGCAATGCACCAAAAAAAATGAGATTTGATGATCTCTTCCAACTAGTCACTTTGATAAGTAATTAGGTTACCTTTTTTATATAAAATCTTATAGTTTTTTACTCTAGCCTTCTTCTACTCTCTTAAATCTATCTTATATGTAATTTTGTTTATTTGTAAATCACAAAAATCCTCTCAAAATAAAAAAGGGAAGGTCAACCAAATTTCCAACAACATGACTTAGTCTTATTCTAACAGTTCATAATTGAGCCTAAACTTATTAAAATTGTGTAAACAAATTTCTATTAAAATTAAAACTATTAAGCTTAAGTTTTCATATTTTTATGCCCATTCCAACACTATATCCAAATTCCAAAGCTAAATTTTCCAAGTTCGTATTATTAGCTAAAGTCGATAATCTTTGAATCATCTTGAATTAATATTAAAAATTATTAATTATTTCATAAAAATTGAAATCCTCCAGAACACTCTTGAACACTTTGAATTTTTTTAAAGTTTCAAGCCAATATGGATAGTTTGTTTATCAAACAAAATCTTAAATTCAAAGTTAAGAAGTTCTATGTTTTTAGATGTCATGTATTAAAACAAAAACCCTAATTTCTCATGCTATTTCACTTCACCAAGACCTATTTCATCTTCTTAGAACTCTTAGAAAAGTCTCTAAATCCTAATTATCCCCCATTAAGAGGGTCAACCAGTGGCGACATCATGATTGCTATCAGAGTTCAATAATAATGGAAGGTCATCACTAAGGGGAGTGGATAGCTTGACATGGTGCTTGTAAATAATGGAGTTAACATCCTATGAGGTTCATTTCTATTCTTTAGACTTGCTAAAATTTTCTTCAGGATATGTTGTCTTTTATTATAAAAAAAATTATGGTAAATTTCATGTCCTATACAATTCTATGAATCATTGTGTTAGTGTTAATTAGTTAGCTCTACTTTCATTAACCAAGCCATAGTCCCTTAATCTACAATAAACTAATTGACTTAAGAGACTCTAAATCAATGAGAGCATGTTCCATAAAAAACATTTAAATGCTCACCTTAATCAAAATTAAAGTATTTAGAGTTTTATTTCAATTTTAATGAACTTATTTTGTGTTAGTTCATTTAAATTTTGTTTGCATCTTATAGAAAGCTTAAAAATATTTTTTAAGGGGTGTTAGAAGATTTAGCCTTGCAAATTACAAATTGAGAAAAAATTCTATGGAATCTAAGACTTAGTCTTGGACTTAGCCACCTAAGTTTAGAACTTGAACATTAAGGCACAAACTCCACCATAATCTGAAATCCTTTTGATGTTAGCTCATTAAGGAAGAGCTTATATAAATTTTAAAGGACTAATTACTTTCTAAGAGACATCTTTTTAAACAATCCCTATAAGAATGACCACCATAGACACCCTAAAGTTTTGAATGAGCCTATTAAAAAGATGAGGCTGATGCCCTAACCTATGATGGAGTCCATGATCCTAATAAGTTTTTAGATTGGTTTACTTGGATGGATGAGTTCTTTGATTAGTATTAGATGAATGACTATCATAAGACCACACTTACTATAATAAAATTTGTATGCCATGCTATAAAATTTATTGAAAAAATATTTTTATTTAAGTGAGGTTAGGTGGAAACATCCTAACATGGGTAGAGACAAAAGAGTTTTTTAATGCCAAATAATATCATAGAAACAATGACAAGATAAACATTAGACAAAAAAACATGCGAGTAGTAGAATGCATAAAACACATTTGAGTATATTAACTAGGATTGGCTTTTAGCCAAATAAATTTGTCATTAGTCTTAAGAGTAATAATAGAAATGAGATGAATTTACAAAACCAATAGACTGTTTAGCATGATTTCATTATGCTTTGTTCTTGGAAAAGTATTAAAAATCTCTCTCTTCATCCAGATCCAAGGATTTAAATTCTTCCCATCAATCATCCTTCTATTATAGTGGGAAGTTTACCATAAGACCTAGACTTTCATCCTTTAATTCCTAACCAAATTAGAGTGTCAATGAGACATCTTTAAACTAAAGGCATAGTGTATTTTAAGTGCTATAATAAGGGATATTTATAAAATTAATGTAAGAACAAAAAAAATCATGTTCTTAGATGAGATTAAGAAAGTAGAAGAAGAGGGAGTAAATTATGAAGTATAGTAGATCTATGATGACAACTTATTTCAAATGATGACATAAAGCACGTGGAAGACCAAGTGAGTGTTATGAGGTGGATGATAGAATCTAGGGATGAAGATTTGAGGAGAAGAAATGTTCTTACCTTGTATATGATTAATAAGAAGAAAGTGTGTAAATTGGTGAAAGATTGGGGGTGGTTCCATGGAATTCATGTCAACTCACTTTTTGTTAGAGCAAACCTTAAGCCAAAATCTCATCTTGAGCCATTTAGATGAGTTGGGTGAATCATACTTCCTTGCCCATCACATTTAGGTGCCTGGTGCTTATACATATAGGTAGCTATGATTACCACATTTAGCGTGATGTTCTACCTATGGACATAACACATATCTTATTAGGTATGCTTTGGCTATATGATCTTAGTGTGACTCATTATGGTTGAGAGAGTACTTTTTTTAAACATAATAAAAATATTATAAGACTATTCCTTATAAATTTAATAGATAAGCAGACACATACTCCTCATTATAAAATAACATTAAGATCTAACCAAAGATTAATTAACAAATGAGTGCAAAACTTTAAGTAATTTGGCCTTGAAAAGTTCTAATTCTAACCCCCTCCCTTTATATTTAAGCATCAAATTAAAAAATGTAAGATTTAACATCATATTTAGAGAGTTGATAATCCTACATTATTTTTAGAGCCAAATTAAATACTCTTCGAAATAGTTTATAGCTTTAACTCAAAGAAAAATATTGACCTTACTATTATTCTCATACATACATTTTCAAATTTTGCATTATATTTTCATATGATTTCTAAAGTCTTCATGAAAATGTTAAGCAATAATTTAAAATTAATAGCTAAAAAATATACCAAGACTAAGAATAAAAATAAAAAGTTTAAAGAATTTAATGTCACACCCCAGATGACCCCCTACCTTTATCCTAGGGTCAATCTGAAGTGTAATAGAATAGGATGACTCGATTGGACACAGATTCCACCGACACGTTCCAACCTGTGCTACTGCAGAACGAGCAAGTGAAATTTGCATCTAATCAAATCATCACAAATATTTGCAATTCATATACTACTTAACTTAATTCATATCACAATTACTGGAAGCATGAAATTTTTAAGTTTGTAAGTAAATACATAGCAACTAAAGACATCAGTATTAAAATTTTGTACGTACCCAAAAAGTCTTTAAGCTTCCCAAAACTATACACCCCAAAACTGTACAATTCAACAAAACAGACTAGCTTTTACCCAGCTCATCTTTTCCTGAAATTATCAACGGTAGCATCATAAGCTAAAGCTTTGTGAGACAAGAATGCTAAAGTAAGCTCAGTACAAGACAGTAGGAATAATCGTGCATGTACATGTAAATTTACAAAACTGGTAAACTGTGCTGCAGTAATATAATAATGTAACTGAACAATATGTCAGGGAAATGTAACAATATATAATCGAATAATATCGTAGGTTCATACTGTATCAATGTCAAGGAACAGTAATTTTCATTAAAATTATTTCAGTTCTATATCAAATCATTTTCTAGAAATGTTGTTTATAATTGCATAGGTTTTGACTTCATAACAAAAGGGTCGCCACCGCCCGGCCTAAAAGTCAAGGTAAGCGGTAACCATACTACTTACCTAACCCCCGACACAATTGGACTTCTAACGCTAAACCTCAAAATGTCGAGTGGGATACTAAGATCCCCTAATCACGCTCATCTCATCGAACTTTTGCCTATCCGACTTCTATAACATAGCCTTCCTATCACAATTTTCCTGACATTTCCCTATTTATCATATTACTGCATTTAACAACATGTTTTAAAATATTTCTATATGCCCAATGAAATCATATGCTGAACTAGCTGGCTTATAATCATTGTAAATCAGTAATCTATGCAAGGTCAAGTAAAAGCATTTGTATTTGCATTCAATATGATAGAAATATCTATATGTCATTCATATAATTTATACAAAGTGGTAGAAACAGTGGCATACATAGGAATAGAAACTGAATTTAAATTAGCAATTATGTCTCACCTCAGTGTCGTGATGTGCTCCTCGATTCCTCCTCGAGTACACAACCTATAATGAAATAACTCTTCTAAATACTTCTAATACATGAAACTCATAATTAACATGATAGTATTACCAGCTTAAACTGTAATCTTACCTAAAATTGATGTCTCTTCATAAGCTTTTGAAATACTGGAGTACGACTCCAAAGTAATCTACTAACGCCATTACCTGCTTCGCTTAAAGGCTTTTTAATGCATAAAAAATTTTATCCGATGTTTTAGTTTTGTATTTACTTACAAACTTAAAGATTTCATGCTTCCAATAATTGTGATATGAATTAAGTTAAGTAGTATATGAATTGCAAATATTTGTGATGATTTGATTAGATGCAAATTTCACTTGCTCGCTCGAGACGTGGAACGATGTGGAATATGTGTCCAATCGAGTCATCCTATTTTGTTACACTTCAGATTGACCCTAGGATAAAGGTAGGGGGTCATCTGGGGTGTGACAAAAAGTGGTATCAGAGCAATAAGGTTGATAACAGAGTAAAAAGATTGATTAGCAATAGTAATGGAAGCATGATTTGGATTTAGAATAAGTGTTGAATTGATCAATACAGAGCTATAAGACGATTAAGTTTGGCTTAGGAATCTATATGTTCTTAATAATTTCATGCATGTATGATATTTAATAAATATGTATCATATAAATACTTTTTATAATTACAGATTAATTTGCCTGAAGAAATGCCAGAAAGGTTAGATGGTCAGTCCTCCAGACTAAATGCAGACCCTGAACTACATGCAGACCCTGAACTCCATGCTGGAGATAATTCTAACAGGAGTGAAATACAACCTAGAGCAAGTGGTGAAGGTAGATCTGATGAATTGCAAGAGGTAGTTCGATTTCCCGTGTTGATAAGCAAGCATCTATGGAAAAATCGCGACTAGCAGATCTATGGTGGATCAACATTTGAGGATATTTCAAACGTTCAAACCACCAGCATTCAAGGAAGCCAATGATCCTATAGTGGTGGAAGATTGGCTACTTAAAATTGGAAAAATTTTGGATGGGATGATTTGCCCTGAAAACAGAAGAGTAGTACTGGCTACTTTTGTATTAGAAGGGGAGGCAGAAAGGTGGTGGCAGGCTCAACACAGGAAAAGATTTGACCTGATACCTATTACTCAGATCAAATGGGATGAATTTGTCAAAGTATTCAAAGATTGGTTTATTCCTCCATCAGCCCGACTTACTTTACAAGACAAATTTTTCAATCTAACTCAAGGCTCAAAAACTATAATACAGTATGAAGCTGAGTTCACTTCTCTTTCTAGATACGCTCCACATTATATTAGTACTCAGGATGAGAAATGTCATAGATTTCTTTGAGGCCTGAGATCATTAAGGTTATTGGCAGCACCATTTGATATATGGAGTTCTCGTTAGTTGAAAGGGCTAAGAATTGAAAATGAGTTGAATTTTTCCAAGCAACAAGGGATTTACGTGCAAACGAAAACTTTGAAAGAAGGCCAGATTTGCCTAGCAAGAAATTTAAGTTTGATGACAGATAGAAACAAATTCAATTAGAGAAACCTATTTGTGATAAGTGTGGGAAAAGACATTTTGGTCAATGTTTGGCTGGATCTGGGAAATGTTATAGATGTGGTCAGATTGGACATCGGGCAAATGACCCCATTTGAGAAGAAGAAGGATATAAAATCATACAATTATCGTGAGAGTCAACAAAGAAAATTTTTGGAAGCCAGGAAGCCAGGTAACACACAATTTTTGGGAAAACCTTCAATTCAAGAAAAAGGAGAAACTTCAGAGCAAAAAATAACCCTCTAGTAAAAGCCAGAGTTTTTGCTATCACTCCGCAAGAAGCGAAGGAATCAAATGAAGTGGTGTCAGGTATGCTTAAAATTCGAGATCATTTGGGTTCGCCTGTTGATTGCGATTCGCTCATCGATTCCTTTTCCACCGTTTACCTTGATACTATTTATTTCACGTATTGAATGTGGTAATGCCTTCTGGTGATAGTTTGAATACAAATAGGAAATGTGTTGTTGACATTAACATTTAAGATAAACAATTTCCTACAGAACTAATTATCTTACCAATCAGACATTTTGACGTTATACTAGGTATGGATTGGTTGATCAAATATTTTACAATAATTGAATGCTGGAAGAGGAGAGTGAAATTTTGCATGCCTGGTGAAAAATCATTTTATTTTTCTTGTGATAAGAATGCTGTGTCTTCTTTGATTAGAAGTTGTGTAAATATTTAAGAAGAAATTGTATTTCCACCAAATGTGTTAAATAAGGAGGTGTTTGAGCTGAAAAACATTCCAGTTGTTTCTGAATTTCCTGATGTGTTTCCAGAGGAATTACCAGGGTTGCCACCAACACGAGAAGTGGAGTTTAGGATTGATGTACAACCTGGTATAACTTCTATACATAAATCTCCTTACAGGATGGCTCCTAAAGAATTGCAGGAATTGAAGTGCCAGTTGCAGGAATTGATAGACAAAGGATTTATTCGGCCCAACAACTCACCGTGGAGTGCACCGGTATTATTTATTAAGAAAAAGGATGGGTCTATGCGATTGTGTATTGATTACAGGGAATTAAATAAAGTGACAATTAAGAACAAGTACTACTTGATGATTTATTTGATCGGAGGAGCCACCATTCTCCAATTGATTTGAGATCTGGATATCATCAGGTTAGAGTTAAAGATACTGATATTTTTAAAATAGCTTTTGGAACCAGGTATAGACATTATGAATTCCTTGTTATGCCATTTAGTTTAACTAATCCCCGCATTTCTTTATGGACTTAATGAATCGTGTTTTCAAGCCCTGGACTTGTTATCATCTTTATTGATGATATTCTGATTTATTCTAAAATTGATGAAGAACATGCAAATCATCTGAGGATTGTTTTAGAATTGTTAAGACAAAATCAATTATATGCCAAATTTTCAAAATGTGAATTTTGGATGCATAGCGTCACATTTCTAGGCACATTATCAGTGGCGAAGGAGTTTCTGTTGATCCTCAAAAAGTAAAAGCAATTTTAGAATGGTCCGCACCAAAGAATGTAATAGAAGTTCACAATTTTTTGGGCTTAGCAGGTTATTACAGGAACTTTGTCAAGATATTTTCTCATATTGCAATGCCTCTATCTAATTTAGAAAGGATGATTTCAATGGACACAATTGAGAGTTTTCAAGAATTGAAAAAGCATTTGACCACTGCCTAGTTTTAGCTATTCCATCAAGGACTGAGGGATTCCAAATATTTAGTGATGCATCTTTAAAAGGCTTGGGTTGTGTTTTAATGTAGAACAGAAAAGTAATTGCTTATGCTTCGAGATAATTAAAACCTCACGAAAGAAATTATCTTATGCATGATCTAGAATTAGCAGCTGTGATTTTTGCTCTTAAAATTTGGAGACATTACTTATAAGGAGTGAAATGAAAAATTTTTACTGATCATCAGAGTCTTAAATATATCTTTACACAAAAAGATTTGAATCTAAGACAAAGAAGATGGCTTGAGTTTATTAAAGATTATGATTTAGATATTCAGTATTGTCCAAGCAAAGCTAATGTGGTGGCTGATGCATTAAGCCATAAATCCATAGGAAATGCCAGTTGGATTATTACTCAAAAGTCGATCGAGAATTAGAGGCTCTATTGGAAGTTAAGATTCAAATGATACTAGGCAATTATCTCAATTGATAGTGCAATCAACTTTATTTGATAGAATCAAAGCTACACAGAAACTGGATCTTGGATATCAGAAATTCATTGAACAAATGCAAGTCGAGCGAATTTATCAGATGTAGAGGGTGTTATTCTAAGAATTCACAAAAATGTGATGCGAGAGAGAAAGAAAGGTGAGGCTCATCGTGGGATATACTATTCCGTCAGTTAAAATGAGCAAAGATGAAAAATACATGCAAGTGGAAGAAAGACATACCGAATGGATGTTATGGACTAGAAGTGGTAAATGATAGTATTTAGGTTGTGGATAGATTGACCAAGCTCATTTCTTACCCATGAAACAGACAGATTCAGTTGATAAATTGTCCAAATTATATGTTAAAGAAATTGTAAGACTTCATGGTGTACCAAAAGTGATCGTCTCTGACAGAGATGGTAGATTTACTTCCAGATTATGGAAAAGAATTCAGAGAGGCTTGGGAACACAAAGCACTTTTCATCCGACGATGGACAATTAGAAAAAATAATTCAAGTCCTAGAAGATTTGTTGAGACTATGTGTTTTAGATTTTGGAGGTAGCTGGGAAGATCATGTTCCTATGATCGAGTTTACTTACAATAATAACTACCAATCTAGTTCGATGGTCATGAGGCACTATATGGTCAAAAGTGTAGAACTCCAGTTGAAGTGGGAGAAAGACAAATGCAGAGTTGGTTGATCTGAGAGAAAATCGATTAATTAGAGATAGATTGAAAGTCGCCGTGATCCGAAGTATTACGACGTAAAGCACCGAGCTATAGAATTTTAAGTTGGAGAATTTGTATTCTTGAAAGTCAAACCTATGAAAGGAATTAGTATATTTGGTCACAGAGGTAAATTGAGCCCTAGGTACATAGGACCTTTTGAAATCATTGAAATGATCAATAATATACGACTTGCTTACCCATTGAATTGGCAGACATTCACAACATTTTTTACATTTCAATGTTGAGAAAATGGATCACAGATGCAGAGCAGAAGATTCCATATACAAAGTTTGAAATACAACCAGATTTGACTTATGCATTGGAGCTAGAAAAGATTTTAGAATTTGATGTGAAGAGATTACAAAATAGACAAATTTTCTATGTTAAAATTAAATGGAAGCACAAACCAATCAAAGAAGCTACTTGGGAGGTTGAACAAGAGATGAGGCAGAAGTTTCCCTTCCTATTTGAATGATTCAGAAGAAATTTTGAGGACGAATTTTTTTTTAAGGGGAGAAATTGTAATATCCAATTAATTCAATAGCTTATTTCCTAATTGCCTAATTAATTATCGTATCGTAGCATTAGACTAAAGCATGTGGATTAAGCCATTTGACGCGTGTATGGTTGGATCTCCCGCTTTCCTATTATTTCATTTCCTTCCATACCGCCTTCACGCTTATTTCCACGCCGATCGAGTTCATCTCCTCCTTCCTCTCGAACGGCTGACGGACCGCTCGGACACGAATGCACGAACCGCTCGCCACCGCCGCCTTCTTCGACAATGAATCGCCTCCGTGCGCGATGCCAAACGCTTCGCCGACCCGCCGACTTGGAAGCCGATTGCCTACGTCGTCGCTTGGAAACTGCCACATCTGTAAGTCCCATGAATCGATGGGTTGGAAAACTGTAAGCCGCTTGCCCGGGAAATCCGGAACCGATTGGCTCGCCGATTTCTGTCACGATCGGAAACTTAGGAAATTTTGTAAGTTGCTAATTTTCTTTCCCTATCTCTTTTTCTTTCAGCCGGCAGCCTTCCTTGGTGTTGAAATGTGTGATTGGGGAGTTCCGAACTATTTTGGCTACTAGGTGAGTTGCAGAGTTATTGAATGGGGATTTAGGATTGACATTATTTGTTAATTTTAGTTTTGTTGATTGAAGCAGGTAATATTGGCGACCCATCTCCTCAAATTATCAATAGAAGCATCATAAGTTTTGTAGATGAATGAAAGTAAGTTCAAGACAAAGACAAGAGGAACAATCGTGCATGTACATATAAATTTACAAAGCGGTAAACCAATAATGTAACAATGTAACAATATGTCGTAGTAATCGTAAATGTAACAATATAATAATAATCTTCATATTGTATCAATGTCAATTGATTTTCATTAAAATCATTTCGCTTTATATCAAATCATTTTCTAAAATGTCATTTATAATTGCAGTTTTGACTTCATAACAAAAGGGTGCCACCCTACCACTAAAGTCAAAGGTGTAAAACCATACTACTTACCTAATACGACACCAATTGACGACTTAACGGCTCCAACCTCAAAATGTCAGAGTCGGGGATACTAAGATCCCCTAATCACGGCTCATCTCGTCAGAACTTTTGCCTATCTGCGCAGATTTCTATAACATAGCCTTCCTATCATAATTTTCCTGACATTTTCCTGTTTATCACATTACTGCATTTAATAACATGTTTTAAAATATTTCTATATGCCCAATGAAATCATATGTAACTAGGCTTATAATTGTAAATCGAATCTATGCAAGGTCAAGTAAAGCATTTGTATTTGCATTCAATAATGTAAATATCTATATGTCATTCATACAATTTATACGAAGTGATAGAAATAGTGGCATACATAGGAATATAAACTGAATTTAAATTAGCAATTATATCTCACCTCAGTGTCTAGGTCAGTGTCGTGATGTGCTCCTCGATTCCTCCTCGAGTACACAACCTATAATGAAATAACTCTTCTAAATACTTCTAATACATGAAACTCATAATTAACACGGTAGTATTACCAGCTTAAACTGTAATCTTACCTGAAATTGATATCTCCTCATAAGCTTTCGAAATACTGGAGTACGACTCCAAAGTAATCTACTAACGCCAATATTACCTGCTTCAATCAACAAAACTAAAATTAACAAACAATGTCAATCCTAAATCCCCATTCAATAACTCTGCAACTCACCTAGCAGCCAAAACAGTTCGGAACTCCCCAATCACACATTTCAACACCAAGGAAGGTCAAAGAAAAAGGGATAGGGAAAGAAAATTAGCAACTTACAAAATTCCTAAGTTTCCGACGGCCAGAGGAAATCAACCGACCGGTCAATGGATTTCACCCGAGCTTACGGATTTTCCAACTCGTCGGTTCAGGACTTACGATGTGGCGCTTCCAGCACGACGTAATACTTCCACCGAGTGCGGTCCAGCGGCGGTGTTACCTCGAACGTGCGCGATCACGGAGGCATACACCGTCGGGGCGAAGACGAGTGGCGATGCGTCGTGTCACGAGCGGTCCGTCGTCGGCCGTGGGAAGGGAAAGGAGGAGACGAACTCGATCAGTGTGAAGGAAATCAACGTGAAGGACTGAGGCCGCGGCTATGGAAGGAAATGAAATAGGAAGCTGCGGGAGAGATCCAACCATACACGCGTCGAATGGCTTAATCCGCACGATGCTTAGATGTACCTAATGCTGAATGACAAAATTAATTAGGCAATTAGGAAATAAGCTAATTGGATTAATTGGATATTACATTTAATGTAGGAGATCATGTTTTGATTAGAGTCTACCCCAAGAGATATCCTTCCATCTAATTTAGAAAGTCGCAAGCTATAGTATTTGGACAATTTGAGATCATTAGAAAAATTGACACAAATGTATATGAAACTTATGTAACTATTTTAAAAGACATATTTATTTTCCCAATTTCTAATGTTAAAGATATAACTTTATTTAAGGGAATTAGCAAATTTCTAAATGCATAAGATAATGCTCTTATAGAAATACAAAATAACTCTTTGTAGCTACCAACCTAATATTCATTTTTTGAGGTGGATCATATTATCACATATGAGATAACATGTTTTGAAGAAGATATTAAGAAGCTAAAGCTACAACTTGCATAATATTACTTGGACTTCAACTCTTTAGAGAAGAGTTCTTTAGGGCCTAAGAAAAATGATGCAGCATAAGGAGTTACAATCATAAGAGCTCAAGCAAAAAGGATTTAATCTAATCATAGAGGTCCAAATACAAGTAGTAAGGCATTAGAGGGGAATGATGCTTGGATACATTAAAATTTTTAGTCATTTTTATTTTATGTAATTTGTATATTATGTTGTATGCATTATATATATGAAACTTATGTAATTTTTGTCATGTGAAGAGAGAGAAGTGATTTTTTGAAATTATAATCAATTATTTTATAATTAATTAGTTATAATTAACTTTTAAAAATAAGAGGGCAGTATCCATGGGAAGAGGATTTAGGCAGTTATAAGGGTGGCCCATCTACAACAAACCATTCCTTCTCTTTCTCCCCTCCTCTAACTTCTCTGTCTCTTTTTCAAAGTTTAAAATTTTGCATTGTATAAATATATTTTGTGGCTATTAGTAAAATATTTAGATGAATTTTTATGAAAAAATTTGTAAGAGAATTTCATTGAGTTGGGCCTTAGTGGCTAGCCAACCAATTGAAAGGGATTTAGTGAACCTACTATCCAAGTCAATTTGGAGAGTAGCCTAATTTTTATGTGATAATTTTTCTTGAGTTTTATTTATGTTATATATATTTTTTGTAAAGTATCCTATCTAATAAGTTATTTCCCATATCCTTCTCCCATTTAAAAGTATCAATTTAGTCCATTATTATGGTCGACCTAAATTGGGTCAAACTTGACCTAACGTTGTGACAATTTGGTGTCAAATGCATGTAAACTCCAAACAATCTATGAAATTTTTTAGAATTATATTATAAGTACTAAGATTCTATCTCCAAGTGTTACTTCGGGTTTATCTTTATTGTAATACTAAGTTTAAACAACCCTAAGTGAATAATCAACTTGTGGGGCAAAGGGGATTTCACCTATCCAGGCTTGAGATAAAATCCAAAATAAACACTTATAATTAATGATATTTATAGAAATTTCTAAATTGCATCAATACTTTAATATTTATAGGTTTATTTTTAATTCATGTGATTTGAATTTTTGTGGAGAGAGTTCTAATTTTAGGAAGTTAATGTTAGGTTGCTGCCTATTTAAGGCTGGCCAACCCCTATTATTTGCATATATTGAACCTTACTCCAAATTGTTATTCACTTTTCTAAGCATCATATAAAATCCATAACTATTAGTTGGATTACCCTAAGTTATCTAACCAATAGGCTACATCAAGTTTCATATCAAAGCCAAAAGTTTCTAAGGCTCTTAAGGAATTATTTAGTGATTTTTCTTTTCTAAGTGATCTTATGGTGAGGTTATTAGATTTAATAATTATTTGGTGTGGTCACATAATTTATAGTTAACTTCTTATGATCTTATTAATGCTCTTTAGTGAGAACCTTAAGGGATCTTAAAATTTTACCTTTAATACATCATTTGTAAATTTACTACATTGCCATTCACTGCTCTTGCCACCCTTTCTAACAAACGCCACATACCTAACCTTCCCCAATACTATCATTTACTGCTATTTTAGCACAAAAAATATAGCCATGAATCTAATGTATTAAAGATTTAGAAGACTTCCAAATTTGCAAAAAAAAAAATAAAAATAAAAATAAAAATTTTGTTAGAGCACAAAATCATGGGATGTAGATTTACCTAGTGCTAAATTTATTACTTGGAAGGCTGCCAATACTAATAAGTACTCCACCACCATTAAAGCACTACTTGTAAATATTCATTTAACTCTTTGTAGAAGAGTTCTTTGAGGTTAAGGGGAATTAATGTGGCATAAGACTTGATTCAAAAATAATGCAACTAATAAATGATTTATTATTTATTGTGTCATTTATTTGTGCAAAATTTATTACTTAAAGTTATGTATTTGTAATTATTGTTTGTAGAATATTTGTAATTTTGAAAAAAAATATGAATTTCAAAATTATAATGTTTGATTTTCTAAAATTAAATTTTTTGAATTTGAAATTTGATTCTTAAAATATATAAAAGATATTAAGTAAAATTTTTAAAAAATAATTAATTAATAACTATAATTATTAATTAATCAATTTTCATGTCAGAGTGGCTGGCCATAAATCATTTGGATGGTGCTTACAGGTGGTTGCACATATGTAATCACCCCTCATCCACACACTTGGCTAGCTCAATCCACTTCCCTATCTTTTATCTTTTTCAAATTCTCTTATTATAAAAATTATGTATTTCATTACTAGGATGAAAAAGGAGTCTTAGATGTTCATGTGAAAATATTTTGAGTGAGAAAAGCTCATTTAACTTTATCTTGGTGACTAGCCTAACCATGTAAAGAGGTTTGTTGATCTCTACCGTAGTTTCTTATACTCATTTAACTTTATCTTAAAAGTAATTATTTTGTATTTTTAATCCATAAAAAATACTCAAACTCAAGTTAGAATGGTTAGCCTAGGATTTCCTACAACAAGATCTAGTCTTGTTGTAATACTCAAGACTTAAACTTATTGAAAGTGAGTGAAAATTTGTATATCAAAACTAGAAACCTTAAAAATAAATTTGTTCATATTTTTAGCCTCATTTCCAAAACCTATGTTGAATTTCTATAAGCCTTTTTCAAACTTTAGTGTTATCGACTAATGAACTTATTCTTAGACCTAGAGTTGAAATTTGGCAAAATTTTTAAAATAGGCTTAATCCTAATCTTAATTAGCAGTATAGACACAAAATTTTTTTTTAACAAAATAGGCACGGTCGAACTGACGACGATATGGCCATCGTTACCGCCATCGTCAAACCTAAACCGGTTTTTTTTTTTTTAAATTGGGGGCAGCTTTTATATTTTGCAAGTATTGGAGTCATACAATATCAGAATCTTATAAACTTGGTATTGTTGGAATCATAACAAAATTTTCTACAACTTTCATGTTGGTCAAAATTTAAGATTGTGACCCGATACGCAGCGCAATGTAAATAAAAAATTCCGAAAAAATTGAGATTATGCGCGGAGTCATACGTTATCAGAATATAGCGAAATTGATATCGTTGAAATTGTAACAAAATTTCGTACAACTTTCATGTTGGTTAAAATTTACTTGACGGACAAAGAATTCTCTTATTACAAGTATTTTTTTTAATATATATTTTTTATTAATTATAGCACAATTATTCTAATTTTTTTATATTAACTTTTAATATAATTATCTGAGCTTTCTTTCTTCAGTGTAAATGCTAATTATGGCATGATTAGTTAAAAATATATTTCAATCTATTTAAGGATGATGTTATAATAACGTAAATAATTAATCTTTAAGGATTAATAAGATAAAGATGTTATGTATAAAGGTTCATTGAAGTAAGAGAGACTAAAATATTTTTTATTTCTTGTTATATCATATATATATATATATATATGTATTTATATTTATATTTATATAATAGGATGAGAAAGTTATGAGATGAAGTATGAAAGCAGCTGTTTTTACACGCATTTCCAAAAATTATTGTGTATCGGGTCACAATCGTAAATTTCAACTAACATGAAAGTTATAAAAAATTTTGTTACGATTTCAACGATACTAATTTTTCTAGATTCCAATATCAGATGATATGTAATACGCAAATCTACCACTGATTTCTTTTGCATTTTACAAAACTGTGTATCGACCATAATCTTAAATTTTGACCAACATAAAAGTTGTAGAAAATTTTGTTACGATTCCAAAGATATGAAGTTCATAAGATTCACAATCATATTTACACGAAATACAAAAGTTACCCCGCTTTTTTTTATATATAAAAAACTTGTCAACACGACTGGACACGGTGCAGATGCCATCATCCGCTCAACCGATTTTTGTTAAAAAAATTTTTTTTGTGCCTAAACTGCTAATTAAGATTAGGATTAAACCTATTTTAAAATTTTTGCCTTGAAATTTTTTTCAAAAAAATATAAAAATTACTTTAAAATTTTGAAACTTTCAAATTTCAACTAGACATCATCCCCTAAAATTTAGAATTATTTTAAGTCATTTAAAGTTTTGCAGTGGGAGTATTAAATTTTAGAAGTTAGTGCATTAGATTTTAGACCGGGTTCTAACATGATCATTCTAAGTGATCCAACCACAATCCACATTAGACAACCCTCTCCGAAGGGTCTTTAACCATACATGAAACGCTCTCAATGAATTTCTTAAGGGAATGCTCTTGATAGATTTGACTAAAAATTCAATGTATACTAAAGTACAACTCATCTATTAGTTAGTATTTGAACACAAAACCTTATACTTC
This sequence comes from Cymbidium sinense, assembly GCA_021442155.1. Classification (NCBI taxonomy): domain Eukaryota; kingdom Viridiplantae; phylum Streptophyta; class Magnoliopsida; order Asparagales; family Orchidaceae; genus Cymbidium; species Cymbidium sinense. The sequence goes on along the minus strand of CM038216.1, from coordinate 163,144,142 downwards.
TGCTAGTAGTTGAACAAATAAACGAATAGTAGCTGTTAGCATGAGAGGTTAGAAAAATGCTTGTACATTCATGATTGGTGATAAAAACATCTTATTATGCATGCTTGACTTGGTTAAATTATGGAAGTGCTCCAATACTTGTGTGTTTTGATCACTAGCTAGCTTTACACCATATCGTCTTAAAAATACATATGAGAGTAAAAGCAAATTAAAATATTTGGCTAGGCATATCATTATTTTAATTTGAAAATATTTTTCTAGTTAATTTTAAGATTATTTGTTATTTATTAAATTTCATAAGAAAATTGTCTTATGTGCTTAGCATGAAATCATTTAGAACACAATCAATCACATTACGATAAGAAATTAAAAAAAAGCAAGTAGAGAAAATAAAATTATTTTTCCTAAACCATAAACCTTAAACTGTGTATACATTTCCTAGAATAAAAGTTAAGAAAGAAGTATCCAAGTTCTACTCAACAATCTCATATAATTTTGAACAATAAAGTATAAGTATTAGTTTCCCTACACTCCTAGTTCTTTTTCTATGTGTATATTATGTACTTGTTTAACATCATCATGTATTAGATTTGAAAGCCTTGCTTATACTTTATACTATACATAAAACTTTTAAAATATGATAAAAAATATTCAAAAACTAAATAAATCCATAACAACACACTAAAATATCACATATAACATCATAGATAATATAATATATAATATCTCAAATTTATATATTAACACACAACCCCAATAAAAGTAAAAATAAAGAGCAGTGGTCGCATGGTAAGAACTTGTTGAAAAATATTTCTATCATGACATAGTAAAACAACATAATGATGTTATCACATAAAAAAATAATAATAATCAATTTATAATCTAGTTGCATTCAAAGCAACCACATCTTAAGTATTAAAGGATTTATGCATCAGTCAACTTACCTACATCATCATTATGCTAAGTGACTAAAGGATTGTATGCTAACGCAACACTTAAGTGTGTGCAATAATTAATGTATCTTAGGGCTAACTTATATAACCTTGTTGATTTACCAAGTTATGTCATTTTAAGGGGTTGATTATCCTTAAGATTGTCATTTTATTATTGAAAAAATGATAGACATTAGGCTAATTACATTACTTAAATGATCATATAAGGGGTTATTATGATTAAAAGATTTTCATTATCAAAAGAATCAGCATTTTATAATGATAATCATTTAATCACAATCATAGATAAGTCCTGGTGCTAATAATATGTGTTATAACTGTTGGCTTTATCAGCCTCATTTTCAATCCAATTAATTTTGATGATTACAAACGTATGCTTGAATGTTTTAATGTATGTTTTACTTGCTTCAGATATATTGATTGCTAATTATATATACAATACATCTCATAATATGTTTGATAAAATTTCAAGTATGAAAGAATGAAAGATAGATCAAAATGGATACTTTGAAGCTTAAGATACAATATTTTAGGTTATATACATTTAGAACTATCTTAAGGGTTCATATGAGTTCATTAGCATAAATTAATTTGCTCACAAATTAACATATTATTTTTATTTATTTTAAATAATGATAATGAGATTAATTTATATAAATAAATAATCTTTATATAATTAACATTTAATTATATGCTTCATATATAGCATTTAAAATTTCAAAATAATAAATGAAAATTAATTATGACTATTGAGTGTAACTATTTTATAAAGTTAATATAATTAAATATTTTAATTTAATTTAAAATTTTTATGATAAGTAATATATGCATGATTATATCTAAATTATATCATAATTTTAAAATGTCATATTTCAAAATTAACAAAAATACATAAAATTCAATATTTCAGCCAAAGTCATTTTAAAATCAAGGAATTTAGATCTGATTTCATCTCCAACAGATTTATTGGATTTTGTCCTTTACTTCGATAGGTTATATGATTCATGTTTGATTAAAATTTAATTTATTATGATTTTTCAAACATTAGCTGATTTTAATAATGAATGCATTATACATACTTTGAATATATTAATAGTCATATTTGATTATTTTTGACTTGTTCATGTGACTAGCCAATTTTTGGCTGTTTAAATTTAATATTTATTTAATATAAAACATATTTTTATTGAATATTACATTATTATAGGATAAAATGATGTTACAATAATATATTTATTTGAAATAATTCAAAATGACCTTCTTGCTTATAAATAACCATCATTCTTTCATAAAAGGGTTGCTCATTCAAATTCAAAATCTCTCCAACAAATCTAAAGAAAAATTACTTAGAATTTCCTTCCAAGTGTTCTCCAAATATTGCAAGATCAATTCTTTCATTTGGAAGCTTCAACATCTTCAACTAAGAAAGCTTTCTCAAATTCCTTGAGTTTATTTTTATTGATCTTAATCTCTTTTAGTTGTTCATACTATTTTCACCATCTATTTGTTCTTTTAAACTTTTACTTTTTAGTGGATTAGTCTTTGGACATCAAAGTTTAAGTTTTTCACATTAAAGTTTCTTCAATCATTTTTTTTTGGTGAAAAACTCTTGATATAGTTTGTAGGATTTATTTTATCTTGCTGAAATTTTTATCTTCCTATGAATTTCTTTTGATTTCTTGAAATTCTTCATTAGTCTTATTTGACAGATCCTGTATTGTTAGATCTATTTTAGAAGTACATTTTAAGTATTTTAAATTTATTGATTCTGTTGAAAATATTTTCATATTTGCTAGATCTATCTTTTTAATTAAAAGCTTATTAGTTTACTTAGATCTATCATATACTAATTTTTTTAAAGTATTTTGTGATCATTTGCATTAATTGAAAGCATCATTTTGATTAAAATAAAATAAATTATTGCTGAAATTTAAGAGTATATGCTAGATCTATTATATATTAAGTTTCTTTATTAAAATAAAATTTATAAAGAGTTAAATTATTTTATTTATCACTTATCATTTTATTCCAATTAATATCCTTTGTTTAAATAATTTTATCTTGTTGAAATTTAGTAAAGCTTGCTGTATTTATTGTTTAATAATTAAGAAAAAAGAAATTTATTGGAGAGTTAATCATTCTTATATACATACTAGTTATAGTTTCTCTTAAACTTAAAATTATTCTTTACTGAAATTTATTTTATTGTGCCAATAGACTATTTTGAATTTATTTGAAATCATTTTTATATTAGTTTATAAATTTTAATAACATAAACATTTTAGTAAGATCACTTTAAGATATTTATTTTATTATTTCTTATCAAAATTAAGTGAGCATTCTATCTTGTCTAAATTATAAGTTGTAAGGTGATCATTTATAAGTTGTGAGATCATTTTTTGAATTTGATAGCTTGGTATATTTGTAAGAGATATATTTTATCAAAAAAATTTTTTTTTCGTGCTATAATTTATTTTTTGGGTTGTGCTCTCCCCTTTGTAAGGGAGTACATGTTGTAGGGGTTGTACTCGCCCCATTATAGGAGAGTATGGTTTGTAAGCTATTTACATTTAGTGGATTCCCAGGCAGGGGTGGCTAGACGTGAACGTAGGCCGGCTTTGGGGTTTGGTCGAACTACGTAAAAATTTTATGCCTATTGCCTCTCTTTACTTTACTGTATTTTATTTTTTGCTGCATTGAGAATTGTATCTTGCCATTACAAAATCAAAAATTAATTTTCTACTAAAATTTAAAATTTTAGATTTAATCTTTGAATTTTTTTTAATTTTGCTTAATTCACCTTGCCCCCCTCCCCCGTGCCTATTAACTGTAGGTATAAAATTCAAGTATTTAAGAGGAGGTATGAACACAATAAGATAAGTAAGCTTTAAGCACATGGGAGAATATTCTAATAAGTAGAAGGTAGAACTTTGATTAGAAATCATTAATTTAAAATCAAAAGAAATGGAGCTAAGTATAGTTGTATTATTGAAACCTAGGTGATCAATTATAATGGGTGGCTGAACTACAAAATGACTTCAATAAATAATATGACTCGATCAAGTAAGGATCTGACCAAAAGTAGTATTGGTCAAACTCAAATCGAACTTAATTCAAAAGTTATCCAAGTTTATAAAAATAATATTAGCATAGTCATAAGAGCTTAACTATACCATGAATAGACTAAATCATAGGAGTATAATTACTTTAAGAGATTTTCTCAATCAGTGTGCTTGACTAACTGGATATGAGAAAAATGATAATTAAGAACAAATGACCAACATGAAAAAGCATACTTAACTAAAAGAATTCTATGCATTAAAACTTGATAAAGAGTGTGATATTAAGTTATAAAATTACTCAAAATAATGTTTTAGTCCTATAAAGTCAAATAGGTCCATTTAAGTTAAATTAGGTCAAAGGGTTCAATCAAGCTACACTAAAGTCCTACTTAACTTAGTTGGATCACTTATAACTTATTAGAATGGCTAACTAAATCTTTTTGTCCAATTATAAGATTTAGATTCAATTGATTTAATTTGAGTATCTTGGGCTAAACTATGGTTTAAAAGGTCGTGGATTGGTCTAATACTCAATAGGGTATATTTATCTATGGTTCGATAGATAATCAAAATTATATGGATGAGATTCAAAAAAGTCAATTAGAATAATTAGCTCAAAATCATCAATGTAATCTAATATCTTGGTGTTATTAAAGCTTGGTTGACAATGAGTCAATGCTAGGCTTGCAAGTCAAATTTAATGATCCATTGGCCAATTATAGTGTACATATATGCGATTGAACCAATGATAAAAAGATTGAATGCTTATATCACCAACTTGATCCATTGGAATCTATTACAGTTAAGCTAAGGTTATGGTCCCCATAAAATTTACTATCATCACCTATCAAGAAATTGATTTGAAATTGAGAAATGAATTATCAATGATCTTCTCCTTTGGGCTTTTATAAGTTTACTAGAGCTCTATAGTCATATTAAGGTTTTATCTTAGTTAGCAAATGCAATGTGCTAGAATAGAGTTTCTAAATAAGTTAACCTAGGGTTGGGCATAAAGATGAGCTAAGCACTTGAATGGAATTGAATTTAATAAAATATAATAGCTTAAAACATCTCTAGAATGAGCTGAATGGTTAAGAAAAAAAAAGAAAAAAAGAAAAAAAAAACAATGGCTTAGTGATGTTCAAGTGACCAAAGTGAGCATAACCAATTCAATCCAACTTGATGAACAACATAAACAAGTTGGAGCAATGCATCAAGTGACATTAAATGTGTTTATATTTTAATGCCAACAACACTCACAATCATCTTAAGTGAAAAGATAAAAAAGATGAAAAAAAACCAAAAAAAAGAAGAAGAAATTGAGCACAAAAAGAATATAATTTGTACATAGCACAAAGTAAAGAAAATAAGGAGAACTTAAGACATCACAAAATAAGTAAAGTTTAACTAATAAACACCTATTTATAGGTAAACTATCGGTATCTTCAATGCCCTAAATCACATTTGCCAAGATCTCTCCCAAATTATAATATCTTTGCAATATTTTCACAATAATCATATATTACCATAAGAATAACAAATAATTCAATCAATATTAGCAAAAATCAAGTTCACTAATGAAAGTCGCCCTATGAAAAAAAGTTAATTTTTAATATAAGTTGACTTCTAGTGAAGGTCAACTTCGGATAAATGTTGACTTTGTACTAAATAATGACCTCAAAATAAACTAACTTGTTTAGATGTTCGAGTATATGATGAGGTCCAACTTCATAATTACATGATTAAGTATAAAAATAAATGATAAGAGGTAAGATCTAAACTTAACAAATTAAGCACAATAAAAGCAGCAATAAACTGACTTTAGATAAAATAATAATAATAATTATACTTCATACATCACCAAAAACCTCTTTGATTAGAATAAATCTCAATACATTTTGGGATTAGATAACTTCTAAAATCAACTTTAGGATCATCAAAGCTCAAATTTCATTAAATTTATGATTGAACTAATTGTCTTGATAAGATAAACCCAACAACATGAAAAATGATCCAATCCAAGCCCAATTATACCCATATCAAGTATTTAAGACTATTAAAAAAAATTTGTGGCTTTATTGGAAGACCAATTGATATAGTCAATTTAAACATTTTCATGGATGAAGTGCCCAAAATTCAATAATTTTGACATCATTAAGGCACTTAAATACTCAAAAATATCATACGATTATGGAATCACTCTAAGCCATCTAATGGAGTGTCTTGGATCTTGGTAGTATTAATAGAGTATGCTGATCTTAAAATCTATAAACATACTTTTATTTTTCACATGATGGGGACCAAAACTTGAAGTCAAGATTCAACAGAGATCTGAGGCCCAAAGGATTCCTTAGATCCAATAGTTCACCACTCTATAGGTGCTAGTTCATTATCATCACAAGAATGTTGCTATAGCTAGATTACCACTATCAGGTTGCCATAATTGGATCACCATCTCCTAGTTGTTTCCACCAATACATCATTGCTACCATTGATGGACTGCCACTACTATTGGACTATTATTGTTACGGGAACACCACTACCTCTAGACTATTGATGCTTGTCCATCACCAACGGGTCATCAATCGACTGTCACTCGATCATTGATAAACACTATTTCTAGGCTACTGCATGATTGCTATCATTGGATTATGAACCAACCACCATTATTGTTGAACTACAACCCATCCAATAACCTCATACTATCGTCCGACTGTCATATCATGCATCATCTGACCATCACCACTAAACTATCACTCAATCACCATTGTTGGATCACCGATTGACCGTTGTCATCAGACTACTGCCTAACAACCATCATTGATCCATCACCCATCCACTATCAGTAGACCATTACCATACTTTTGCTTAACTTGAATTGCCCAATTATAGTCATTCAACTTTTGTCACAAAATCTCTAGCACCCAGCTTGACTGCGATTGCCTGACCTTCAGCAACGAACTTTAGTTGCTTGATCGCCTGCTCTTTGATGACTGACTATGATCACTCGTCCTCCATTTCCTAGTTATAGCCTTCTGATCTCTGATAAATTGCTACAATCGATCAACCTCCGACGTCTAACTATGGTTGCATGTCTTCTATTATTCTAAAATTTATCAAATGTAATTGCTAATAACGTTAACACATGCCATCAGTTACAAGATCGATGTGCATTGTTGACATACAGTATCACATATGAGCCTAATGTCTGTCATAGACACATGTAATCACTTATAAGGTTGATACACACTATCAAGACTAAGGATAATACTTGTTTACTGTCACATACCATTTCTCATACCAATGACACATGTCCTTGCCAATAAAATCGATATAGGTTGTCAACACTAAAAACTAATTTTTAATATTATTGTTGATATTATATTAGACTTCTTATTCTTTAGCCTACTCACTTCATAAAAAGATGATCAAATAGACCACAATAGATCTCTTGAAGATAAATTTAATATCTTGAGGCCCTTATAACTTTTGTATTAGAGTTCATTATCTATAGTTTATGTCTATTTTATTGTATCACTATCTTTCCTAATTCCAGGAATAACTATATTTCTTCTTCAACGATGTTCTTTTTTTTTTACGGGCGAGACAACATAAGTGAAGCCGAATAAATAAATAAGTACATATTAAAATTATATTATATTGATATTAAAATAAACTCGCTGTAATTATATTTGGATTCAAATACGTTGACCCAAGCAATACGGAAGCGAAGATAAGAGATAAAAATATGGGGTAAAAATAATACCTTACCCCTTTGGATTCTCGAAAGGTCATCAATTCTTCTCAGCAGCCCAAATAATTTTTTTTTTTTTTAAAAACAACGACCAGAATATGCCCCTCCCTCGTGGAATCTCCACTCCAGGTCCTATTCAAAAACTCTTAAGATTCCCCGATTCGCCGCATATTCTCCTCTCATTCTTTTCTGATTCCCCTTAATACCCCTACCATTATGTCGATATCCTCACTCTGCATTTGGAGTAAACCTTCTTAATACGACAGGAATTATCGTCTTATTTTCACTTCTTTATTTGAAAGCGTGCGACGATAATCAGCACACGAAAGTAATAAAAATTTAAACTCATATTTGATGGTTTCATATACTTATCATATTTTATTTATAAAAATATTTAAAATATTAGTTTCTCTCAAATAAATCACTGGTTAAATATCGATTTTTATTTATTTATTTAAGCTTATGGCTATTTAGTTGTTTTTAAGTTTTAATTATATGATTCATATGTTATTTCTACTTAAGTAATTTATGAAAAAAATTATTAGAATATATCGATATTAATCAAATTAAAATATGGTTTAAAATTATTAAATTTATTTTAAAATTAATGTTGTATATAAATACTTTATATTTATTAATTTTATTTTTAAATTAATGATGTATATAAAATTTTTTTTATTATGCTAATCCTAAAGTAAATTTCTTTTACTAAATTCATATTTTTTTTAATTTGAGGGCGGGACCAACCAGTGTGAGACCAAGTTTTTTCACATGGGTTGAGGCCCAGCCCGCTCCGGTCTAGACATTAAGAAATGAACGCCCAACAAACACTGATCGGAGCGCGGCCCGCCCATTGATCTTTTCATAGGATCTTATCCGGTCTGACGTCAGCACCAAAGCCTCTCGGTAGCATCCGCACCGACGAATATTCACGACACAGCCCCTCATAAGATTCGTTTGCGTACGCGACGCCTCGACCCTGATTCGATTCCTTTTTTCTCTCCTCATTCTCTCCCCGGTCTCTCTCTCTCTCTCTCTCTCTCTCTCTCTCTCTCTGATTTTCTTTTTTTCCTTCTGCCTCTTCTTGGCAACGGCAATGGTTATGGCGGAATGGAAACAGAGGCACCGCGACTTCATTTCGGCGCTCGAGGAAGAGCGACGCAAGATCCAGATGTTTTCCCGGGAACTCCCTCTCTGTCTGCAGCTCGTCAGTGAAGGTGCTGATAAAAAAACCTCTTATTTGCGGGTTTTAGGGCTTCGATCTTCTTCTGCTTATTTTCCTGTTTTGGCTTGAGCAGCGATTGATAGCTTGCAGCTGCAAATGGCGAGCGATGAGATTTCCTGCGAGAAGACGGTGACGGAGACGGGAGCCTCTAATTGCAAGCAGGATTGGCTCAGATCTGCCCAGTTATGGAATCATGTGGGGGCCGATGAACCGCCGGCCGAAGTGGTGAGCAAGGATTGGTGTTTTCTAGTGCTGATTTGCTTTATTGATACTCAAATCGGGGCGTTGTTTGTTCGATCAGGGCACTTTGAGAAAGCCGGTGGCTGTGAATGTGAGGAGGGTGGGGAAAGCCTTTCAGCCATTTGAACGGAATAAATTTACGCCGTCGGTTTCGTTGCCTCCGGCGGCACCTGATGTTAGCTCCACCTCAGTAGGAAGACTAGATGGTGGTGAAGGTGTGGAGAAGAAGGAGCCGGAGGAGGGTCAGTCGCTGGCTACTGCACACTCTAACAGGAAGCAGAGGAGGTGTTGGTCTCCTGGTCTGCATCGGAAGTTCTTGAATGCTCTTGAACAGCTTGGAGGATCCCACGGTGAGATATCTATCCTTCCATGATTAAGTGCTTATTCTAAATGTTTTGAAAATTTGGTGGAAAATGATTGGTGTTTTGAAATCTTAGTTTTTTTATGGGGTGGTTGCAGCGGCGACTCCCAAGCAGATCAGGGAGTTCATGATGGTGGATGGCCTTACCAATGATGAGGTGAAGTCCCATTTGCAGGTAATGATGATTTGCTTGATGCATTATATCCCGACAGCTTCTCCAACTTCAAAAAAACATTTTGATTCTTTCATCATAAAAAAAATGCGACCTTGTTATTCATATTGATTCTCTGAAGCTGTTAGATGCTTATTTTCCTTATTGACATCCCTTCTTAATGGCTGGTCTCCTTACTGAATTGGTCAAAATCAGGCTATGTAGAATCCAGAATTGAATAAAGATCGGAATTGTGCTTTATTCAAACAACTTTATTTGCGCCATTTGTCAACTTACGAGTTATTTTATGATTGATTATTTTATAAAATTTACGTGAATTATCATATTAAATTGCACGTTTGTTAGATATGTAAAGATCTGTTTTGAACTGTTCTAAAATCTGTAGGTATTCTATCAAGTTTTTAAGTGTACAACCTGTTAACGTTATGTAGAAATAAGAGGCGTTGTCTTCCTTCTAAACCAATTTCATCTTCATCCATCAAATAAACGAATTTCTTTGTTTAATATTAGGCGCTTATCTTTTACAATTTTTCTGTAAGATCCTGTAAGCTCATTAGTGTAATAAAATGAAGATTTAAAATTAGATAATTAGATTATGAGGCATTTTCTATTTGTGAGGTGAGACAAGCTTTTGAGATTTTTTTGAGGCATAAATCTTAGAATCAACTAATGGTGCGAAATAAGAAGTATTATAATAAGTGATATAATCATGAAGTAATAAGTTCATACAAACATCAAAGTAATATAAGATATCAAAGTAGGACTATAGCAAATCAGAATAAGGTTAACACATTGAATCTCTCTTCTAACAAGGTTCGAACAATGATTGATGAAAGGTAGATTATGGTTCAAAAATATTTCGATCAAAGTTCGAACAACATTCAATCAATGATGGATCCTTATGCAAACAAGTTCTAGTAATGTTGGTCAATTTGCTCAAAGTTTAGGTAAAATTTGTGCAAGATTAAAAAAAGGTTGGTTTAAATTTGTTGTTATGCAGTCACTATCTCTTTTAGAGTTGCATATTTGTGTTGTCTTACTAAATATGAATTGCACGCCTCTTAGATTTTGAGCTTAGATGCATTTGATGAGTGACATTCTTACACAGTTAAGTTCAGAAGACAAAGCTGCGAAGTCTTTTAAATCAAAGCAAATAATATATTAATGAATGAGAGTTCAAACTATGACATCTTTACTCCATTTTTCTGTATGTTTCTTATTTATGGATAATAACTGGTTGTTACAGAAATATCGTCTACATATGAGGCGGCCAGTGGTTACGGTGCAGAGCAGCAGCAGCAGTGGTGGTCATAATCAGCCACACTTTGTTTTGGTAGGCAGCATCTGGGTACCTCCACAGGAATACGCGGCTACAGCGGCAGCCGCAAATGCAGGTACAGCACAGCCAGCTGAAGGTAGCAGTGCTGCTTTGAATGGAATATACTCTCCTGTTGCATCTCTGCCAGTTGAATTTGGATTGGAGGAAGAAAAACCAAATAAGAGGCAGAAAACAAACAAGCCCCTTGCCATGTCGTTGCATTCACAGCAAAGGTGCAGCCAAGATGATGACAGTTTTGTAGATGATGCGGCTACCCTATCCAATTCTTCAAGCACATCCTTTGTATCACAGACCACATCAGTTCCACTTCTGTCGTGAGCTCCTTGAGGGAGAGTCTGATCTTTTATTTTTTCTCGTGAGGGGAGGTTGCCTTAACCTTTTTTTTTCTGTAGAATTAGATCTATTTTTGTACCTGTGTTAATATTTGGATGTAATAGCAAACTTTTTTAAGCTTAAACCAAACTCAGAAGTAGAGGTTAATCTTTGTCCATGCAATTTTTCAAAGCTTCTAATATTTTTTGGGCTTTTTCATGTCGTTCTAGGCTTTCATTGCATTATTCTTCATAAGCTTTTGTAAGATTTGTGTTCTGGTATTTCAATAAAGTACGTGTATCATTTACTATCTCAAAAATTATAGAGAGAACCTTTTGGCGAATTATGAAGCCTCTAATTCCCGATTGAATAGTTTCATTGTGTTTATCACCATACAAGTTTTTATTTTCAAATTTCAAAATCATAATCCTTCTGGTTTCGGATGTGAAATTTTACTTTAATATTCAACGATAAAGTAATCCAGAGGCTTAAAAGTATTAGCTACAGAACGTAACGATCATAAACTCAAAACAGAGGCGCACATCTGTGGAAATATTAAACATCAGTTTTACCTCTTTTTTCATTTTGGGTCGTGTTATGCATAGTGAAATGACATAAATGTGTGAAGTTGTTGTGGGTTAGCAGTTGATCTAGTGAGACGCAAGTGATAGTAATTGTAATGAATAAGTCTGAGTTGGGTGAGTTTCAATAGGTAGTAAATATGTCTTGGTTGTCCTTGTAAATCTCTGAACCCTGCCAATTAGGGAGCAATACAACAACAACAACAGAGCCTAGATATCATAAATGATTGCAGGTCTTAACTTAGTCTTATGCTTCTCTTTTATTGGCCTACATTCTGCACCATAAATGATTGCAGGTCTTACCACCATCATATAAAATTTTTCCTTAAGTTTAAGCAGTACTTTTCTATCACACAACAGGGCATATGCATTCCTCCACTTCAACTATCCAACTTGAATTCTACTAATAACATCTCCATCTATTTCACCATCATTTTGAACAATAGAGCCTAGATATCATAATCGCTCACTCCTTTTAATGGCTTGTTCACCAATGTCACAACACTATCACTAGAACTCCTACAACTAAAATTGCACTCCATATATTCAATTTTAGATCTACTTAAATAAAAACCTTTAGACTCTAAGGTTGACCACCATAATTCAAGTTTCTCTTGGACTCTCTCTCTAGTCTTATCAACAAGAAGAATGTCATCAGCAAAAAGCATACATCTTCTTGTAAATGCCTAGTAAGAACATCCATAGCTAAAGAAAAAAAGATAAGGGCTTAAAGTTGATCCTTGATGTAATTCAACTGAAATAGGAAAATATTTTGTCAATCCTCCTTGTGTTCGGACACAAGTAACAACTCTAGTATACATATCCTTAATGACTTGAATATAACCAATATTAACTCCTTTCTTTTCTAGAACTCTTCAAAGAACATCTCTTGAAGCTTTATCATAAGCTTTCTCTAAATTAATTAGGGAGCAATAGTCATCAATGAAATGAAATCACACCTTTTATTGTTATTCTCCTTGCTCATATAATCTAATGAATTTTAATGATTAGTTTCAATTCTAGAACATTTTTTTGGATAATTAAAATTAATGATTATTAATTTAGGTTGACCATCAATCATGTAGTCAAATTTAGGTCAAGCATAGGTCAAACTTCAATTTAATGTGAGTTGGCTTTAATAATTACATCAGATCATTCAAGAAGCTCATTTATATATTTAAATGGGCACTTCATGGGTCTATTAGTATGTTCAATCTCATTAAATCAGCCCCATCAATCCTTTTGACCAATTTGACTCTAATGGGATAATAGCATTGAAATAGCTTTAAATATTAATTTAATTAACCCAAAAATGATCCTAAGCATTTCTCTTAATCTTTCTTACATTTTTCATAATTTGCTTGGCCTAGTTATCCACTAACTTAAGTCCAATAGGTCATTGGAATGACTTTGATCCATTAACATCTATATGTCACTTAAGTTTTCAATTACACAATTATAATCTTCAAAATAATTCAATCCCTTGGACAACATTATAGCCAAATATGTTTTAAACAATTGTCTAGTTGAGCCTAAGTTGATTTGACCATTAGGGTTAGCGTGTCTAATTTAAACTCAAATGAGCATACATTCATATTCAAATTGAGATTGACAAATAAAATAGCTAAATCATCCCACTAAATTTTGTGAAGAATTAAGGGAAAATGTCCACAACAACTCTCTAGTTCACCCCAAACCAATTTGACCAAGTCTTATAGGTCAAATCCATAGGTCAAAGAAATGTGTCTTAGTGGGTTAAATTGACATATTAAGCATAAATTCTTCAAATTCTCCTCTTGAACTCCGCAACCAACCAAATTCTCTTTCCAACCCTTAACCCAAACAAGATGAAACCCAATCCACGTGCCCTCAAATTAGGTTATGACTCACCTAGCCTACATTTAAGTTAGCTAAAAGAGGTGGCAAGTTTCTCCAATGGCAAACAATCCATTGGATCATCTTAGATCAATGCTTATTGTCTTGTTAAACTTCCCAACACCTCACCCATACCTTCTTGGTCAAAACTAGCCACCACTCAATAATAAACTTAGCTCAACCAGGGATTGAGATTAGGTTTATTAAATCTTATAAAGAAGCCTCCAATCAGCCAACTAAGTAGTTGGCAACACTCCTCTAAGCTCTCTAAGCTAAATTGAATATTCCTCTCACCTTCTTGACCACCTTAAGCCACCTAAAGACCAAGTTGCAACCATAGTTTGTTGGAGTTTGATCCATATAATGAACTAGAGTGAGATAACTCAATCAAAGCTCTCGACAAGCTCATGCCACCTCTATGAAGCTTCCCCAATCAAAATTGGATCAAACTATCCACTCTCAGGTGAAAAATTCAAACTTTTCTTCTTGTCCTATTCCCGAGTGTGGTCACCCGAGCTTCCTATACTACATCATGACTTGAAGCCATGGTGTTGCTTGTTTTCCTCCCCTCTTTCTTCCTAGTGAGTGAATTAGCTCAAGATGCTCTAAAGAGAAACGATTTTCCTTAAGTCTTGTGTCATGTTGATCCAAACCCATCCCATGACCCTTGGCTCGCGAGTTTCCCCATTCAAAGAGATGATCTGTGAGTAATTGGATTTGGTCTAGTTAAATCCAATGATCTTGATTAACCCAAGTTCATTTTTAAGCTTTTTGGTTTGAATTTTTCTTTTGGATTATCTAATACGCATAATGGCTTGAAAGTTTTAGGGTATAACTTAAGGAAAAATACTAAACTTATTATAGCTAACTTAATTGTAATTATAAAAATTTAATTATCCTTTGTTTTACATGTTTGAGACATCTATGCGTCTCCAAAAATTATGAAATGTGGACATAAGATATAGAATAATAGCTTAGACATCTTATAAAATTTCAATTTAATTGGAATTAAAAATTATGAATTTTTGAATAAACTATTTCACTATTAAAAATCATAGAAATTAGAATATTCAATGAAAAATTATTAAAATTAGAGGAATATTTAAAAATTCATTGTATTTTGATATACTTAAAATATTCATATTTTTCTTAACAAAAATAATTAAGTTGTGTAATTTTAATTAAATCAAAATATTATTCAAAAATATAAAAATAATAAATAAACTTGAAAACATTATAAAAAATTAAAGAATGTTTAAAATGATTATTTAAACTCACTAAAAAGTTTTCATAATTTTAAGTTTCAAAATGAATTAATTATGAATTTTAATAGTGAATTGATTATTTTTAAAGTAATAAAATAAAAAATTTGAAAGCATATTAAAAATTATGAAAAATAAACAAATAGCATATGTCTAATTTAATATTTCTATAAAAGTTTAATATTTGTCTAACTTAAAATAAAACTTTATGAATTTTCAAAGTCATTTAACAAGTGTTAAAAATTAAGAAAATTATAAATAATTCATTGAATTTTTAGATGGATAATTCAAACATTTATAAAGTTTTCATTTGGTTTTATAATGATTTGAACAGTGAAGTTCATTTTATGTTGAATTATGATTTAATAAATTATATAAATAGTTAAAAGTTATAAAAAAATAGAAAAATCATAAAGAATTAAAATGATAACTTGACATTTATTATAAAGTAGAAAAAAATATTTTGAAAATCAATATTGTAATTGAAATTTAAATTACATAATGAATCAATAGTTTAATAATATGATAATTAATTTAATAACTAAATAATAAATATTAAAAAGTCATTACAAATTATTAAATAATTCATCATTTAAAAAAATAAAATAGACTTATTAAAAGTTATGATAAAAATCTAGAATGAACTTTATAAGTTAACATGATTTATAACATTAGATATTTAACATTAATCAAATAAAAATGAAAAAAATTAAATAATATAAAATTAAATAATAAATCAAATAAAATCAAATAAAATAATATAAGCTCTAGAGAATTTAAAATAATTTGAGACTTTAAATAACTAAACACCAATCAATATAAAAATTCTCTTAAGACAAAAGAATGCATGTTTGTGAGTGATTAGCAATTGGGGTCTATTAGTTAAACATTGCCCTTGAATGAGAGTTAACTTAGTATTTCATGTTTGAAATTATAACCTTCATCATTTCATACCATGAATATATTAGATAGTTTAAAGCAAAATTCTTAAAACACTTGTGTTTGTCACAATTTCTTGTACATGCATTTGGATTAGATTATATATCTATTATATACACACACTAACACAATATATCTCTATGTTTGATAAATTTGATCTCAACTTTACTCTCTTCATAGGATTGATTATATCACTTAGTCACATTTACTCCACTTCATGTACAAATAGAATAACTATCTCTTTGAGATGAATCAACTTATTGTGGAAAGACATAAATTAGGATCACCTTATACAATATATTAGGGTTTTTATAATCTCTAAATTAAATTGATAGATAATTGTATCATAACATACATTTTTCTACTTAAGTGTTATCCTCTTAACACAAAACTTGTATCAACATTCTTTATATTTTTCTCATTCACATTTGTACAGTTGAGAAATCTTCATGATTGATTTTCTTACATACCATGATATAATTCACTCTTAGCTTGATTTTTTTTTTCAATATTTCTACTAAATCTGGCTACTGAACATGATCATTTCTTTGGATCAAGTACAATTATGACTGACTAACTACTATTAGTTAGTCTTCACCAGGGTCATTCACTTATGACCAAGTTATTCCTTAGTTCAGTCAATCACTAAGATTGTATAATGTTAGGACTTAGGTATACACTTGTACTTAGTCCTATTTCTCTTCCTTTAAATGGATGATCTTCACTCATTTTTCTTTTTTTCACTCTAAACATTGTCATATTTCTATCACTTTATTTGGAATCTTTAGTATTCAAGCTCTACTTGAATATCAAGTTTTTATATAGTGGTTGACTGTATCAACTACTGTTTATCATATTAATGCACATGTATAATATTCAACACTTTAGGTTAGATTGCAAACCATTAGAGATTGAAAAATATGGTTAAATAATTTTATTATTTTATAGAGCTTCATCTAATAATAAGATAATTTGATCATAACTAAATTCTTACATGAACAATTAATGGCACTTGAATAGCCTAAAGCCTATTACTTTATTTTCGACAAATTATACATAAATTAATAAGACTTAGGATGATCGAGTTACTTATTTGACTTAGCTTAGTGAGTCAAGGTCATATAATATTTTCTTTAGACTATGAGTCAAGGTCATATAATATTATCTTTAGGAATGCACTAACTACACACATTTATGTACTATGATAGTTTACAACATTATAGTCGTTAGTATAAGAGTTAGATCACTTTCTTACATCACCATTTTGCTTGTTCGAGACAAAGTTGTAAAAGTATGGGCAAAATTCTTTTACTTTAATTGATAATGTAAATTATAATGTGCTACCCCACTCTGCAACGGCATTGTCATTAGATTAAAAATATATTTTTTGCGGGCGCTAGATGTACGTCCATACTTTTATTTGTAATGTGTCAGAAATAAATTTTTGTGATATTTACTTTGTGATGCGGATATTTTACTTCTCTTGTACGATGATGAATAAATTTTTTTTTTTGGTGACGAGGTATCCATCTCTAATCTCACCCACTTTGTGGATGAGACGTCGGGTATGACTAATCCCCGGGGGGCTTCAGGCGGCATCTCACCCACAAGATCCGGCCCCTCCACCTATTTTCCCGGGGTTCTTGCGCCTCGAAGGGGAATCGAGCAGGGTTGGGAGTACCCAACTCATCCCGCGAGCTAAGCCCGGTGGGTGAATAAATTTTGATTATGAGTTTTCTTTATTGCGGCACTTTTTGGTCTTTTCTGGTGTAAAAATAAACATGAACTAAGTTTTCAAACCTAGTGCACAGGAGACACAATACCTTGGAAGATGAACATATACTCTGAATTAAAAGAAAGATCAAGAGTAGAAGGAAGCTTTAATTTATATTTTATTTATTTAATTCGTTTGAACTTGTATTATTTATAGGTAGAGCTCAACTACTCTTTTGTATTTTTTTATCTGGCTATATATTAGTGAGCTGCCTAATTGTACAGGCCTATTGACCTTATTCTTCTATAGTATAGTGACTTCTTTGATCATATTGTTTGCTTGTATTGTGTCTTTCCTTTTTTTCCTTATTGTAATGCATTTGTTTAGAATCTATATGCTACGATAGGCTCTTAGAAAAAATAATTATATTTTCTATCAACTTTAATAAAATTTTAAGCTACTTTAAAAATGATTAGAATAACCTTTTAGATGTTAAAATTAAGGAAAACTTTTTTCTAAAATGAAATTCTTGGCTCCTTTATATCTCTTGGAAGAGATAAATAGTTGTGCCTTTCTAGCACTAGCCATTGGTACCTATTATGACATGGCGTTGACCTTAGAATGCATTAGAGATATCACTTAAGAACAAATAATTTGCACATCATGCATAACCTCTTTAAGATAGAACTTTATATGGGCATGATTTTCAATTACGATGAGGGAAGTCTTTTAGTATGCTAGGTAGTGGTAGCCTGACCTAGATAAATTTGTTAGTATATTCTCAATAATCTAGTCATTCGACTAGGTTGTCAACCACCTTTTTCATAAGTAGGATATTCTTTATTTATGTGAAAACCACAAGTTTTATGCCTTTTAAGTTCTCTACTTTAGATCACCCCTTAGGATTCTTTGCTTTTTTCCTTAGTTTGGGCCATGAGGTCAACTTTGGATAACACAACTCATGGTTGTTGATAGAGTATCTCTTGACTGGGTTTGGTTGGCTACCAACTCAAACTAAATGGCTATGGGCATTATGGTGTTTTATTTTGGATGGTCGGTGTGGGCACCATGCAGATCGTAGGGGGTACTTATTGAAGTGATCTGGTGCGGCATTAAGGTATGATATACTATCTTGAAAGATAGAAACATCATCCTACAATGGACCTAATCACCTAATAAGGACTCCTAAGGCATGATGGGTCTTCGTATGTACGAGAGATTCTTCCCTTACTTTACATGGAAAAGTAAAGTAGGGTTTATTTTATACTAGGTTCTTCAGTTCCCTAAGGACCCAAGCTTTCATAGTTAATTACATCCTAGAAAATGCGATTTCCTAACTACACTCTTGATTAAAGTAGTCAATTATTGTCTCTAATGATTTCAAAGTTAAGACTATCAATAAATTGAATATTTTGAAAAATCAAATGGGATTATTCAATTAGAAGACTTATTTTAGAATCCAAAGCAAAGTAAGTAGGAATTGTTCATGATACTAGGAAGCCTAGTGAGCACTCCAACCTATCCTTTGATGAGGCTTTATATATTTGAAAATGAGAGGATTTATCTTGTTTGAGTTGAAATTTTATTAGATTGCTAGGGCCTATAATCCATCAACACAAGATTGTGAAAATATCTAAGAGGTGAGAATTTATGCTCGTAGCCCGAAAGAAATTAGCAACCTTGGATCCTAAATCTAGCGAGCTTCAACACAAGTTAAAAGTGCTATCTAAATCTAAGCATAAAGGGGACATAAAGGTCTATCCCATAAGAGAAGATAGACCCGTCCGACTCTTCTGGACTTATAACTGCCTGGAGTGCCCGCCAGCTAACATCTCATACATTTTAAATCCATGTAGGCCAGTCTTATGTAATTGCAAGAATGTTTACGTTGTTATTAAATTTTGAAAGAGACTAGAGCCCTAAACTCACTCCCTAAGAGACTAGATCATGTTTGGTAGAAGCATATGACTTAATCTAAAAATGTAAACTTTTATAATTTTTTTTAAAAAAATATTTTTACAAAAGGCTTTGAGATATTTTATGTCTAAATGCATGATAAAATTTGATTATTGACCAAATCAAAAGAGAAAGAGAGTGAATCTCTACCATAAGGGGTTGCTCTCATAAGCGGTCCCTAAAGTGCTGAAATGGAGGCTCTCATTTTTGCAAGAGTGGTATAATATGACATGCATGATGTGAGACATATAATATACAACTAAAGGGTTGCTAAATCTTTTAATTATCTTGGTTATAATCTAAGCTTTAGAATGAGGTTATGAGTTATTTTAAATTTTAGCTATGAGTTGTTAATTGGGTAAAAAAAGTTAATTTTATCCTAAGAGCCTACCACATCCGGGCCACACATTTAATCATCAATCATTAAGAAACTATGAAAGTCATGCTATTATAGTGCGCAAACTAAACACAACAATAATCATTTTATAGACTACTATGAAAGAATAAGAGGTTGATGCGGCCGGGTATCGTCGTACACCCTAAAAAGGAGAAAAAGTTGGGTAGCCAAGCTCAACCCTTATACAACCAAGAATTACAAAATAATATTATAATTTAGAATTGAATACATGCTATGAGGGTCTTCATTCTTCATTTCTTCCTTCTTTGGATTTGATTCGCTCCAAGGCATCACAGGGCACCCTAGGACTAAACCTTTTAGCCACTGCTCATCTTAATCCACATAGCACTAATCCTAATTCGCATTGAAAAATTAGATTTTATGGAAAAGTAAATCTAACTACACCTGCAAAATAAATATTAACTAAACATACATAAAATTCCAAGCAGTTATATTTCATAATTTGGACTTAGCACCCTGCACATGGGTAACCAAGCCCACATGTCCTAATATGGATTATGCTTAGGGGCGCAAGCAACCTGAGAATAGAACATTTATATTTATTTTTGAGCAGCCCCTTTAAATACAATCTCCTGCAAAAAATAATATTAAACTACCAACGACCTAACATTCAGTCTACGATCCACATTCCTAACATTCAGTCTAAAATATTACATCATCATTACATACACCATCCTAACCTAAAGCTAGAAGTGGTGACTTAACATTCTAATGTGTGTGCTTAGGCTTCATGTGGAATGTCTTAACCCCGCTTTTGAATTATAATTTTTAAAGTTTTAAAATTATTTAAGTTAACATAATGGTGGTTTGATTTTAAGTTGTTTAGAAGATTAGTGAGTTTTAATTTGCATTTTGTTTTGTTTCATTTGATTTACACAACATCTAAGTGTTATAAAGAGAACGAGAAGGTTTAACCTCTTTCATCCCAACATTAAGTTGTTTCCTAAAAGCACATTCTTATGATTTATTTATTTTTAGTGAATGACTTATTAAATATTTTATTAATCCTAAGTTTAGGTTAACCTTAAAGAATCCTATTCAACATGAAAGGCATCTTAAGATTAATGTGGTTGAATTACCATCACATGGAATATGTTGAACCATTCCTTTTCATCACCCATAACATGCATATGATTTAACACTTAGTATACCTATACATACAACATATTTTGGCATACTTAAATGATTATGGATGCATATGTTTTTACTAGAAAATGGGATTCTCACTCTTTAATCAAATACACACACACACATGTAGAAAAGATATAAGTAAGTACGTGCCATTGTTTAAACTAAAGAAGTGAGATAATCAAATGACCTTCTTGGGGATACTTAAAGCCTCATATTCCCAGGATGTCCATACTATATACTTATTATCTTAAATATATATGAATGTATACACAACTATAAGAATGAAAATCATGCAAAAGATTACATTTTTGATTGAATTATTTATACATGTAAAGAAAAGCTCTGTCCAAATTCTAATACAAATATACATAGGAATGAAATTAAATAGGTACGTGCCTTTGTTAACTAGAGAAGAGAGATAATCAAATGACCTTCTTGGGGTTACTTAAAGCCTCGTATTCTCGGGATGTCCAGACTATATACTTATTATCATTTAAACATATGTAAATCCATACATGAACATAGGAAAGAAAGCACTACCTTCATATGTTTAAGTTATAAGCACATGCAAATTCTATACATATATTCATAACTACCATCACTCCAAATGTTATTATCAACTTATAACTTTTGAAAAATAATTTTAAATTTATTAGTGATAATAGACACACATATAATAAGATTAGGTCATTACATGCAATTTTGCATAAGTAAATTTCATTTATTTTTGAAAAGATGAATGCATGATATCACACAACATATAATATTTAAGGTGATTAGAAAGGAATAGCCAAACATCTCCACATAATTCATTCAACTACACTAATTTCTAAGGACAATCACATTAAATAAAATCATTTAAAGAAAACCAAAGCTTCTTATTAATTTGATTTTAGATATTGATTGAACTTAAAGAGGAGATATCATTTTCTATTTTTTATCCCATTCATATGTTAGTGATTTTAATTTATTTAAGGAAAAATAATTAAGTGATTTTTATAATTTAATTAAGTTGAACTATTAAACAATTCATTTCATTACCTTTCATTTGCTTCTTTAATTTAATTAATCATTTAATCACGAGTCATAAATGATATGCACATGAGAAAAATAAAATTGCAATGCTCCTAAAGTACCTAATGCAATTGGACCATAATTAGAAATTAATTAGATTAAAGAATCTGATTAAGCACTTTTATGATTTTTTCACACTTATGGGCTAATCATAATTTATTAAGGGTCTTTTTGTTATTGAACACATAAAAAGGAACCCTTAATTTAAATATTAATCATCTAAAGTGATTATTATTTTAATTTAATTTTATTTCATTATTAATTGCTTGATTAATCCTTTAATTAAATCATAAGTTAATTAAACCCTCAATGGAGAGATAATTAGGCAAATGGCTAAAGAAGAGCCTTAATCTATCTCATTGTCAACAACAATTAATTATCATTAATTATTGATATTTCAACCTTTAATAATTTTAATTAGGGTTAATTTGATTAATGAGGGTGATTAAGCTTAAGATTTTAAATTTCTCTAATTACATAGCCAATAAATCCCAAAAAAAAATATAGGAGGCAGAAGATATCCCAAGGAATCAACATGCCAAGTTTGGGATAAATTGCCCAAGTAATCAAGGCTTAATTAAGCTAATTAAAGAAACATTCAAATCCTAATTAAGCCTTAATCACTATTCAAAATCAAATGAAATTATTTTTATTAAATTCTTCTCTATTTAACCTTTCCAAAATGGGTTATTTGTATTTTTTTAGAATTTTATATAATTAGTTATGAAATTATGAATTTTTGAGCAATTAATCATATTTTAAATCCTAATTAATCTCTAATCCCGTCGGCGCCATGTGGGCGGCTGACGTGGTTGCACTTTCCACGTGTCGCCATGGGATTGGCCACTTAAATCATCCGAAGAGCGGCGTTGGATGTGCTTTAATCTCCGTTGTCCGATCTAAGATCAGATGGTGGGGATTAATCCCTTAGTCCATATAAGATTAAAATCGATTTACCTAGCGGATTAAATCACGACCGTCCATTTCAATCATACGGAACGGATGACGGATGATCCTTCATCCCCTGAGTGATAGAAGACGGATACCTTCCACCCTCTTCCACTCTATCCTTGCTCACTAGAGCTCATGAGGTGTCGAGATCGACTCCAAAAGATTCAAGAGTGGAATCTATAGGGATCTGATGGTGGAAATCACATGAAAACACAATTTCCTTCACAAAGGCCTAATAAAAACTAGATTTTCTATAGTTTGCTAGAATTTACCTCACCCGAGCTCAATATCAAAGGTCTATCGACTGAGGTAGCTTCATCTTGAAAAGACAAAGCCTTGCTAAGAAGCCCCTGGTTTGCCCCCTTGCCGGTGGCTCTGTGGACCAAATGCCCTTGGAATTCTCATCAGAGTTGGTTTAGGAGTGGTCTCCGGGGCTCGAATTGATCGAGAATGAATTTGTTCTTGATTGTCAGAGCTAGGGGAATATGTGGATGAAGGTAATTTAAAAATGGTGGAGGTTAAGTGAGGTTGGATGGAGATAGACTCTGTCCTATTTTGGGTTTGGTGTTTTCGGTGATGGGGAGGCTTAGGGAACTCGAGGAAAGCTCGAGGGAGTTCATTTCAACTATCTCAAGCTCTAAGAATGCTCTGATGTGTGTGAAGGTGAGATGGGGAGAAGTATACTCTCCTCCCCCTCAAATTTGATGGTTTGGATTGGCTCTACCTTGGGTAGATGTTCGACCAGTGCAGGTGGCTAGGGGCATTAGAGAAGTGGTGATGTGGCTCAATTTGAGTGAGTGAGTGAATGGAGGAAGCTGCCATGGTTGAGGTGGAGTGTCATTGGTTTTCTAGGTGTGCCAATGGGAGGAGGTGGGTTAGCTCACCTCCCTTGACCTATGGCCTACCCAACCAATGTTAGGTTAGGTTAGCAATAGGGTCAAGGGTCCAAACTAAGCTAAGGGTGGCTGCCAAGTGTAAAGGAGGGAGTTTGACCACCCAAAAATGGATTTTGTCTAATATGGAGGGCTTTATCGAATGGATAATGGGTCAATTCGGGTTTGGTTTGAATTAAGTTTGATTTGGGCTGACCCATGGTGACCCAAGGATGGGTCATGTCAAGTTGATTGGGTTTGGAGAAAGTTTAGTTGGGTTTGGTTCAATTTGACCCATGTAGGTCAAATTGGGCTAGGTTGGGTTAACTTGACCCATAGGTCAAATTGGGTCAAACCATGGGTTGAGACATGTTCAAATGACTATTTGGGATGTTTTGACTCAATTGGTTTGATTTAATTTGGATTGAATTTGAATTTGACTCATATGGGTTCATGTGGGCTAAATGGGCTAAGTTGACCAATTTGGTCAAATTGACCAAATTTGCTTGGGTTAAGTGTTGGTTTAAGTTCAATTGGTCATTTGAAGATGATTGTGGGTTTTGATTTCAATCAATTTGGATTTAGGAATAATTTAGACCAATTTGACCCTTTAGGTTAATTTGGGCTAATTGGGTCAATTGGGATGACTTGGTCAAATTGGGTTCATGTAGGCTAATTGGGTCACCTTGGGTCAATTGATCAAATTAGCTTGATTTGGTCTAATTGATTGAGATTAATCAATTAATGATGATCAATAACCAATATAAGAGGTTTTGGATGATTTGTTTCAATCCAATTTAGGTTGGATTGGAGTTTGGCTCAAATGGGCCCTTTAGGTCACTTTGGGTCAAGTGAACCTAATGGGTCAATTGAGTTGGTTTCAAGTTGAATTAGGTTGAATTGAGTTTGATAATTGATTTAGGATTTATTGATGGCTTTGAATGCAATTGATTTGGGTTTAATTGGATTTTGGCTAATTTCGACATTTAGATTCAAAGGAGCTAGCTTGGGTTAATTGAATTGATTTTGATCAATTGACTTGATTGTAGCTTTTGGTAGAGTTTGGAATGAAAATTCAAATGGTTGGAAATATTTTGTGAAAATCATTTGAATTAAGTTTGATTGAAGGGATTTTGGTTACGTCTATGGGATTGGCTTAAGGGATTAAGATAGATTTAGGTTATGGGATTCAATCATTTGGCTTGGAATTTGAATATGAAATGGAATTCAATTGGAGTTTTGGTTGGATTAATTTGAAGTTTGATTTGAAGTTTGGTTTTGTCTAAGGGAATAGGAATGAGTTGGGTTAGGCCATAGAATAGGCAAGCTTCCTTAGGTCTTAAGATGTAGCCTAAACCTATGGCAAGTCCTCCTAAGTCTCTGGATTTGGGTTAAGTGTTCACCTAGTCGCTAGAAGTGTCCTGTGACTAAGAAGATCCTAGTGTCTAGAAGACTCCTAGGTCTAAGATGGGAAGATTGTATCCTCACTCCAAAAGTGAGGTAAACAGGCATGATAGTTTATGATAATAAATCCATAATATACAAACTAAGTTTGTTTATAACTTTTCCTTAATCTTCTCCTTTTACCTATAGCCTTTTGAACCCAACGTACTCCTTGTAGAGTATTTTTGTGGTTTAGTAGTGATTATCATGTAGACACTTTTCATATCAGACCATTATCTTGTTTTGTTACAATGATTTACCTTTTGTCTTGCTGACTAATATTGATATATTGATTATCTTTATATGATAATTCTTGCTAAATTGCAATCCTTTCTTTTAAAAATTCCAAAATAAAAAAATTTAATATTTATACCTTCATTAATTGAGAGTTTCTTACTTAGGTGTTAGTAAGTGTAATTAATCAAGATAGATACATCTAGCTAGGAGAATGGATAACCCACAATTTTCTTTTCTCCTTTAACTTAGTGGCATACTTAATAAATATATATTTCGCTAAAGTTTAAATATGAGATAGAATTTAGTTTAGATTTTACTTTCTATCTTTTTTTTTAAAAATATCTTATTTATAAATTATATCACTTAGTTAATACATTCACAGCCCCAACACATAAGTCATAGTAATTTCTATTATCATTGATCCTCTATCCAACGTACTGCATCATCTTTACCCTTACTTACGAAGGATTGCTAACCCATTCTATTCCATCCAAGATAACACCTATTACTATGCTTTATGCTTGACTGATAGCTTATATTCACTCATTGTCTTTCAGATCTAATTCTCTTCTCTTAGATCTTATTGCCTAAATTTCCAAGCACCATCATACATGATTTCAAACCTTATTTTCACTTCTCGACTATGCCATCTTTCATGAGCCCAATGAATGAACTTGACCATTCTAAATCAATGAACTCAAACTTGACCACACATTCCCCTAGTTGTGATGCATTCTTCTCATTTGAAGACAAAATCCTTAAACATGTTTTGATATTATGTCTTTTTTCTATCTTCCTCATTTCATTGCCAACTCCCACATCATAGTAAATTCTTCATATTGAGATTCCAACCTAATGGATTCCTTGTCACCAATTTTTTGATTCCCTATCACTACCTTTGGTTCCTCATCACTATATCTTCACTAACTCTAGATTCATTATTTATTCCCAACTCTATGATTATGATTTTCTCTTCGATTAAATTATTTTCAATCAATTGTTACATCCTATTATCCTCTTTATCTTGCTCATCTTTTGATCTTTGAAACATCTTCAGCTCTATCCATACCACATCAAAGAGTATTTTTCAAACTTCCAACTTCTGTAATGTCATGGTCTTTTTTTTTCATCATTCCTTTTTTTTTAAAAAACTTTGATAAATAGATTTGTGTCTCAGTCTTTGATTCACAAACTTCATTCCAAAGGGATGAATCCATTGCTTCATATAACATCTTTCTTTGTTTTATTTTGTGGTAGATTAATTCACTCATTACTATCATCGATTCTCTTGTAGTATCATGTCCTTATGATACTTGAGTTATAGTTCCATAAGAAATATTTTATAAAGGTTGACATTAACTTTCATGGTGAAGTTAAAGAACAATCTAAAGAGAAATTTTTTTTAATGACCACTAGACTACTAATTGAGACGTTGAAGTGCTTGACAGTTGAGGAACAACAATTG
This sequence comes from Cymbidium sinense, assembly GCA_021442155.1. Classification (NCBI taxonomy): domain Eukaryota; kingdom Viridiplantae; phylum Streptophyta; class Magnoliopsida; order Asparagales; family Orchidaceae; genus Cymbidium; species Cymbidium sinense. The sequence continues at coordinate 163,116,806 of CM038216.1, read as the reverse complement.
ATGCACTGCTTATTGATATTATTAATGGATTGCATGGACAAGCTTCCACCTTTGATTTATTTGAAGTAGTATATGAGTTCATCAAATATTTAGTGCTTGACACTTTCCTTTGCAACTTCTTGTTTGATTTAGCTCACAAGAAGGATCCACTTGACATGTTGGCTAGATGAATACTTGCCACCTTTACTTATGAATTGTGTAACATAGTTATAAATAGATGGACAATCACTACTTGCATTATTATTTTATTGTTTGATCTTGGTGAGAAATGAATGGGATGTGTAATATGTTGTTGTTGCTATTGGTTAGTAGATAATATAGGGTTATGCAATGATACTAATTATAATAGGTTTGGAATGGGTGAGTAGTCAATTTATAGTTAATATGTCTTAGTTTCCATTATAAGTCTATAAAAATATTACAAATTAAGGAGAACTAAGCATCAATGGAATGAATTATCTCCTGTCACTATTATTCTCTTTATTCCATCTTCTTCCTCCCATTTTTAAAGTCGTTAATAACATCAAAGTGTCATTTATTGTGTATGGGTTGTAATAATAATATATGAATAAATAGTTTATGCATTGTTATTGTTTATTCATTGCAAGAGTGTTGACATCAAAAATATCAATAAGACCCAATTTAACATCTTTCTCAAACACTAAAGGCTTCAACCTAACCTAACTCACTAGGTTGGCCTTAGCAAAACTTTAGGAGAACCCAACATAGGAGGGTCATTTGCAAAGCTTTTTAGACATTATATAGATTTTACTCCTGACAACTTTAGGATAAATCTCTTTCATGACTTGGGTTTAATCATTTCCTAATGGATATAAATGTTGAGTTTAAGCAATTAGTCCATCTTAGTGATCCAATTATTTATATAATTGATAATGAGATTCTGAGGATTAACTTGACCATTCTTAAAATATCAATCTAGGAGATTTGACATATGATTAGTCAATGGTACCCACATTTTCTTATCTCATTTAGGTTTTAAATCATTTGACTATCCCATTTAGTTTAATTGATCAATCACCTAGATATTCAACCTTATGATGTTCCTAGTATGGTCATGCACAAATTGATTATTAAAACCTTTTAATACATGCCTAATCAACTCCAAGTTGGGTCACTTAAAAACTTAAATTTAGGTTAAGTCGTATGAACCTCAAATTGATCACTCAAATTAGTAAATAAATGAGTTTACATGCTAAAATCCTAATTTGGATCTTTAATCCACTGATTGGGCTAATTGCACCCATATTAATCTAATTGATGTAATGAAGCCAATTTCACCAAATTGATCTTAACCTTTAATTTGATTGGACCAATTGTATATATATAAGCTCTTGTTAACATCTTCAATATGGTTCAAGAATCATTAAAGCAAGTTACCCTATGGCCCAAACTAAATTGATCAAATAAGGTATTTATATCCACTAAGGCCAACACCCTTCTTTGATGATTGATTGAACCAAACTAATCATTATATTCAATTAAATTATTAAAGTTATTATATCTTATCATTAATAAATATTTAGTGTATCTTATAATGATTTGACTCCAACAAGGTGCTTAAGTTGACCAAATGGGCTTATGTGGTCCCTGGTTGGCTTAAATGGGAATACCATGATAATGATGAAATTAAATCCATCAAATTGATGAATCATACTATACTCTTAAAAAAGATTCTAGAAATGAGTCTTATAAATATTTCTTTAATTCAACACAAGGGGGTTTGATCACTCCAAATGGGTATAATTGACACTTTAAGCCAAGGTGTGCTATATGGGCTAATTGGTATAGAATGAGCACAAGTTATTAAGATTATTACATTTTGTCAAAAATTAATTTTGGATAATTATTTACAACTTAGACACGATTCTTCCCTAAATACTAATCCCATTAGCTAGCGTCAGACGAATTACTTTTTATTAAATGGAAATTAGGGAAGTTGGGAAGGAACCAATAGGATTAAGCCTTTATATGTATGCTCTAATCCCCAAAGCTTGCTCCCAAAACTACCTACATAATTTCAACTTCTATATGATTCCAAATGCATAATTTTGAACTTGTGTGGGGGGTAAGCTTGAGCAATCTTCATGGAGAAAGCATTTGTAAGCATCACCCATTTTCTAGGCACATTTTCTTCCTCCTCACTGGAATAATAGGACTCATTGTCCAAGCTGAGAGTTATAGATAACTCCCTCCTTGCTCGGAGAGTTTGGCATGTCACCAATCCTCATGATCCTTCATGCTCTACCATCTTTAGGTTATGATTAGCTCTCTTTAGGGCTGCTTGCACTAAACGAATGATTCTTTCCACCATATCTTTCAAGTTTCATTAGGTGGAAAATTTTTGGGTATTTGGATATATTTATGCTAAGTAATTTTGGATTGAATATACTGCTATGCTTTATATTTGACTCTGTGAAGAGAGGAATAGTAGGTATTGGAGAGAATGAGGGGGGAAGATCTAACTTTAATGTCATTGAAGTAGTATTAATACAAGATGGGGAGAGAATTTCCTTATTTTAGAGAGAAAGAGAGAACAAAGGTTAGGAGAAGAGAGCGAGGGTATTTCTTGAGCTAAGCCGGTTAATCAAACTGAAATAAACCCTTCAAAAGGTCCCCTTCACCATTTTTATAATATTAAGGGAGAGGGATAGTACATGAGACAAGTATAAACAAAATTTATCAACTATATACAATGGACTCACCTTGACTTGGCAAGTGATGAGCCTCCCGACAAGTGTCTTCTAGCTTGATTTCATGTGTGGTTGCTCTCCCTGTTATAGGGGGTTACTAGGCTTGAGTCACCTTGAGATGGCTATTTTACCTTGAATACTCGCCTTCTATGGAAGAGTCTATGCCCATGTGATTGATGCCAATGTTCTTTCTTTTTATGCTTATCATGCATGAGGCGAGTCTTTAGCATTTGGATAACAAACTTTTTTTGGGTATATAATTAAGTTAGAATTTTAAAATCATCTAATGTTGATCAACTTTATATGAGGGTGATTGGGTTTAAAATATGGGTGTTTTTCTTTGAATAACTTGCTTAAAGGACATGGGTTCCTTGAGTATCAAAAGGTATGAACAAGCTGTGATATATAACATTGTTCTCTATTACTCCATTGGGCTAGTTTTTGAGAGCCAGATGAATTGATTCTCATTGAATTATTAGGTAAGTTTGTATTTTAATTCATAATTAATTGAAAGATTGTTACAAATAATAGTCACGAAAAAGGAGAGAAACCTTCTCTTATGAATAAAATCTGTTGAGCTCGTATGCACTCTGCATCCTTTGCACCTCCTTTCCCGAGTAGATTTGTCATTAATAAGCATTTGATTGATTTGTTTCTTGACAATGTATGGTCCATCACATGTTGATCCAAGTTTGCCAAGTGCTATTTGTTATGTTATAGAATCCACCTTCTTTAACACTTTGTGGTCATGTTGGATTTTCTCTTTAACATTTTTCATTATAGTATTTTGTCATCATTCTCTTAGTTTCCTCTTGGCTCAAAGAAGCCCACATTTTAAGTTTCTCTAACAATTTGACTGTCAACTCCATGCCTTCTCAATTTTTTTCTTCTCAATTAGTAGGATGAAGGTCGAAGGTGGTAGCCACCTTAACTCTCTGATTATGTAGTTTATACTCTATAAGCAGTGGAGATTCTATTCCATGCGACAAATCCAATGACATTTGATTGGTTATCGAGGAGGTGGCTGTTCTAAGAGCCAATAAGAGTGAGGATAATGCCTCCACCCACTTAATCTTAAATTTTTAAAAAAATTTCAATAATGTAAGAATTTGCTTAATTTTTTCCTTCAATCTAGCCATTTATTTGTGAGTAATAGGCTGAAGTAAATTTGAGATGGATGCCCTAATAATTGTATAACATCTTGTGGTTATTAATCTTGAAGTTTGGTTTGTTGTTTATGATGATGATTGTCATCAACAACCTATATTTACAAATCATGTCAAACTAGATAATATTTATGATGACTTGTATTGTGATTTTGGCTAGTGCCTTAACTTCTATCCACTTAGTACAATAGTTGACCATGACTAGAATAAACTTTATTTGGTTGTTGATGAGTGGTAAAGGATTGATTAGGTCTATGTCCCACACAACAAATGGCCAGGGGTTGTTGATCAGCTATAACTAGCACGGAGATTACAAATGCATTAGTGCAAACTTTTGGTACTGCTCACATTTTCTAGAGAACTCCTTAGCATCCTTTCTTGATGCCAACCAAAAATATTTTGGTTGCATGATACAATGGGCAAGTGTTCTTCTTCTAAATTGATTTCATAGTCTACTGAATGCACTTCATTTAATATCCTTTTTCTTCTCATTCCCTATTAGGCATCTAAGATTGAATAAAGTAATAAATATTCTAAATAACTCACCTCCAAGTAAGATGTACTGCGCCACCTCAATTTTAAATCACCTCAAGTCTTTTATATTTATTACAACTTGTCTAGCCTTCAAGTACTCAATGAAGTGGTTTACTTAGTTGGGTGAGTTATCTTTTATTATTAGCATTAATTGGCATTTTTTAATGCTAGGATGCTTGAGTTCTAGACATGGTTAGCCTCCCAAATTGCTTGACTTGAAGAGTAGGATTGAGACTTGATCCTCCTTCTATGACATTTTAATAATATATAAAATAATCCAACTTTCAAAATTTTTTTCTTTTAATTTGAATAAACACTTCCAACACTCTTCATCCCTAACTTTATAATCATCATTAAATTGGTTCACAATTAGTAAAGAATCAAAGAAAACTATTAGATGCTTAGTTTCGAGCCCTTGCAAAATTCTCAATATGACGAGTAGTGCTTCATACATGGCTTGATTATTAGTAACCTTAAAGTATATTTTTACAAAATGAGTGATGGTAATTCTCATTGAATCCTTCAAAACTATGTCGATCCTCATACTTTTCTCTTATGGTGTGTCATGGCATATATTGACCACTCCTAGTTTGGACTTGCAAGTCCTCAAAGATAAGAAACACTGATGCCAACTAAGAATTTGGTGAGTGCTTTCACAATAATTATTGTACACATTGAGTATGATATATCAAATTCACTTAGCTCAGATGATTAATTAAGTAATCTCTCTAAATAATTAGGCTTGGTGAGCACAGCTTTAAGTAGTTGATATGATAATTCGAGTTGATTTTGCCTAGAAGTAGGGAAGAATAGATATGGAACCACATCAAGGTCTATAGACTAGAGATAATACAGGGGAGAAAAATGAAACTCATTCCCCATCACTAGAAGTAAGAGAGCATTAGAAGATCTTTGGAGCTTGAAAGATGCATGAAGACATATGGAATACTTAGTTTTATGCATTTCATGCCATTTTATGTCATGTTATAGTGCTTAGTGGAATTATTATAATTATTATGGAGCCTTATGTGCAAATTGCCATGCATGTTGTATTTGATATTGTAATATTTTAAAAGGGGAAGACCTTAAGTACTTAAGGTAATTATAATTGAATAAATTTGTAATTAACTAATTATAATTGGAATTTAATAAGTGAGGTTGATGGCTCCATGTTCACATATTCTCTCATATTTTCAAATTTAAAATGTATTATGTTTTAAAAACTCTTAATTTATATTAAAATAAAAGAATTTTATGTTTTTGAATAATAATTGAGTGATACACTAATTTTTTGGAGCTTGGTGACCAGCTAAGGAGGGGGATTTGTGATTCAATTTCAATACTACTTTAGTAAATAATGCACAAGTTTTAATTTTATTGCTTATAATTATGTTTAAATCTTGAAATTATGTATAGTTTTTTTTCTTGTGTTTGTGTTATACTTATAAAAATATAGAAAAAAAATTCCACAAAATCCATCACATAATCCATCTAGTAAGAGTTTGGCAGATCTATGATTTTTAGGATCTTGTCTACTTGTGGCTTGCATTTGGCTAACCAAACCTCCACTAAAATTATCAAAATCTCCAAATTAGTATTCCATTTCATCCTTTACAATCTCAGAGGTTGATTATGGTTTGTTATTCAAAGTTTTCTTGAGTTTAATAAGCCTTAAGTTTGGATCAGCCTACTATTAGAGCCCATTTTCTTTCCGTCCAGACTTGGGAAAAATTCAAGAAAACATATTTAAACCCTTCCAATTTAGTGAAAAAATTTATACCACAACTAGAATATTTCCTCTACATTTTAAAATTTATTTCATGTGATTTAGATCTATAGTGAGGGAGATTTAATTTCAAGATGTTAAGAACCTATATTTAGATCTGCTTGCTATCTAGTGCTTGGATAACCACTAAATCTATCAAAACCCCCCATTTATAATTAAGCCCCACCTCATATAGCCTGAATCTCTTAAGCATCTTAAGAGAGCCCATAATTTACCAATTTGATAACTTCATTGATCTATCCCCATATCTATATCATTTGGTGTTAGAGCTTTCATTATTTGGTGGACTACATAGACGGTGGTCACTAAAAAAGTGGGAAGCTTAAAGAGGCATTTTCAATGTGCGAAGTTGACTTCCCAAAAGACATGCTTTTGTATTTTAGACTTTATTCTTTTTTTCTTTAATGATATATTTATTTTTATTGAAAATTTTATGGTAGATTACATGTTTGATGCAATGTTACTGACTATTGCAAGGTTGCCAATTTCTTGTCTCCACCTTACATTAGCCTAGAAATTAACCTTGAATCTACCCTACCTAAATTAACTTGAGTGCATCTTAATCAATGAGGTAGAAAAGTCAAATAAAATCTTCTCTTAATTTTTATTAACATAGAAAATCTTATTTTGAATAATTTATGGTTTTATCTTAAATTTTGTTTAGTTCTTTTTGTACTAGTTTGCTACTAGTGCCATTTGCATTTTGTGAAGGCTTTAATTAATCATTTTGTGTTTCATTTGCATTTAATTTCTATAGATCAGCAAACATCATTACAGATTTAAAAATTTTAAAAGTTTTATTATATTTATCATTGTTTCATCATGCCTCTTAAGTTTGCTAATCAAGCTCAAATAGATAACCTAAATAAGAGAGTACAAAAATTTGCTCTACAAACTAAGAAAAAATTCAATAGGATTTAAGACAACGTAGTGAATTTAGTTACCCTAGTTTAAAAGATGAATATTAGGACACAAAACCTATCTATAATCTAGAAGCATATAGAGGTTGATTAGTTGGGAGAAGAACTTATAGAAAATCATAGGGAGCACATTCATCCCAGAAGAAAACCTTTTAAAAATCACCATAACATTGATCACCTTAGGAATCATGAAGTAATTAATAAACCCATTAAGAAGTTTAAGGTAGATGCTCATATGTATGATGGAGTTCGTGATCATAATAGGTTTTAAGACTGACTAACACAAATTGATGAGTAATTTAATTGGTACAAAATGGATGACTATCAAAGAACCACTTTTGCTAATATGAAATTGACATTCCATGCAAAAATCAATTGGACAAATGCTTTGATAGAAGAAGAGATATTAGGAAGGAACCAACATACCTAGGTAGAGGTGAAAGAAATACATAAGGCTAAGTCTTGTCTATGAAACCATGAAAAGAAATTGCATGAATAATTAATGACTCTGAATCATGAAAATATGTAAGTGGTGAAATATATAAACATGTTTAACGATTTAGCAGCCAAGTTCAATTTCATAGATCAAGAGTGTTAGTTAGCCAATAAATTTGTTATTGGTCATATGAGTGAGATTAGATATGAGGTTGAGTTGCAAGACTCTCATACCCTTGAAGATGCTTTTTATTATGCCATGATCTTAGAGAAGCACTTGAAAGTAAATTCTTCTTCTAGAACAAAATGTTCAAATTAATATTTTCAATCGTTCTCTTATTGTTCCTAAGAGCCTTCTGCCAAACCTAGACAATCATCTTCTAGAGATTCACAAAATAAGACTACCACTGAGTCATCTTCTAAAATTAGGGATATTATTTATTTCAAATGTCATAAGAATGGTCACATACAACATCAATACAAGTATAAAATCATGTTTTTGGGTAAGATTGAGAAAGATATGGGAGAAGAAGGTGTTGAGAATAAAGTTGAAGAAATCAATGATGGCCCACCATTATTAGATTAGGATTCAGATCATGTTGGAGATCCTTTAAGTGTCATGAGATGTATGATTGCATCTATGGAAGAGGAGGACTAGATGAAAAGAAATATTTTATCCATGTATGTTTTATGATAAGAAGAGTTGTAAGATAGTGATTGATGGAGGTAGTGTAATGAATGTCATTTCTACCCATTCTCCTACTGGAGTAAACTTAAAGATTTAACCACACTCTTAGCCTTTCCATGTGAGTTAGGTGAACCATAAATCTATGTCTATTACATCTAGTTGTCTTGTCCCTCTCTAGATAGGAAGTTATGTTGAACATACTTGATCTAATATCCTTCCTATAAAAATAACACATATCTTGTTAGAAAGATCTTGGCTTTATGATTTAAATATAATTTATTATGATTGAGAGAACAGTTATATGTTCAAATACAATGACAGGATTATAAAATTATTCCCCATAAAGCCAATTGAAAAGAGGCTTATTAATCTTATACATAGAATTTTCTCTACACCACCTTATAAGCCGAGTTTTGAATTACAATCAAAGCCTAGTCAAAAAAATGTCAAACTTCAGTTGATAGTATTTTCTTCAACTATTATTTAGGATTTGAGTTTTAACATAAAATTAGTCAGTCATACCCCTTCACCCTTATGAAAACTAAAGTAGTTAAGGTAAGATTCAAGACCATGCTTAAGGAATTCTTTTATCCTTCATCTTGTTATCTCCTTCAGTTAAAGGAAGTTGTAAATAAGCCACATGAATATCATATTTCTAATATAGTAGCTCCCTTGTTATTTAAGTTTAGAGATTTATATTTGAATGATCTAACTAATAGTGTACCACTTATGAGGGACTTATAACATGTTATTAATTTCATTATGTGTTCATAACTCTTAAATCTGCTCTATTATAAGATGAACTCTACTAAGCATGTAGAGTTAAGAAGATAAGTTGATAAACTGCTAATGAAAGGTTTCATTAAAAGAGTTTAAGTTCTTGTGCAGTCCTATAATGTTATCCTTTAAGAAGGATGACACTTGGAGAAAGCTCCAAGTGTATCGATAGTAGAACTTCCAATAAAATTACTATTAAATATAGGGTTCTAATCCTTAGACTAGATGACATGTTAGATATTATTGAAAATGTAACACATTTCTCCAAAATAGATCTCAAAAGTGGGCATTATCAAATTAGGATTATACCAAAGGATAAATGAAAAATTGCTTTCAAAAACCCCTAATGAATTGTATGAATGCTATATCATACCTTTTGGATTATCTATTGCACCTAAGATATTCATGAGATTGATGAACACAATTCTCAAGCCATTTATTGAAAAAATTCTTATGATTTATTTTGATGCAATTCTAATTTTTAGAAATAGTGAGAAGGAGCACTTAGACCACTTAAGGTTACTCTTGATCAAGATTGGGGGAAAAAAGCTTTACATCAATCTCAAGAAATGCTTCTTTTATCAAACTAAATTAACTTTTTTAGGATTGAAGTTAGAACTCGCCAAAATCAAAGCCATTCTAGATTGGCTAGTTCCTAAGAACATCACTAATGTTCATAGCTTTCATCACTTAGCCATCTTCTATAGAAGGTTCATTAAAAATTTTACCATGATTATAGCTTTTATTACTGACATTTTAAAAAGAGATAATTTTTTTTGAACTACATCACCACATGAAACCATGGATCAAATCAAAGTCCTAATGACCTCATCAACTATTTTTAAACTTCCAAACTTTTAGTAAGCCATTTAAGGTCACATGTGATGCTTCTAGTGTATGTATAGGAGGAGTTCTTAGTCAAAAAAATCATCTTGTTACTTTCTTTAATGAGAAGCTGAATGATACTAAGCAAGTATTTTATAATTATGATAGAGAATTTTATGTCATCAAGCATTGAGGCATACTTGCTGCGTAGGGAATTCATTCTTAATTCTTTGAAATTTATAAATGGCCAAAATAAGGTGAGTTGTAGACATGCAAAATAAGTAAAGTACCTTCAAGACTTTAGTTTTGTTCTAAAGCATAAGCCTAAGGTAAAAAAACAAACCAATTCATACACTTTCTAGGGTTACCTTGGTTATATCATCTTTAGGAGTTCAAATTTCAAGATTTGAAGCACAAGAGATTATTATCAAGTCAATCTAGATTTCTATTTGATTTATCTAGGGAATACTAATAATTATTTAGCTTTTGTTAATTTAAGTAATAATTATTCTATTATCGAGAGATATCATTATAAAGAAAAGAAATTCTAGGAATTCAATAAGGACATTTCTCATTGTCGAGATACCTTTAAAGGAATTTCAAGCCATTTTGGGAAATCAAAAACTATGCATCTACTAGAATCTAGACTTTTATTGGCCTTCATTAAGAAGAGATGTAGAAAATATATCAACCCAATGTTATACATTTCAATAAACCAAAAGAATAATGCAAAAATTTCAAAAATGTTGTCTTAGCTTGTTTCTTTAAGACCTTGGGAAGATATTTCCATGAATTTTATATTAGGTCTTCCAAGAACTTATAAAGGTCATGGCAATATTATTTTTTAATGGTCGATCAATTCTCCAAAACATCTCATTTTGGTGCATCTCATATAGTAATATTATTCTTTAGTGAGATAGTTAAATTACATGGGCTTCATCCATAATTATTTTAGATAGGGATGGTACATTTATATCATACTTTTGTAAAAAAATTATGAAACTTGATGGGCATGAATGGACAAATTAAGGTTGTAAACATATCCTTAAGAAATATTCAGTGGGTAAAATCTTAAGTAATTGGAATCTTCATCTTCCTACAAGTGAGTTTTCCTATAAAAGTTTAGTTTCAAGGGATACCAACAAAACACCATTTAAAATAGTTTATTGTTATAACCTTAAAAAACTAGTTTATCTCTGCTAGCATCCTCTCACATGTATTTTTTATTTATTTTTATTTTACATTTGCACAATATTTCTAAAGCCTTTATGAAAATTCAAAAAAAAAAGGGGACCACTAAGGAAAAATTTACTAAAACTAAAAATAATGTTATAAGTTTTAAAGAATTCAACATAGGGGATCATGTTTTAATAAGAATTTGTCCTAAGATATATCTTTCCACGTAATTTACAAAATTATAAGCTAGGGCATGTGGGATATTTAAGATTACTAGAAAGTTGACACGAATGTATATGCTATTGATGTGCTTGAAGACATGTTTAATAGACCTTTTCTTTATGTAGAAGATCTTATATAATATAAATAAGTTAGCCAACCTCCAAATGCATAAGTTGTTTCTTTTGTAAAAACATAAATCACTCTTTGTAGGGGCCAAACCAACACTCATTCTTCAATGTGGGCCACATCATCGTAGATGATGAAGTCCATATTGGAGAACACAAATTCCTTGAGAGATATAGAGATAAGTATATGGCTTACTAGAGAGGATTTGGAGAAGCTAGCACTAGAGCTTGTAGCTAACAACCTAGAATTTATCTCTTTAGAGAAGAGTATTGTGGGATCCCTGGGAAATGATGTGCAACTACATCATGGTCCCTTGATTAAAACTAAGGCAAGGGAGATAAAGACTAGTCATGAAGGCTCTATCATAAGAAGCAAGAATGAATTAAAAGGACATTGGAGCCAAAAAGAACCATGAAGACCTATGGAAGACTTAATTTTATGCATTTTATGTCATGCTATATGTTTAGTGGTATTGTTGTAGTTATTATAGAACACACTATGTGAAAGTTATCATGCATGTTGTATTCAATATTAAATATCTTAAAATAGTAAAAGCTTAAGTACTTAATGTAATTATAGTTGGTCAAATTTGTAATCAACCAATTATAACTAGAATTTTATAAGGGAGACCAATGAATCCATGGTGGGAATAGTTACGATTATGTGTCCAGCCCTCCCTCTCACCTATTCCCTTTTATTTTTCAAATTTGAAGCTCTTGTTCTCTGTAAATGAAGAAGAATGAGATATTTTTTGAAGAAGAATCGAGTGATACACTCATTTGTTGGGGCTTGGTTGTTGGCTAAGGTGGATATTGTGATATACTTTTAACACTATTTTGGTGAGTAGTGCAATGAATTTAATTTTATTATGCTTAATTTTTTTGTAAGTCTCTACAGTGTATTGTTCTTGCATTTGAGATTCACTTATAAAAATTAAAACTAAATTTTTTTTCCAAAAAATCCATCCCATAATTCATCTAGTAAGAGTCAGGCATATCTAGGATTTCTAGGATCTTATCTACTTGTGGATTGAATTTGAATTACCAAAATTGCTCTAAAAATTACCAAAATTTGTATATCACAAGCCCAATTTATCTTTTACAATTTACATGGGTTGATTAGAGCATGCTATTTATAGTTTTCTTGAGTTTAATAAACCCTAAATGCAAATTAGATTAATAATGCTAGAGCCTATTTTTTTTCTATCTAGACTTGGAAAAAGTTTAAAGAAATACTTAGATCCTTCCAAATTTAGTGAAAATTTTCAGATTATAACAAGACATTTACTTTATATTTTATTTTTTATTTCATGTTCTTTGGCTCTTTGATGAGGGAGACCAAATTTGAAGAAGTCAGGGTCCCATATTTGGGTCTACTTATTTTCTAGTGTTTGGCCTACCACTGAACCCTTAAAATCCACTTTGTATTGCCTAACTCCCTAAAGAATCGTAGGAGATTCCCCAATCCATTAATTTGATCACTTTAGTGATCTACTCCCACATCCACATAATGAAGTTTGGAAGCTCAAATGCCTAGGGTGAGTGTAGATTTATCCTTGATCGGTTATTATAATTCAGTACTTCATAGAGTTTTATTGATGCATTTGATAGATTAGTGTTTATTTCCTTTCTCTTTAATCAAGAATATGCTGACCGTGTTCTTGCCTACTCCTAAGTATACGAACAAACTTTCCCCTAGTCTTGAGCTCTATAATAATTATGATGGAGCATGTAAGGATTTTTGTTACAAGAATATGGCTTCATATTCATTATTTCACTCAAATCTTTTGGTACATGTGAGGACTTTAATGAAGGGCAAGTAAAGTTCACCCATCTTGGAGATGAAATGGTTGAGGCCAGTGACTTGTAGGGTGAGTTGCTATATTTTCTTAATTGTTCTTGTGAAGGCATATCTAGTATCTTTTTTCTTATTTTAATTTACCTTTATCCATTTAGGTGTAAAGAGGTACCCAAATAATTTCTTGACCATTAGCCTAATATGCGCTTCAATGGGTTAAGATGTATATTATTATTTTAATGGTGGAAAATGTTTCCTTGAGGTTAAGTTTGTGATACTCGGGTGACTTGCTCTTCACTAAGAAGTCATCAATGTAAATCTTTACAATTCTTATTTTTTGCTTTCTTAAAAAATAGACCATTATCCTTTAGTAAGTCTCCTTATCATTCTTTAGGCTAAAGGGCACACATTAACAATATAGTCCTTCTCCTGTAATGAATAAAGTCTTTTCACAATTGGATTGATGTATTTTCATTCATTAGTAACTAGTGAATGCATCAATAAAACTTATAACTAGATAACCATTTGTCAAGTTGATCGAGGCATCAATTGGCGCTAATAGGTACACATCCTTATAGCATGCCAAGTTGACGTTAGTGAAATCTACATGCATCTTCCACTTTTAATTTACTTTCTATACCATAATTACATTTGAAATCCACTAGGGGTATTGGACCTTCTCAAAGAAGCTAGCTTCAATTAACTTTTTGCACATTCTCTTTGATTAGTGTATCAAGTAGGGTAACCATCTTCCTCATCTTCAACTTTATTAGCTTCACATCCTTCTTATATTGAGCCTATGGCAGGCAATACTAATATCTATATTGGCATCTCGATGACAATTTAGGAGAATACATCAAGGTTATCATGCAAAGCTCTAATAAGTTCTTCCTTATGATTTGGGTTGAATGTTGAGTTAACTCTTAAGATTTATTTGTGGTCATCTTTAGTTGGTTCAATTTCTTAAATAATTTTAGTGGCCTCTAATCCTATCCTTTTTAACTTCTAGATGCAAAACCATTTCTATTGCTTGTCATGAGTTGCCTTCACTTTGAGATACTAAGTCTTGGATTGTAGGAGATTGCACCATGTTCTCCAAGCTACGAGTTGAAAATTTGACAGCTACATTTAATTCAACTCCATAGCCCTAAAAGTATTCAACAGTGGTCCCCTAAAGCTGGCATTATAAGTGTTTGGAGCATCTACAATGATAAAATTAGTCAATCCATGAATTGCTTTTCCCATCCCTCCTTGGGATGGGATAGGGAGTGTAATCATTCATTTATCTTTCTATCATTTTCTTGAGAGTCTATAGAGCAATTTGATAATGGATGTGAGTTTTAAACTCAATAAATTCATCATGTCAAACATGGATTTAAAGTTGATATTGATAGAATTGTCAATATCTATGAATGTATTGCTTATATGGTATTTGGTGATTAATTTCTGGACATCTACCACATCATTTAATGGGTTACTAGCTATTTGTATATCTCTCTTTACAAACTTAGCTAGTATCACCTCAGCAACAAGTGCTTGAGCCATCATTATCGAGTTGATCTTTTGACCTTAGTCATTAGAGGTTAGCTTGTCATGATGAATTAGTGTTATCTCCTCCAAGTATGGCAAAATCCACTCTAGCTATGTGGATGGCTCTAGCGAGTACAAAGCCTTAATTTTCCATTGTCTCCTTTCCTTATTATCATCTAGAATTGGAAAGCACAAATTCCTTTAATCTAGTGGCTTTGATGAGTTCTTCAATTAAACTCTTGAGATGCTAGCACTCATTAATGTCATGATTGTGATCCTGATAATAAGTGCGATATCTTGATGGGTCTCAGACATGTCTGCTTGCCTTAATGTAGATAGGATGGCTGTAGTGGTCGCACATCTAGTGTGGTGGGTGAGTTCACCGAGCAAGTTTTGTTAGTGTTGAATGAGGTGGGGAGTTCCTTGTTGATACTAGCTCTCCGATGAGCCCTTCTAACCATTGAGTTGATGGTGACTGAATGTGGGATGAGTTTTGTGTTGGGTTTGCTAGACCAAGTCATTAGCTTGCTCAAGGAGGGGTTTCATGATGAGTTTTCTTGATCATAGATATACCTTGGGCACACATATGCATTATTAATTTATAAATTTACATTAACTTACAATATAAAGGTATTTTATGTATATTAAGGTATTATATGAAAATCCACAAAATTCATTTTATATGTTGATTTATTTGAGAAGTATATCATAATTCAATGAATTGTTTCTCATCTTAGACTTGTTCATCATACGAATATATCTTGTCATGAAACAATTTTACAATTCATGAGACCTCAATTATGCTCAAATTGTAAATTGAATTGATCTAATTTTTGCCACTCGTGTGGGAGTGAGAAGAGGGAAAGAGGCATATTCTAAATGTACATCTGGAATCCAAATATTTGATTCGTTATTTTCAATGTTTTAATTTTCATATTTGTTTACAATAATAAGTGCTTCAAATAAAAATGAAATGAAACAGTTAATTTACATTAAAAATATATCAAAATGTTGATTCAACGAGATTGAATAAAATAATTTAATTTCTGTTTTTAACTAAGAATGTAGATCCCATAAAAGGGTTGTGGAGGCATTAAAGATGGCATAAACTTTTTTTTAATCAGTGAGGCATCGATAAGTTTGACCCATTAAAAGTTATTGATATTAGCCAGAAGACACTCTTTATCTGATTTGGCCAGATGGCGTGACAGATCCGCACTCATATACTCAAATGTGACATTGTTGAAGAAATATAATTGAATATAATAATTGTGGATAAGAAGATAGCATGGTGGTTGGGTGGATTTATTTGTACTTATCCATAAGCCCTTCAGGTTTTCAGGTTGCAGTTTTTTCCACGAGGAGCAGAATCTTATATCCTTTGTGCTTATCTTACAACTTTTTGGAGAACAGATTTTGTAGCTGTTTTTTTTTTTAATTATTATTTTTTTAACAGGACTTCTGAATATTATTATTTAATTTTTAAATTTTTTTACATTCAATATTTATTATTTTGAACGCACTAAAGATCTTTTAGTTGAAAAATTAATTTATACATTGTTTGGTTGTCTGACATAATTGGCTAAACTTAATCAGATGCATCATTTGACCAATTAAATTTCATTTGAGAGAGCTACAGCTGTTTAAAAAAAAATGATAAATTGTGGCAAAAGAAGTTATTATGAGGAAGCTATTTCTTGATAATCTGTAATTTGCGAGACATCTGTAAAACTGCTATGTTGTGATTGTGTCTTAATCAAATGATAGAAATGTTCGTAGTATTAATGAGAGAAAATATATGCCAATTTAATAGAACAAATATATTTTTCAGCCACAACGAAAAGAATTGAACAATAAAAAATAATTCATGTATTTTAAAATGTTGCATTCATTTAAATTGATTGAAAATATGTAATTTGTAACAACAAAAAAGATATGAAGAAATTTTTAAAATAAGTATGGTTTAATTAATAATTAACAGATTAAGTATCGGTAAAAAAAAAATTTAACTTTTAGATTAGTCGATAAGTGCGGAGGTTTCATCATTAGGTGGCGTGACCGTCGCGCTCGAGCGAGTTAATGTCGATAAATTGGCGTAAGTTAGAGTTCTGCGTGAGCGATTAGTAGGTGGCGGTCGTCGATAAATAAGCTGACGGCGTTAAATACCGATCGGTCGACCCATGCCCCCTTCGAATTTTTTTTCTATTTCATTTTCGTTTAAGGTAAAAGCTTAGCTCTCGGCTCTCGGTCCCTCCTCCTCCGTACGCACGAGACCCCATCGCGCGACTCCACCATTTTGGATTTTTAGCATTTGTAACTTTCGCCAGCTCCACCAAACATTTCGGTCGGTCATAGCTTTCGGCGGTCGAGATCGACAACCGGTAAAGTTTATTTTTTTTCCTTGCTTATTTGAATTAGCAATAATGTAAGAGGGAAATTTTTCACATTTTTCATAATTATTCTCCTAAAATTTTCCGTGGTTAGGGTATACAACATGCTGGGATCAGGTAATTTGGTTCATTTTTTACTTTGCTAAATTGTTAGGTGTATAAATAGGTGAGCAATATGTATTTTTTTAATGGATTTTGAGTGAATTATTGGTTTTTTTGTTGGTTTTTGCTAATAGTAAAATGAGTCAGGATCTCATTTCCTTAATTCTGTTTTATGACGGGTAACTGATCATTGATGATCAGTTCATTCCAAGTTATGTTGGTAGCAAAATCGCCCATGCATCTACTTAGGAGATTTAAAATAAAAGTGCTCGTCTGGCGTTATGGCGTTGATAACTTCAGCGATTACATGTCATTTTCTTGTAGGCGCAGGATACATAGCTTGTACTGTTGATGATGATGATGTCTGCAGTACTATATTGGATGAAGCTTCCAGTCAAACATTGATTCTTTATATAGAAAAAAGCCACGATTTGCGGCGACAACGATATCATGTTGTAATATACTCTGGTTATGCTCACGAGTTCAGTTGGCTAGCTTGAATCAGCTCTTATCACGAACATGAGATAATGTAAGCATTCACCGACATCACTTGGTGTTTTTTTTTTTTGTTTTGTAGGTATCTTCTATTTTTTAAGAAGATGATATCTGTTTAAATGCGAGAACCTATTCATTCAAGCGCATGATCAACCCGGTTCATCTGACAACTACTGATGATGAGTATGAAATGATGAATAGATCAAATGATGATAGCGATGCTGATGATGAGTCTTTGCTTGGTAATGCCAATTTATGCGATAGCAGTATCGTTCATGATCTTCTTCGGAGTTATTCTATCTAGAATTTGGCGGATCGCGATGTTATGATTTTCACTAATGAGTATGTTCGGCTATGTCAGACCACGAAAGACTGGGATGCGGATATTGTGTTTGATGGTCCATCTGATAGCTCAGGTTTTTGATGGCGTCAGTTAGAGTTATAGGTATGTGTTTCTCAAATAAGAAGGAGCTTCAGTTCGCAATAACTGGCTGGTCGATTCTTAATAATGTTCAGTTCGTTAACGTGACATCCAATCAGAAGAATTTCACTATTATATGTGCGTAGCATCGTAGCCTTGCAGACCGCATGGCTTACCGCTTGCAAGAGGTTGGGAGGCGCTGGAGGTTATCAACTTTAGGTTTTGCACACATGCGTTGCCATCGGTGGTTGGGACATCGCCGGCATTTCTAAGTTTATTAGTTACTTCATAATGCCAGTAGTGTGATTTCAAATTGACCTAAAACCCAGAGAGATCATAGGAATGGAATCAAAATTTAACATCAATGTCTCTTACATGAAGGCCTGGGATGCGATACGTAAGAGTATCAGAGTAATATTTGGCAGTTGGGAGGAGTTATATCGCTCCCTAACATTATTTATGGATTCATTATGCTCTCGCCGCCATCTACAAATTATGTCATCAAATGTGCAGTTTGAGAGACTATTACGCTTTTGGACCATCTATTACTTGGGATATTGTCGACCTATTCTCAGCATGGATGGGACGTTCCTTTTGGGCAAGTATCGAGGTACGTTGCTCACAGCCATTGGTATTGATGCAAATAATAGTCTATTTTCCCTTGCTTTTGCAGTGGTGAGAATAACGAATCTTGGCTCTGGTTCATTATACTTCTTGTTTCATCAAGGCGATTTATGTGTAATATCGGATAAGCATTTAGGGTTGGTTCGTGGGTGCCGGGATGTATTTTCATCGGCCGCACATCATCATTGCTTACGACATCTTAGGGAAAACTTTAAGAAGGCAGTGAGGAAATGGGTATTACGGATGTTGAGTTTATATACAAAAAAATGTACTCGGCAGGCAGCACCGATGACATAAACATATTTAACCCGCGACATCAAAAAAAATTAAACCAGAAGCATATCAGTGGTTGGTAGAACGTGATGTGGAGAAGTGGACATTGATTCATGATGGTGGGAAGCGTTACGGTACCATGACTACAAATGCATCAGAGTGCTTTAATGGTGTACTTAAACATGCACGGAGACTACCAATTCAAGCATTGATAACTATAATTTACTATAACATCGTGAGTCTATTCTATAAGCGGACAAGTTCAATTGATTCAGATGAACCGCCCACTGAATTCACCTTCTCTCCACGAACCCAAATAGTCCTAAGCAAATTTGAGTGGGAGGCTAGATATTTCCCACAACCACCAATATTAATGCAAATGAGGTGCAAGTGTTGGACAAGAATTGTCGCTCCTTCAGAGTTGACTTCATGGAAGATCATTTCAGCTCATGCAGTTGTACACGAACACTGATTTATCATATACCATGTAGTCATACCATAACAGCTCTAGTATATAGGAGAATCAATCATCCTATTACACCATGTCGATGTACAGGCAGACATACTCTTCTAATTTTCATGTCGCATGGAAACACACGGCGGTACAACGACTGGGGTTTGTATCCTTTGATGCCGCCAGTGGTTAAAGTCAGGTCGGGTAGGCCACAATCATGTAGGTACAAGAACACGATGGACGAGAGCGCATCACAAAGCAATCACATGTGCATTAACTGTAAATCAATCGACCATTACCGGACATCGTGCCCACATAACCCTTCTAGTAGGCGGTGAGTTTAGTTTTTTCTTTACAATTATATCGATTTTAATAAATTTCATTTTTTGTACTTTTATAGTCGATGGTGAGCCTTCTAAAGCGGTTAGACGTGAGGAGGTGTGTTGAGCCGTTGATGGCCTTTTCCCGCACTGCAGGGTTCATCTAGCATAGCCTTACTTTGTGGCGGAACCAGGTCGCATCCATCTGGTATGAATGTACTTGCTAGTTTTATTTCTGTGTGTTTCATTTCCACTTTGTTATGTTACCTGACCTAAGCTTTTTCATACTGCAGGTGACTATTTTGGAGGCAGCATCTCACCTTCTTATGCTCAGAGAGTGGCCCATCACGTGCCCACAGTTCTCAGCTGCCCTCCGCGCACTCAGACTTTATTTTGTTAGCCATCTGCGGTACATCAGACTTGACCATCACATGCTTACAACACTAGTTGAGCGTTGATCTCCCCAGACCAACATATTTCATTTTGCTGTGGGAGAGATGACAGTGACATTGCAGGACGTTGCAATGATCCTAGGTTTGCGCATTGACGGCCCACCGGTTGTCGGTCCTATTGTTGTAGGACATGGTAGGCGATGGCAGAGTTGGCTGGACTACTGTAATGATCTTCTAGGTGGGCATCCGATTCTAGACACTGTGTATCATGACCCAGTTGACCCCACAGTACATTCGACATTCAGGATGGGCCAGGCACACGCTCAGACCTACATGCCACTTAGGTGGTTATGTTGGACATTTTTCAGGCAATCCTACACAGACCTCCTTGAGTTGGACTTCATCAGACATGTGCGAGCCTATGTTTTGTTCCTTCTTGGGAGTTTTTACTACCAGATACGTTAGGGTCAGAGGTGCATTTGTAGTATCTCCCATTACTAGAGGATCTTGACACATTATCTCTGTTGGTGGTGGTCTTATACCAGAGGAGTTGCATGAGTCTACCAGGCCGAGGAGGGCCAACATGGCTGGGTGTCTTCAGTTGCTACATATATGGTCTTGGGAGTGACTGCATGTTGGTAGACCGACGCTACATGTCCCCTACCCTAGAGATCTCGATGGGCTCAACATCAGTTTCAGGTAAGAAATTAATATCTTTATAGCTTGCTTTAACATAATGACATACAACTAACTGACTTGTATATGATATTTTTTCTAATCAGGTGGAACGAGAGATATGCGTGTCAGATGCTGTTCGACATTATCAGATTTTTTAGGGATGAGTTAGATGGGCTTCTACTGAGCTAGGTACTTCTTTTAATTGTTATACATCATTCTCAAAAAAAACTGTCAAATCATTGTCTAACATAGTGACATCGGTGACTTGAGCCATCGACATTGATTAGAGGTCTTGACCGATATTATTTTCACGGCAAGGACATCGTTGTGCAGGTTCCATTAATTAGTTGGAAGAGGGTGGAGTGGCACCTTCGCAGTCCTTCATCGGTTTGGTCACTTAATGGCGGAGGAAAGCATATATACGGGTGCATACCATCAGCATACATCGCTCTGGGAGGCCAGAGATCACGCGTTGTTGTGGTGGATGATACTTACCGACGGCCATCGACATGATCGATTTGGGTGGGCATCATTGTACTTCGAAGGCTGACCACGCGATGTACCCAGAGCACCCGTCGAGCGAGCATATGTTAAGATAACTCTATAATTAGTATATTTTCTTAGTTATTATTTCCACATATTTACGTAGTAACATTTTAAACTGGTTTACTATATGCGGAGCATATTTTGGCGACGGAGGATCTTTTCGCCTTTCTTGGACGTTGAGATGGCGTGGATCTTGACCATCAATAATGAGCATATGATGCGGATCGAGCTTGATGACACATATCGAGACTAGGTCCAGTCATCGCAGAGTATATGTCACGGATATGACACATGTCTATGATTACCCTCACGCCGCAGAACATGAAGCGGGCTCCACCATCTTGATCCAGACCATCATCTTTTCGAGAGCCCGGTCTGGATTGGGTATCTCTGAACTCGTAGGACATTGGGTCAGATGATGCGAGCCAGGCTCATGGGACATATGATGTCTCCCATCGATTCTTGCGTCGACGTTGCGGCGCTGAGCACTATACTCTAGGTAGTGTTGTGATAGCATATAGACGCCATCATTGACGATAGCCTGCTGACAAATTTCTGTTCATGCATCTAAACATTTTTGATGAGTGAAAATTGTATGGGAGGAACAATTGTTTTGTAGCTATTGAGGTATAGTAAAAATTTTACAGCTATTTATTTCACTTTTTCTCCAGAGCATATGATTCTCTTCTATTTCATTATGAATGGTTATTTATTTCAGCACTTAGTTGTGTCTTTATTTAGAATGCAATCTTTACTTGGATGTACATTTGGTGTTGATTGAATACTTTGATTTTCATTGTAAAAATTATAACTTCTTTTTTAAAAAAAAAATTACAGCAGGCAAGTTGCTAACTTATCAAACTTATCTTACGCCCGATAAGTTAGCGGCGACTTCTTTGAAACCGTTAACTAATTGGGCGCTAAGTTCTACCGATAAGTAGGTGGCCACGCCCCGATGAGGGTGGCCGATCTTATACCCCTAAAGTTAAATTTTTTTTACCGATGCTTAATCTGTTAATTATTAATTAAATCATACTTAATTTAAAAATTTGTTCTAAATTTTGAATGGATTAACTCATCAAAGATCTCCAACTGTAAATTCTCGATGGATATCTACGATAAATCCCCACATTGAGTTTCTGGTGAATATTTAGTCGGGAAGCCTGGAGGAAATTTCTTAATTTTTTAATAATTTTGACAATCCACCTAATAAGTTTAATAAATATTATAATTTCATTTAAATTCAAAAGAAAATAAATATATTTTAATAATTAAAACATAAAATAAACTATTTCATCTCTCCCTTTCACTATCACTTGTTTTCTTCCTCTTCTTCCATCTTTTTCTTATCATCACCTACTTATTTATAAATGTTACTAGTTTATTCATTTCTACATCATTAATATTTTCTTCTCAATTATCTCTAATCTATAAGCTATCTATCTTGGTAATTCATTTAGGATGGGTTCGTTCTCAATCTCTCAATTTTGAATAGATCTTATAAATTATTGATTGATGACTAATTAATCAATACACATAAAAATACATAACATAATATTTGATAATCTTGAAAATTAAATCTTATAATTTTTATTGAAATTAAAATCAACTCAATTAATCATGACTACATCCAATCCCTAGAAAAAGAATTTACTCTATGTTTGAAGAAAAAAAAACACAACAATTTATAACCATGAATATTGATTATAGTATAAACTATAAGAGAGCAGAGAAAGAAACTTATAGAGGGATTTTGAACTTCTATTCCTTAAAAATCTAAGAAACAAGCTGGCAAAACTTTGCCTTTGGACCCTCCACATTTACCCTTATGAAGTTCTTATGTAGGGTTGTAGTAATTCCTCCTTATTTACAAAAAAAAAAGAAAAAGAAAATCATGTTGAATTTAGGACAAATTCAAGGTTGGCACCTTCTCTATGCCCAAGCACTAGGCTCTTAATCTTGGGTTGCTTTTAGGTTCTAGATCTAGTTTCTAGTTGCCAACTTCTCTATCTAGTGTTTCAACTTTGGTGCCTGAGTGCATGGCTATGGTGACTAGGCATTCGGTATGGTGCTTGGGTGCTTGACTAGGCATCAAGCACCAATTCACTTCCATATCATGCCTTTTTCTCATTATGATTTGTTCAGATGAATCCTTTACTTGATTTTTCACATTATATTTTTTTTTCAAATTTTTCTTTAAATAATGATTTCCTATTAATAAAAATTTTAAAAATCATTAGGGTCAAGTGATCTAATATAGGGAAAATGTATACAATACTTATGAAACTCTATGACACTTAGATCCTTATTCATCCTTAAGTAAAGCCCAATACATATTAATGAAAAAAATGAAAAAAAATTACATGCAAGAAAAACCTCAAATTAACAATTAAACATCAGAGGTGTGTAAGTATTGTTACTCACATGTTTAAAATGAGTTAATATTCATCTTTATCAACTTATGCAATCATTTAAAATAACAATTGTCTAGAGTAAATTCAATGAACTGTACACTAGCATATTAACATGCCATAAATCATAGCATTCAAACTTACAATAGATTTATATAGTTTCAATAAAATCAAGCTTAACTTATGTAAAAAGTCTTTCAACAAGTACAACTTTGTATTTATGTCCATGTCTTGAAAAATTATATGTTTTGTGTGCACGCTTAAATAATTTTTCAAAAATGATTATATAAATATGGAGGTTTTGTTACGAAGGAATTTTCAAATCTCCAAACATCTGATCTTATTTCTATTGGTGGATGTCGATTTATGTCATTTTTTTCACTAAGGATGTTAGTTTATATCCCATTTTTTTCTAATGGAAGAGGCACCCAACTTAGTATCCATTTTCTCTATCCTAACTTTGCTACTAATTATTGTCCATGTATACAACAAATTAGATTAAAATTTTAACTTATGTGATGATTCAGAAGGCATACCGATTCACTTCTTCTTGGCTTGGCTTATTTTGTTAAGCTATATATAATCATAAATAAATCATAGTATTTTGTAGTTAATTATGCAAATTATGATTCAATCAACTTATACTATTCAATTATTCATTAAAATGTCATCACATAAGTAATATATATTTTCACATGTTCATATTTCTTTCAAATAAAATAAATACATTTCCACAACACAATTCATACCATAATTAAATACAAATGCTTTTTTTTTGCAATATATCCAAACTCTTTTCCTCTTCCTCCTTAAATAATGCAAAAAATACATAACACAAACTATGCTAACAAAACAAGACTCGCACAAAACTTCAAAATAATAATAATTAAATTGAAATTTAGAAAAAAAAACCAAAGGACAACAATGGAGTGTAAAAAAGGTATTCGATAAATTCTAAAATTGCAAGCTACCCTCCCCCCCCTTCGCCCAACCACATAAACATTGCATTGTCCCCAATATAATAAGGAAAAAAAATAAGGGGATAGAGACTTCCCTATAGGGTGGAACTAATTTATTTCTCTTCCTCTTCCTTTCTTCTTCTTCTTCTTCTTCTTCTTCTTCTTCTTCTTCTTCTTCTTGCTCGTATTCCTCTAGATTTAATTTTATTTTTCTATGAACCATTAAAAAAGTAGAATTTGTTTCCTTAAAATAATGTAGAAATACAAACTATTGGATTAAAAATATTGGGTTGCCACCCAAAAATTGCTTAGTTTAATGCCCTCAATTTGACACAGTTCTTCATAATTTATGTCTTATCAATTAATAAATGATTCTTCAAAATATCCCCACTAATTTCTCCTTTCAAATGAAAGTTTACATGAACTTCTTATGATAGCCTTGGAATTAGGTTAATGCTTCTTTGTAAAGGGTTTTTGAAGACTATATTTTTTGTTCTTCTCTTTGTGTACATTCTTCTTTGCTTTATCCTAGATAGCCTTCACTACAATTGTATGTTTCTACTACCCAATTTGTTAGATGAATTTAGATTACAACTCTCCTCCTTCTATTTATTATCGGGGTGTTCATAGACTTTAGTGATCATTATCTTATCTTGCACCCAAGTTGTAGCTCACCTTTCTTTATATATCTATTTGTGCTTACTAGTTCCAAAAATGGATGACCTAGAACGATAAAGTATTTTGGCTCATCATCTTACAAGCCATTGTGAGAAAAAATAATTAATTTTTTTACTTTAACAAGCACATCCTCCATTATGCTTTCTAGATGCTTCATCGAGTTATTTGCTAGTTAGAGGGGCAATATTATGGGATTCATTTCTCTTAGTTCTAGTTTCATTCATATAGTTACCCTCAAATCATATAGCATATTATAAAATTGCTCTCCTCTTATGTTATTAGATATTATGAAGCCATTCAAATCTTTCTTTTTCATGGGCAACTTCTTTAGAACATAGTAGTACAACTTTTCATTAATTCCACTATATCATAATCATATAATATTTTCTTCTTAGAGATAATATTTTTCATGAATTTTGCTTAACTTGGCATCAATTCCAATGCATCAATTAAAGTCATATTAATGTGAAGCTTTTTGAACACCTTTAAGAATTTGAAAATTACTAATTTAGCTTCTTCTTCTAAAATCTTTGAGGATATGATAGTGAAAAGACATAGATTGGTGGGTAGTCTAAAAATAATTGAAATTTAGGTTATGATTCCCTATAGGTTATCTTTCTCCTTAGGCTTTTCTAGTTCAACCTCTCTTTCTGATTCATGACTTTTGACTTCTTCTAGCCTATAAGATCTTATAATTACCTTTCATTTTTATGTGACACTACCTTCATATGCTTCCTTGGCTTCACCACTATGTTGCTTGGGAGAGGTTCAAGTTGCCAAGCGAAAATTATCGAGAAAGTTGCCCAAGCTAGAACTTGATATTTTTAATGGTAGTCTTTAATTTTTGTAACAAAGTGTCATGCCTCTAAAGAGCAGCATTAGTGTGGCCATGAATTAAATGGTAGTGGAAATAAGCTATGTTAAGGCCTCCTTCAAATATATGCATTTTAGTTTTTTGTTGATTTAACCTTTATTTCTATGAAAAATTAATAGCTAAAAATGTCTTTGTTGTTGTTATTAGGATGGATATTGGAATCCACCTAGTTGTTGAATCACTTAAGTGTTCTTCCAGAAAAGTTCTAGTGGCTTCTCAATTAAAATATGCATTATTCTTCTGTTAGTTCTACACAAAATTGACTTTCTCTAAGTATAGTTGATCAAAAGGATTGTTGGTATGGTACCCACTATAGTTTTGATTGCCTCCATGGTGATCATAGTAAAGTATGGGCATATGAATGACATTGACTTTAAATGAACTTAGGTGTTCATCAATGAAGCAATTTGTGCATTGAGAGTGCAATAGCATTAGGCTTTTAAATAACATTTATTAGTTTCATGGGTAAGATTCGCTTACTTGGATATTGATAATTGTTCATGGCCATCTCCTCAAACATATAATGTGTAGCTTCTTTTGGTCTTGCTAATGAAAGTGCTACCAAATGCAACATCAATAAAGTTGTGTGTTTGTCATGTATGCTCATT
Source organism: Cymbidium sinense (assembly GCA_021442155.1). Lineage (NCBI taxonomy): Eukaryota > Viridiplantae > Streptophyta > Magnoliopsida > Asparagales > Orchidaceae > Cymbidium > Cymbidium sinense. The sequence goes on along the minus strand of CM038216.1, from coordinate 163,089,888 downwards.
ATAGAGTGTCTGCACCTACATTGACTTAAGCATGCCATAAATTGGAAAATTTTTTAAGAAGTCATTAAATCTCTCCCATACATTGTATAATGTTTTCCTATTATTTATATGAAGTTGGAAATCTTAATGCTCATGCAGGCCATCTTTACCAATGGAATGTACTTCATAAGAACTTTTGGGTTAGGCCATCCCATCTAGTCATGGGATCATTAAGAAAATAGTTTAGCTAATCATTTGCTTTAATCCTCAAAAAGAATGAGAGCAACCAAAGTCTTATAATGTCAAATTACACCTTATTATATTTGAAGGTGTCATATATCTCTAAGAAGTTAGTGATGTGTGCATTGGATTCTTTCTTAGCAAAGCTTCTAAACTAGGAGGTATGGATCATCTATAAGGTGATTGACTTGATTTCAAAATTTTAGCTTGCACTATAGGTTTATTATGGCTTGTGGGATGCCATGCACTATAGGAAGTGCATAAACTCTCAAATCCTTAGCCCTCGTAGCCAAGCTTGCTCTATCATCCAGGTTTGATATATGTGATGATTCAATCTATTTAGCTTGCCTTTTCTCTCATAGTTTTCTTTGAAATGTACATTCTACTTTTGAAATGTTAGGAACAAGTGACCTACCATTTAAATTATGTATATTATATGTTCAAACTTGTAAAATAGAGTAGACAAAAAAAGTCAGAAAAAAATAAAAATTATCCAAAATAATGGTAGTAAAAAATTATCCAGTAGTGGTGCCAAAATTTTTCTACAATAAAATGACATACATAAGAGTATGCTAGACAACAAGAAATAAAGAGTAAGAAGAATATTATTCACATGATGATTGAACACCAAACACTCAAAATAAAAATGATTGTCTAGTATCTAGATGGGTGAAAATAGGGAGACAATACAAAAAAAATAAGCCTTAAATCTACTTAAAATACTAATTAAACCAACTTGCAAAGGTTAAGATTTATAAGTAGAAATGAATATAGCTAGGTTGGGGATTGAGTTTCACTTATAATAGTTTAGCTAGATGGATTTAAATTAGGTAAGAAGTTTATATTATTTTTAGTAAGTTCAACCAAATGTGGTCACTTCCTTACTAAAACAGGCCTATGGTCCTTATTTCCTCCACACAACATACCAACCTCTTAATGATATATTCAATGCAAAGAAAATTTGTCAATCCTCCATAGATCTTAAAATGGAATACATGAGAGTTCTTCATAGTTATTTTTAACTTATGATCCATCCACCATGTTATTCTGTCAAAGATGAGTCTATGATCTAGCTCTTGATTTTCAATTGACCACCTAGATTATTGATTAGTGGCCAAACAATCAATAAGCATAGAAGAATGGAATAAACTATATGAGACCTAAAAAATCAACTCTAAAACCTTTACTAAAAATTAAAACAAATTTAACTCATCATGGATACATCCAATTCTTAAAAAACTAATTTAGTTCATGATTAAAGCAAAAACAAATTATACATAAACATGAACATAATTACAATAAAAATTGGAAAGTAGAAGAGAGAAAAATTAAGGAAGAAACTTTAGTCATTTTCTTCTTCCTCATGTTTTTATTCTCTTGAATATTCTTGATTGGCTTCCTTGAAGAGATCCTTGAAAATTTAATAAAACTCCAAGAAAGAAACCAACAAAACTTTTCTTGTGGACCTCTGAATGTCCATTCATTCATCGTTAAGAAATTTTGATATTGTTATTGACATTAAAAATGTCAACAGGTTAGTCTTAAAATCCTTCTTAAGAAACCAACACTAATAAATGTAATCATCACATTAGCTTAGCCTTAGTAAGCTTTAGGGGTACTTTTTAGGAACATCTTTAGCTAAATCTCCCCTACACTATAAGTCTGAACTAATCTCTTTCATTGCTTAAGTTTAACCTTTCCTTAGTAGAATTAAGTGTTGAAATCTAAATAATAAAATCCATCCATATGACTCAATTTTCCTTGTAATTAATCATAAGATTTTGAGGTTTGGTTTGTCCAACCTCAAAAATATATTGGGAGATTAGTCTCAGGCTACGTAAAAGGAACCCATCGATCCCCTCTCCATGCTTAACATCATAGATAAATTCTTTTATTTAACAAACCTATAGATCATAATGATTAATTTCAATTATAAAACATTCTCTTGGATAACTAAGATAGTGTAATATAAACCTAGGCTGACCATAGGTCATCAAGTCAACCTTAGGTCAAACTCAAGTCAAACTTCAACCAAATGATAAACAATTTTGACAATCCTATCAAATTATCTATAAGGCTTATAAGTAGACACTTCATGGGTCTAATGGTAAGACCAATTGCACCAAATCAAACCTATTAGTCTTTTAAACCCAATCCAATCCTATTGGGTTAATAATATTGAAATAGGCTTAAATGCTAAATCAAATGACCCAAACTAAACTTAAGCATCCTTAATAACTTTTTATAAATCCTCTATAGCTTACTTGGTCTAAATGATCATTGACTCAAGTACAATAAATCATAATAGTGGTTATAACCCATTAAATACCCATATGACGCTCAAAGCTTCAACTAGGCTAACTTAACCTCCACAATAAAATAAATCCTTAAGCACCATGATAGCTAAGTATGTTCTAAACAATTTTCAAGTTCAACCTAAGGTGATTTTTCCATTTTATATGGGATCTATAGGTCCACATAGGACTCGAATGAGCACAACCTCACTTTCAAATTCAAATTGGCCAATCAAATGATTAAATTCCTTCATGAAATTTGGCATGGTGCTAAGGGAAGATGTTCAAAACAAACTCTTAGTTCATCTTAACTTGGTTTGACTAACCTATGTGTGTCAAACCAAGATCCTGGAAGAATGAGTTTTAATGGGACCCCATAGAGAACCTTGCTTGACCTCACTAAGTGTGCAATTGTCTCTACAACCCCTTAGCTCAAATGGGTTCAAACTCATTCCCAATTAAAATTTGATCATTACGTGATTCACCCAAATAACTCATAGAGTAGTTATTTGTAGTGACAATCTCATCCAATGGTAGCCACCCTTAGAGCCACTTAATCCAATCATTTTCCCTTACATAGAATCTCCCACACATCCCTCAACCTCATCTAGGCACAACTCGGTACTCGTTAATAGGAAATTAAGCTCAACCTTAAGTTGAGCTTGGGTTTGCTAGGGCCTATAAATAGACCCTTAATTTGGTCAATTTGATATGTTAGACACCATCCACTAAGCTTCACAATCAGCCACCCAATCAACCTGAGACCAAGATATGACCATGCTCACTAGACTTTGGTCTATATAATGAACCAGAGGGAAGCAATTTGAGAAAGCTTGTTGGTGTACTCTTCTCAATCATAAAAAGCTTCTTAAATCAACACAAATCCCAATTTAGTGTCCCAGGCTGAGAGTTTTATTCTTTTCCTCTAGCTTATGTATGGTTTTGGCCAACCAAGATTCTTAAGCCACCTCAAAAGGCTTGACTAGCCATGGGTTGATATCTCCTTTTCTCCCTCTTTCTTTTCAGTGTTTAATTTTGCTTGAGAACTCCTAAGGAAAAAGAAATTAACATAAATTTAAGCTTAGGTAACATTGACCCAAGCCCAACCTATGGTATATGATTCTCAACTTTCCTCCCTGATGGAGACAATAATTTAGCCATTTGATTTAATCCTATTAAATTCAATAATTTATAATAAATCATAGCCTTATTACATAGGATTTTGTTTTGATTATTTACATGGCTTATCTAGAGCATTCCATAACTTAAAATTATTTGAGCAAAGGAAAATTGCTAACCTAAATTAATCACTTTAATTATATTTTTCAAAATAAATTTTTTTTATTTTAAGAGTTTAAAAGGCTTCCACATGTCTAAAAATTTTGAAACTTATACATAATGTATAGAACAATAATATAAACATTTTAGAAAAATTTCAACTTATTTTAACTTAAAATTAAAGAGTGATGAATTGATTGAAAGTTATTAAAATTAGAATATGAGATGAATAATTATGAAAAGTTTAGAAGATGTCTAAAATATCACTACAAGCTTATAAAAATTTTTCATTTTTTTTAAAATTAAAATAAATAAGTTTTGAATTTTAATTGTGTAAAGTTATAGTTTAAAAATATTGAAAGAATAAATTATTTTTAAAAATTATAAAATTTTTAAAAAATGCTTAAAATGATTGTCTAAGTTTATCAAAAAATTTTATAATATTTTAGTTAAAAATGAATTAATTATGAATTTTCAAAGTGAGTTAATGATTTTTCCAAAAAAATATGAAAACAATGAAATTATTAAAATATATTAATAATTATGAAAACTAATAGAATGGCTCAAGATACTAATTTAAAGCCCTCATAAAGATTTTTATAAAATTTTAAGCATTATTTGAAGTTTTATGAATTTTAAAGACATTAATTAAAATTTAATAAATATAAAAAAATAAGAACTAATTTTAGAAAAATTATTAATAATTTCCTAGATATTTAAAATGTTAATTTAAGCATCCCATAAAAATTTTATGAACTACTATGACGGTTGAAATGGTGAAACTCATTTACTGTAAAATTTATTATTTCATGAATTAAATAAAAAATTAATGGCTATTAAAATTAGGAAAATTATGAAAATTGACCAAACAACTTTACAAATAAAAATAATAATAAACCTTAATAAAGTTTAAGCAAAACCTTGATGGTTAAGGTTAGTTAGTTCAATCTTACCTTGAATACAGATTAACTCATGATTTTATATTTAAAATCATGATTCAATTATAGTTTAGATCATTTCAAGTTATGAACAATCTAGATAAGTTACAATAAAAATCTTAGAACACTTATATGTACCACAACTTCACATGTATACATCTGCATTAGATTAAGTGTTAATTATATGCATACATGATATTGTAGACTTTTGAGTCTGATTAATTTATTCTCAACTTTGTCCTCTTTATGAGATTTATTACATCACTCAACCCTATTCACACTACCTCATGTGCACATAGGATTATCATCTCTCTAATAGATCAACCTATTAGGAAAACACATAAATTAGTATCACACTACATAGCATTCTAGTAATCTTCAAACTAATCTAGTAGAGAACTACATCATAGCATGAATTCTCTCTCTCTCTCTCTCTCTCTCTCTCTCTCTCTCTCTGTTAACAATCTAACAATATTTGTTTGCTTAGTTCTCCCACACTTTATTAATCCTTTGGGTTAAGTGAAATACTTTAATATATGAAATATGTATATTTACTTAACACCTCTGATATTCCCCTTAATCATGTTTGTATGATTAAGAAATTTCCATGAGTTGATCATGCACTTTGTTATCTAATCCATTCCTACTATAATCATCTCCTTGCAACCCTATAATATTTATTAGATGAACTTGATCACCCCCTTTGATCTAGTTTTGCTATGATTGAATAATCACCACTAGTTATCATATTAATGCTTGTGTATAATAGTAAGAACTTTATGTTAGATTGCAACCTATTAGAACTTAGACTTGATTTAAATTATGGTTAAGTAAATTTTATCACTAGATGAATTCAATATAATATTTAAATTACTCAATCTTAATTTAAACATTGTATGATTGATTGATAATATTTAGGAAACCTAAAGCCTTTCACTTCATTCCTAATCAAAATGCATAAGTGATATGCCTTAGGATTGTTGAGCAATTTATTTGTCTTAGATTAGTACGTTAATGAAATATAAGATTACCATTAGAAATACACTAATTCGTATACACTTACATATTGTGATAGTTCATAACCCTGTAGTCGCTGCCATAAAGATGTATTAGCTAGGTCGCCTTGTTGACACGATCGTTTTGGCTATTTGATATGAGGTCGCCAAAGTACAACTAGAATTCTTTTACTTTTATTGATTGTGCAAATTGTAATGTGATATACCCCTCTACCATTGCATTTTTATTGGGTCAGAAATATAATTTTATATAGGGTTTTGACATATGACTACTGCTTTACTTTACTAAATAGGGGATCATGCATTAAAATAATAATTCCATGATGTTTATCCTGTGTATGAATGTTTCATGTTGTTTCTATTGTGTTGTGATGACTCCATTTAAATTAGGAGCTTTCATTATTATAACACTTAGAGACTTTCAAGATGTAAAATAAAATATAAACTAAGTTTCTTGACCCAATACCTAAAGACATCACACTTTAAAGGATGAACATACATTTTAGACTAAATGAAGGACTAGGAGCAGCGATAAACTTAATTTATGTTTTATTTATCCAAAACTCCCTAAGTGTGAATTTAAGGGTAGAACTTGGCTACCTTTAATACCTTTTCTTAATTGGGTATACATAAGTGGGCTAACCAGCTACACCGACCTTATTCTTTTATAACCATCACAACATAGTAACTTAACTTTTTTCTTGCCTTGCTCTATCCTTCTTTTTTTTTATTATAATGTGTATTATCTAGGATCTTTGTAATATGATAAGCTCCTAGGATAAGAAATTATATTTTCTACCAACTTTAATAAAATTTAAATAATTTTAAAATTGATTAAGATTACCTTTTTAAAAAAATATATAAATATTAAGGGCCCCTCTAGTTTTTTTTTTTCATTTGAAACTCTTTAGTTCCTTATAAAACTTTTATAGAAGGTATATGATAGAGCCTTCCTTCCATTAGCTACTGACACATATCATGACATGATCTCAATCAAAAGCTTGCATTCAAAATCACTTAAGAATAGATAAATTGCATATAATGCATAACCCTCTTAAGATAGAGCTTAGAGCTTTAGGTAGGGATCGTTTTAATGGTGACTAAGAGAATCTTAACACACTAGGCAGTAGCAGCCTGGCCTAGATAGGTTTGTAAGTTTAGTCTTGATAAACTAGTTATATTGCAAGGATATCAAATATCTCTTTCTTCTTGTGGGCAAATCTTAACTCATGTGAAGATTGTAAGTCCTACAACTTCCTAGCCTCTTTTTATAGGTCACCGTACACAAGATTCCCTATTATCCTTCCATGGTCCAAATCATAAGGTTAACTTTGGATGACTAACTTATGGTTGCTATCATAGTACCTCTTAGCTAGGTTGGGGTGGCTATTTTCCAAACTAAATGATTATGGAATTGGCAGTTTAGGATTATGGATCTACAAGATCTCGGCTAAGTCCATTTTTTTTCTTTTCTTTGATCTCTCTCCTTGCCCCTAACCCTTGAGTCCATTGTATTTTTATAAAGTTTTTAGTGGTTTAGTAATAATTATCAGGCGGACATTTCATACATCAAACTATCATATTGTTTGGTTATGATGATTGATCCTCTACATTGTATATTGATATTTGATATTTAAGTGATCTCATCATGGTAGTTCTTATTAAATCAAAATCCTTTATTTTAAAAATCCTAACATAAATGAACCCAAATCTATTTTTTTGCCTTCACTAATCAAGAGTATCTTATGAGGTGTTAATAAGTGAAATTAACCAAGGCGAATATATCTCCCTAGGAGAATTGGTAACCCACAATCATTTTTTCTTTATTAACTTAGTGAAATACTTTTTAAAAATGTATTAATCATGAGCTTAAATAAAAATTAGAATCTAATTTAGATTCTACCTTTTATCTCTTTTCATGGAATATCATTTTTATAAATTATGTCTCTCAGTTAATACATTACCCCCAATAATGAAATTGCAGTAATTCCTACTTATTTGGAGAGAAATCATAGTGAATTTAGAGCAAATTTAGGACTGGTGCCCCAAAATTGCACTGGTCTCTTTTTATAGCATTGATGGGAAATTTGGTATGTAAGCACTAGGCTTGCCACTAGGTACCAATTCACATACATATTACCCCTTTCGCTACATGATTTGCTAAGATAGAACTTTTGCATGACTTTGCATCTTAATTTTCTAGATTTTGCAATGACTAATTCTTTCTTATAAAATTCAAAATTAAAAATATTAGTGCCATGAAAATGCTAAAAGTTTTTAAAATTACATAAAATCTATGTTAAATTAGAAATCTAATGAAGAGGAAATGTATGCAATTTTCATGCTTATTAAGCATCCCACTTTTTAACTTACTCTACATCCAAAATTATCAAATGATTCTTAACAAACTCTCACTATTTTGTCTTGATGATAAATTCATCTAATGCTATTAGTGGCTATCATATGGAAGCACCCTTCTTCTAGTTTGTTGTATTACAAACTTAAAAAATTAATATATCATCTTAAACCCTGAAGAGTAGCTCGCCATTTTGGACATCAATCTATGTTCTCCCCTCTATAGTAAATGATCTTTTCAAATAATATACTATTTGTGTTTATCATCATTAATGTTTAAGATGACATAATTGATGGGCAAGATAAAGTTGTCAAGATTGATTAAGATATCCTTAACGATGACTTTAGGATATTTCATTAAGTTTTCTACTAATTGAAGGGAGATAATGGTGGGCTTGACATCTCCTAATCTCAATTTCTTATAAACTAATTGCAACATAATATTTATGATTGCACTTAAGGTCATAAATTGCATTATCAAAATTTTACCTCCAATTTCATATGGGATAGTAAAGCTTTCTAGATCTTTCTATTACATTAATAACTTCATTTAAGTCATGGAGTTGCAACCTTCAATTAATATTACTATATGATAGTCTTTTATATTCCTTTTATTAAAGAGAATCTCTTTTATAACCTTAATATAACTAAGCATTTGCTCCAATGCATCGATGAATATAATCTTTATATGTATCTTTCGAATACATCTAATAAGGTATAAAATTATTTATTCAAATTCTACTTTTAAAATCATTGAGGATATGATATCAATGGTACATAGGGTGACAAATTATTTTAAAATTATTTTGATTTGAGCTATACCTTTTTTCTTTACTTCTTTTTCTTTCTCATGAATTTCCTCAAATTTGGGCCTCTTATGACCCATTATTTTCAACTTGTTTCTTACATTATAAGGTGATACACTTAATATGCTCTCTTAAGTTCACCTCTATATCATTTAGAAAAGAACTGGTTTTTTTTAATAATTGTAATGACTATTATTTTAACCACACCATTATGTTTTGTATTGCCATCTCTTGCCTTAAAATAGATGCAACTTACCTCTATAATGTAGCTTCAGCCCTCATCATAAATTATGTAGTCAAACGAATGGGCTACATTAAAACGTTTTAATGAATATTTTCTATTAATCTGTTAATGGTAGCTTGCCCGATGAGAGAATTTGGAACCCCACATGCTTCCATAAAGTATAAACATATATATTATTTTGTCGTTAATTTTTGTTAAGTATACTTGCTTCACATATGGAAGAGTGAAGATATTATTCACATAATAATCACTACCCATGTGTCTACATATGCATAAGTCACCTAAATGTTGCAAGAGCGTGAACAATATTTACTTCAAAATTTCTTAAATACTTCATTAGTGCATAATTAAGCAGTCAATGAGATATGAATCCTAAATTATAGCTATTGGCTTTTTGGACAACTTCTTCTTATTAAGATACTAATAATTGATCACGGTCATCTGCTACAACAAGTTATAAGTAGCATTTTGCATTTTTCTCATTAAATTTCTATTAATATAGCATTTATAAAGGATTCTACCACTTTAGATAGTCTATTATAGAATGTTTGCACTTGCATTTATTTAGGATGCTTGTAATATAAGAATTATTTCAATAAGTCATTGAACTTCTCTTAAGTATCATACAAATCTTCTCCATTATTCTGAATAAATTTTGAAATATCTTTTCTCATTTTTATTACTTTGGTAGAAGGGAAATATTTTGATAAAAATCTTTGAGTAAAGCCATCTCACCTCTTAGTAAAATTGCATGGTGAAGAATTTATCCAAATCTTCACTCTATCTTAGAGAGAAGGAAGCATCTTCAACTATATAACATTATTTCAGATGTATATCATGTGAAAATTAGGGCCTTCATTTGCTAAGCTCTTGAATTGAGAGCTTTGAATCATTTTTTGTGTGGCATTTTTTATCTTGAAATTGTTAGCCTGCAATACAAACTTGTTGATGGCCTAGGTATATTATGCACTGTTAGGAGCACATAATCACATAAACCTTAACCCCCATGGCTAGGCATACAAACTTATCTTCATATTTTTCATAGTGAATGGCACTAAAATACTTCCTTCTTACTTCTCCTTGATCTACCTTAACAAATTCCATTTAATTTTAGCATCTAATGGGAGTGATGGTTCACAATCAGAGTGGTGTATACTATAGGCAACACCTGCAAAATAAATTTAAAAAAATAAGAAAGTATATAAATGAAGTAGTTTTAATAAAAAAATTGTTTAAAGTAGAAAAAAATTAACCTTGTATCAAAATTAGCATGCACAAATGAAAAGAGTTATTATGGAATATGAATATGGAAAGTACATAATCACATAAATAATTATGTATTGAGTTAATTATCATCCAATAAATAATATGATTATCATTTATTGAAATTGCATTGATTTTTAACTACTTAAATGGTCAAAATAAGATGATAATTTGATTTAAAACTTTTAAATAAATTAACAAAAAGTAACAAATAAAAAATAGAGAATTCTAAGGTTACTTTTAGACAAATTAAGGTCTCAAGATTGAATTTCACCAAGATAATTTTATTAGTGTGTTTATAGTATAATTTATAGTTAATTAAAGATGAGTTAATTTTTAAATTATACCATTTTATAAACTTAATTAGGTGATTAGCCATTTTAAAAAGAAAATTTAAAAATAGGCCTAGTCGCCCGCTGACCGAGCGACTGGCCCTTTAATTTTTTTTTTTTAAATTAAATGGGCAGTTTACATTTTTTGGCCATATCTAACTCATCAGGTATTGAATTTCAGCGTGCTTAGTATTTTTGAAAAGATAATAAAAAATTCTACAACTTTCATGTTAACAATTTTCAACGAATCTTGTCCAGTGAGCCGCAGTGTTTGCAAATATGCGACTTCTGAAGTTACAAAAATTGAAAATATTGATGCAACTTTCATTTTTTCGCCATATCAGGCTCATTAGATGTCAGGTTTTGGCGTGGTTAGTATCGTTAAAAGATAATGAAAAATTATACAACTTCTATATTGATAACTTTTGACGAATCTTGCCCGGTGAGCCACATTTTTTGCAAATGTGTGACTTCTGAAGTTGCAAAAATTAAATATATTGTGATAGCCTCTTTTTTTTTTTTTTTTTGCCATGATATAAGGATATATTATTATTTAGTAATATCAAACACTCTCATTATATTCTATATATAAATTGAGTTTGAATCTTTATGTAATTCCCAGTTGAATCTTTCCTCTTCGCGAGCAAAAACTCAATTTATATATAGAATATAATGAGAGTGTTTGATATTACCTCTTCGAAGAGGAAAGATTCAACTAAAAATTACATAAAAATTCAAACTCAATTTATATATATAATAATGAGAGTGTTTGACATTACCAAAAAATAATATATCCTTGTATTATGGCAAAAAAAACATATATTTAATTTTGCAACTAAGTAAAATGTGAAGATTCATTGAAAGTTGTCAACATAGAAGTTGTAGAATATTTTATTGTCTTTCCAACGAAACTAACTATTCCAAAACCCAACACCTAATGAGCTTGATATGGCTAAAAAATGAGGGTTGCATCAATATCTTCAATTTTGCAACTAAGTTGCACTGCATACAAGAAGAGATTTTAACATGAAAGTTATAGAATTTTCATTATCCTTCCAACGATACTAAGCATGCCAAAATTTGACACTTGATGAGTCAGATATTGCCAAAAAATATGGACTTCCCATTTAATTGTTTTTTTTTAAAAAAATTAAAGGGCGGGCCATTGTGGAGGCCTATTTTAATTTTTTTTAAAATGGCTAATCACCTAATTAAATTTATAAAATGGCCTAATTTAAAAATTAAGCCATTAAATATTTATTATAGTTTGATTAAAGTGGAATCTATTTTCTCTCAAAAGCATAGGATCATAATTTTCATTCACACAATCTCCTTACATTTTGGTATTGAATTATATAGAAAATTTTATTAAATGGATAAGTGATCAAAAATAGGATTGCATGATTTTAAAGCATTTGTCTCTAACTTATGATCTATCATGATTATTGATATAAATAATAAAGGGATAGATGAACTCAAAAAAGCACTAGTACGACATATCCTTGCATTTGTCCTCTCATTTTGCTTAGACTTTTATGAATATTCTCCCAAAAGCTTTAAGATATTAGCTACTTGAAAACCTTAAAATTCTACCTTAGCTTCCCTTGAAAGTCCTCTAAAGAGTATTTAAGTAGTCCTCAATTCTATTGAGGCAACTAATGGTTAGGTCACTTGAGGTGACCCAATTGATAGATTAGATTTTTTTACTAAGATGCTTTGGAAAGTGAGGAAGATTGTGATTATGTTTCATTTGAAGTGTGATTTAAGATATGAATGCAATAGTAGTCAGTTAGACCCAAATTTTGGAAACCAAACTTTCTCAACATAATACACCCTCCACAAAACTCCAAATGAGATGAAATAAAACCTAAATTTTGGGTATTAAAGTCTAGTATTTATCAAGAATGTTTCATAATTTGTCGTAAAGTCTAAATATTAATTTTTTAGTTTTTCTCAAAATAGTGACTTAAAGTTATTTGAAATGGCCTTGAATAGATGAAAATAGAAATAAACACTTGTAAATGAAAGTCTAGAGTGTATATTATAATTTTTGAGTTTTTCAACAAAATGGAACAAGACTAGGTTTTGGTCAAGCACTTCTAATGGGGTTTTAAATGCTTTCAAGTGAGAAAATTATGTGGGAAATAATTTTTGAAGACATAAGTGAACATGAACAAAAGAACATAGTAGAGAAACACATGAAAAACTATAATATAAAAATTAGATCACTCACTTAAATAATTTAGGATGAAGGATCACTAATCTTTTTAACTTATTGGCCATCCAATTATTTTGAAATTTTCTATGTTCTTTGCATCAAAAGACACTAAAAGCCTCTATTAACAACATAAGAGAGTTATTACACAACACAAACTAATGTAAACTTGAAAAAGAGCTGGAGAGGTTGGTCTGACCCACTCATTCACTAACTCCTCCCTCTAACTAGGTATCAGCTTCTTTGATCACAAATAATTTATAATTAATTAGTTTAAAAATTAATTAATTATAATATAAAAAATTACTCCTCCCAAAATACATGACTTAAAGTTATGTAATTCTTACATATAAACACATAAAAACATGACATACATCCTACATGGAATTAAAATGACTAAAGTCAACTCTATTTTTAAGCTTCATTCCTCTCCAACGCTTTTTTTTCTTTGTAATTGGATTTTTCAAGTTTGGCTTCCCTCTTTTATGATTAAGCTCTTATGATTAAAATTTCTTATGCTATTTGTTTTCTCTTAGGGTCCAATTAGCTGTTCTATAAAGAGTTGAAGTCTAAATACGCTACTACAAGCTCTAGTGCTAGCTTCTCCAAATCATCCACTACAAGCTCTAGTGTTAGCTTCTCCAAATCATCCTTAGTTAACCATGTGTCATTTATAGGTATTTTAATCTCCATCTCATAAGAAACCTATGATCTCAAATTTGATCTATCTCATTTATCATAATATGATCCACTTTGAAGAACAAATGTAGGGTTGAAACATGTAAAGAGTGACTTTATATTCTTTCAAGAGAATCATTCTACATAATTGGAGGTTTGCTATTTTATTAAATGATATTATGATGTGGATGGTGGGGTTAGATCACTAAAGCAATCAAATTAGTAGATTAGGGGTTCTATTAAGATTCTTAATAGAGTAAGTCTATATTATAATGAGTTTTATTATAAGTGAAATTATGAATTTAAAAGAAAAAGTGGTCAACCAAGCACGATAGATAGTAGTCCTAGATCTAGAAGCCCAAATTCTATAAAATAGATCTTCTCAACAGAGATCTAAATCACATGAAATAAAGTGAAAATTGTAGGGTAAAGATTGTAGATGTGATCTTGGAAATTTTCATAATTTTGAAGAAGTTTTGATAATTTTTTCATAATGTTTCTTCCAAATGGTCACACTAAAAATACATTTTAGCTGTAAGTTGATTTAAACTTTAAGTAGATTAAACTATAGAAAACTCTAAAGAACATGATCAAATTAACTAGTGATCAAGATAATTTGGTATTTTAAAATTAGGGGAGTTCTCCCCCATATTGCATGTCCTTCTTTATGTTTCTAGGTTTACTGTTTCATTCATTTCCTCTTCTTCGCACCATGGTTGCTTGCTCTTATTTTTTCCTTTGTGTTCCTAGTCCCTTTATAGTCACTAGCACATATGGAGCACCTTTCATATGTTTCTACTACTATAACTGGCACTTCCACAGAAACTGCTACTGATTTAGTCAACAAATTAATTTTCGTGCTATCCTATCATGACAAATTTGAAGAAAGCTTAGCTCTATCAAGAAGCCCAGCTAAAAGAATGAAAAATTGACACTTTTTATTTCAAATAATGAGACTTCCTTACTTTGAACCACTAAAATTGACACATATTAGCAAGTTCACCTTTAAGCATCCAAAAAATGGATATCATTAGAAAGTATTTTGATGACTTGAAACTCTTCGGAAAATGGAATGATGGCCTTCTAAATGGAAGATAAATATTTATCAAGCTAAATAAATAAGAATATTATGTAATGGCATTTTTTGAAAAGCTTTACTATATTGAAAATATCATGATAAACATTTTGAAATGGACGTTGACATTTGATTATAGTACTAAGCCTCTAATTGTCCCAATATGGTTCAAATTTCCAAACCTCAAGCTACATCTATTTAATAAGCAAATTATGTATTCAATTGCTTCAATTTTTGGAAAACCACTCAAATTAGACCTCCCCACCTACAACTTCTTAAGGCCATCAACAACTAGAATACTAGTGGATATCAACATTATTGCCACTTATGTAGATGAAGTTTGGGTTGGGTCTCCCATCAATGGCTATTGGCTAAAGGTGGAAATTGAGCAAAAACCTCACTACTGCTCCAAATGTAAGATGTTTGGTCATCTACTTGAGGATTGCTATGTAGCACATCCATAACTCAAAAGGACAAGGAATGAAATAGTAGCTCACACACAAACACAATAAGAAAATATACAAAATAACACAAACAATCCTGATAATACTACTGCTAAAAACTAAAGTATAATGCCATAATCTGAAAATGAAAAGTTAAAAGAACCCCAAACATATCAGGTGACTCACTTGGCTAATCAATTAAATGCTATAAATGCAACCACTTACAGGAATCATAGACAATATGCAACATACTAAAGTTCAAACAACAAACTCAAACAACACCCAAGATCCAAGTCAAATACTGACATTTAAAGCCTTAGATATTCCTAAAACCTCTTATAAAATCCACATATACTTTTGAAGAAAACTATCATAAAACTACACATGACTAGCAAAATCCTTAATTATCAAAAACTAAAATGCTAAACATAAACATTCTAACATAGATTTACCTTTAAAATAGAACAAGAAGGAAAATGGAAGGTTCAAAAAAAATCTACACATATACCTTTGAAGACCCAACATGCTACTCAGTTAATCTAGCATCATAAGTAAAAATCAATAGTATTATAGCATAACAAGATGGAATGGTAGGTTCAAAAAAACAAGAAGCACAAACTAAAAGGAATAAGGGAACTAAGACATATTAATTAAGCTGCAGTACATCAAATTGAATTTACCTTAAAAGCTAGTTTTCTCTTTAATTTTGATGACATGATGCCTAAAAGATCAACAACGGGAACGCCTCCTTACATTATTAATGAATAGCTTCCATAGTTGGAATATTAAATGCATTATTAAGGCTAATGCCTCTAACCATTTGTCAAACAATATGAAGAGGTACATGCAGAACATTCTCGCTATGCTTGAGCCATTATTAATCACTACGAATACTCACGAGATTAAGAAAAATTAAAAAAATGAAAAAATTAGTAGATTTAAACATTTAGCAAACTACAGCAACAAAATATGGCTACTGTGGAAAGACAATATCCTAGTATGTCTAGTTATTAACGATCCCCAATTCTTACCTCTGTTCATTAATTCTACAAATTTAAATTTTTAAGCAACTACAACATATGCTACTTGCTCTCAAGATATAATACAAGAATTATGGCAAAAAAATCTTCTTTATTGGTACAAATATACTTGATCCTCGGTTTACTAAAGCGGATTTTAACATGAGTGCAAATTTAACTAAGAAAAAGGGTGGTAGGAAACCTTGTTTATTAGTTATGCCTAAATTTGCTGAAGCCATTGTTGAGGCTAGACTCAATGGCATGGGGTTTATTAGTTTCTTTTTTACTTTTAAAAGGGGAAAACTTATGAAACATTGAATAGGATCCTCATTAATCAAAATTGGTTATTTGTTTTATTAGCACACAAGTATTCAACATCTCCCTATAATTGCTTCATACCACTCACCTCTTCTTCTTCAGCTAGTATAATTTCAAAACAAAATAATTCTCCTTTTAGATTTCTCAACATGTGGGCAATACATCTAAATTTTATTAATTTTGTTGCTAACTGATGAGCATCACTTAAACCTATGGATTAGATTCTAGGAACTACAAAACAAGATTACCACTAATCTAAAAAAATGGAGTTGGTAGACATTTCGTATCATAAACACTTTAATAATAAAATTGAAGATAAGATAAAGGAATTACAGAAAAGAATAATATAGAAGAATACACCTGAGCTAGAATCCCATCAACTCAATGAACAATGTACATTGCAAGAGTTTATTGTTAGGGAGGAGGCTCTTTGGAGGCCAGAAGCTATTGATTCCTCTTTCTTGAGAGGGATAAAAATACAAAATACTTCTATGCATGTGTAAAGAAAATAAAAGAGAAGCCAAAATAGTCACCATGATTAAGGTCAATGCAAAAGGATGGATTCAAGAATAAGGGGAAATCATTAATAGCTGTCAACATTACTTTGAGCAAATATATCAAGTTGAAGAATAGCAATTAAGTAATATTAACTTGGAAGAAACTTGTTTTAATGACAAATGACACTGAGTTCAGCAAGCCAACCTCACTAATGAATCTAAAATTAAATTAGCTTTGGACACAATGGATGGTAACAAAGCTGTTGGCCCTGATGGTTTCACTGCCCTCTTCTATAAAAAAACATAGAGTATCATAAAGAATGATGTGATTGATTCCATATAGAATTTCTTCAGAGGAGGTTGATTCATAAGTATTTTACTTCAGCCACCATAGTTCTTATCCCAAAGGAATCCATGCTCTCACTTGGGACAGATTTAGACCTATTTGCCTTACCTCTGTATATTCTAAGCTCATAATTGAAATAATCAACTTTTGACTTCAACACCTCCTCCCCTCAATCATATCCAAAAATCAACTAGCATAAAGGCAAGCAAATTACAAATAATATTCTTTTGGCTGAGGCTCTAATTAAGAATTTAGATTGAAAATGTAGATGAGGTAACATTATCATGAATCTTGATAGTAGACAAGGCATTTGAAACTATTATATGGTATTTCATAATCAATATTTTAAGAGCTTGTGATTTCAATAAGAAGTTCTACAACATTATCAATTAAATTACTTGAGGATACCCATTACTCCATCATTATTAAAGGCACTGCTCATAGTTATCTCAAACCAAATGTGGAGTTAAGTAAGGAGATCCCTATCTCCCATTCTTTTCATATTAGCCTTAGATTACCTCTCTAGACAACTCAACAAAGTCTATACGGAAGATCAACATATATGCTACACCAATAAAGCAAGGATGATTATCTCTCATTTGTCATTCACTAATGATGACCTTCCTTTTTTAAATGGTAGCCAAAATTTTATTAAACAAGTTATGCATACTATTAGGGATTTTGAGGAGCTTTCTGCAATGGAACTAAATAAGAGCAAATGCAATTTCCTATCAGGAAAACATTTCTCTAGATAATGAAAAAACAAGATCAAAGATTTTGCTTGGTTCAAAATTTATGATTTCCCTTTCCCATATTTAGGAGTCAGCATGTACAAGGGAAAAATTACAACTAGCTTATATGATGGCTTAATTAGTAAAATACAATTGAAACTTTCCTCTTGGGAGAATGCCTTCCTTTCCTTTGGTGAGAGGATTACTATTGTTAAGAGCATATTAGATTCCATCCCTCTGTATTTTGCCTATGTTCAAAAAATGTTGAATTATGTTCAATTGAGAATAAAAAGAATGTTCAATAAATTTATGTGGAGCCACAATAGGAATGTTATTTGTTGGAGAAGTTGGAAAAATCTATACAAAATGATAAAAAATGTGGTTTGGGATTTAAAACATTGGTTGATTATTTTAAATGCAATGTGATAAAACTATGGATTAGATTCAAAAACAACAAATCCTTCTAGGCAAACTATCTCCTTCAAAAATATTATAAAGACAAACACCATTTAGAAGTTGAAGCTCATTCTACTGATTCCATTATATGGAAGGAAATGCTTATCATAGAATATAAGCTAAATAACTATTATTCTAGGATATAGGTGTAGTAAACATCAGTTTCTAGAATGACCACTAGTATGGAGATTCCTTACTCTCTAAATTGGCCTTTGTGCCCATCAAGCAAGACCTAATGGTGAATACTTTTTGGAACAATGATATATAGGATTGCCACAAACTATCTGAAATCCTCACTATAGCTACCTATCAATAAATCTAGATGATCCTAATAATCTTTAAAAATGAGGTTAGGTTTATTATTAAGGATAAAGAAAACTTCTCCAGAACAAAAGTAATTTACCAAAGAATATTTTTTGTCGATCATCTTAGACAATGGAGAAAACACATTTAGAACAACATTCTTAAGCCTTCCATGTCCTTCTTCATGTGGAGGCTAATGCATAATTTCTTTTGGAGTGATGACATCCTAAAACTAAAAGGATTAAGAATAGCCTCATGTCCCTTTTCCCACTCAAAAGAAGAGAGCATATAACACATTTTTGTCACTTGTGGTTGCTATAATGAAATTTGGGACAACCTATAGGGTATGCTCAGAATTGAAGGCAACAAAACTCACATCCAAACAATTACAAACATGCTAGAGTATTGAAATTTGAATAGCAATAAAACTCAGAAGATTCACATCAGATCCATCATCTATATGATTACTCTCTAATTCATTGGGTTGCAAGAAATAATAAAAACTATATGAAACTATCACAATGATCAAATATTATATCATTAAAGAAATTCAAAATGGTTGCCTTAACAATAAATGAATAAAGGGAGACCACGATCTGAGCATCAACCTCAATCTATCCATGCCTCAAAGAATAATTATTTGTACCAGTGTATTATGGTCTAAACCACATAATCCATTCATAAATATTAACATTGATGATGGTTTCAACAATATCATAAATCAATCTACATCAGAGGAGTTTTTTTTTACCACACTAGAAGATGTTTCCTACATTTTTTTATGCAGTGTTTCATAAAATCAGCTATACACACAGAGTTCATTGCCTATCATACAACTCTCAAGATTTCTAGCTCATTGAACCTAACCTCTATTTGGATTCATATGGACTTTCTGACCCTTTTAAACTCTTTATAATAGAAAAAAAAAAACTATGGTTAATTCTTGGACTTTGATAGAAATACACAAAAAATCAAATACTACATAAGCAAAATCAATTTTACCTCCAACGATATATACAAAGAAGGCAACAGACTTGCTGATTATTTAGCTAACCAAGATGCTCTAAATGAAGTATTTATCATCTCTACCATAGCTGATAGGTAGCTCAAACTGGTGCTGAAGGAGACAAGTATAACCTTCCTTATATTAGATGTAATTTCATATAGTTGTCTTCACTTTTTCACACCTTTTTTGCTTCACCTTTCGGATTACTTTTACTTTACTTTGTAGTATTCAATAATACATTTCTGTTTGCTTTTTTAAATAAAATTTGATAATATTTAGTCGAGGTTTTGGTTGGGAAAATCTAAGAAAATAAAGATAAGGCCATAGAAAACTTCAAATTTAGGCAACTCTTACAGGTAGATTATGGAATAGATTTTGAGGGGAAAATTAGAGTTTATAATTTTTATTATTAGGAAACAACAATAAAAACACAAAACTATAGATAAATACAAAAAAAAAATTAAAGGCTAGTAAAATATAATACAATATTCTCTAAAGTAGCATTGGAAGCAGAATCACCAAACTCTCCCTTCCTTGGTTGGCAACTAAGATTTAATGACAAGTGATTTCTTCACTCAATTTTTTTATGAAACACAAATAACACATTTATTTCATAATATAAAATGTTTAAATACAAGTTTCCAACCTTCAAAGGGTGTGTCCCTTCAAAATAACTCCCTAAATATACTTTAAAATGTTTAAAATTGAACTTGTTTGACTATAACATTGTGATGTTAGGAAGGAAAAGCCATGGTGTTATCTTCTCTATCCCTAGACTTAAAATCTTTAGAGACTAGTGCCATTGTGCTAAAAATGTAGTACCTAGATGTCAAACAGACACTTACAAATTGAAATATATTAAAGTTACATAATTACAATCACAATACAAATACTACATCTAAACATGATAATGCACATAATATATCATAAATTACAACACATAAAAGACACATAAAAAAGTATTCTAAGTGTTCTTTATGCATCAAACTTCAACTCTTTGAAAGCCTTCCTTTAATTTCTTGAAGTTGTTCCATTTCTTACTTCACTGGTACTTTATGCCACATGAGTTCTATAAGCTTTCGAAGTTGGTCCATTTATGTACTTGATTGGCACCTTGTGCCACATCAATTCCATGGACCTCAAGAAAAAACTCTTCCTTTAAAGAGTTATTATTGAATCCACTAGGCGGTGGAGTGTATGTAGGAGTGGGTAGATATTCTTATGGTATCCCCTATAAAAGTATATCTCCACTTTTTTCAAATAGATTAGCTTCAAAACATTTGCTAGCATTTATTATTTTTGTCATTTTATAGTAGCAAATGGACTGATTGAATGTAATATAAAGCTATAAAATTTATTTTTATGATCCTTAATATTAATTTGGGCTACATTGATAATTATGTTGGCAATTAGATTATCTTTAACAAGAGTTTTAAAGGTTGTGTCTTGAGTTTTAAAAATGATCTTGTGTGCAATGGGATCAAAAAGATATTCACTTAAAATTTGATTTTATAAAATTTTAAATGAATTCCTAATTTTATTTATATATTCTCAAAATTCATTTCTAAATCTAACTATCTCCTCATTCACCTTCTATGATTGAATTAAAATTTTATGTAGGCCATGTATAATGATTCATGATTGGACAAATGCAAATATAAAAATAAAATAATAATAAGCCTTAGAGATATTTTCTTACCAACACTTGGTAATTATCTCCAATGCAAATGTTATCCACCATTATACCCTTAGCTCTGATACAAAAATTGATGTGAATGATGGGGTTAGATCATTGAAGTGATTATATTGGTTAATTGGTGGCTCTCATAATATGTTTAGGAGAGTAAGACTATATGAGGTAGAGTTTAATTACAAGTGGAATTAGGGTTTTTAAAGGAGAAGTGGTCGGCCAAACACCAAATAGAAAATAGTGACAAGCATAGAACCACAACTTCTTTCAATTAGATCTCTCTCACAAAAGAGCCAAATAAGATGAAATAGGAAAGTTAAGAAGATTAAATTTGACTAGAAAGTTTCTTAACTTTTAAAGAAGTTTTGTTAATTTTCCCAAAAATTTTCTTTAGACTAGTCACTTAGAAAATAGATTCTAGCAATAGATTAATTTTGATTTTTGGTAGATTAAAGTACATAAAACATTAAAGCATGACTAAATCAACACATGGATGTTGTAAGGAATTGAATTGGACTAATGATATGAAGAATTTTTTAATATTTAACGTATGGTGATTTTGTGAGCACAATGCAAGAAAAATATAGAGAAGGTATTGGAAACCTAAAATCTGGACTATTATTGAAAGTGGTTTATAAAGTGGAATTTTTTAAAAAATTATAGTTTATAATTTTATATGTATAAAAATAACAATAATACAACACTATAAAGAATGGTAGGATATTGAAGGCAAATAAATTGTAATACACTACTCACCAAAGTAGCATTGGAAGTTGGATCATCAAACCCTCTCTTCTTTGGCTAACTGCTGAGCTCCAATGATAAGTATTTCTTCACTTAAAATTTTTACAAAACTTCAACAACCCATTTATTTCATAGTATAAAATTTTGAAATATATGTTTTTAATCTTCAAGGGTGTGTCACTTGAAAATAACTTCCTAAATAGACATGAAACTACTTTTAAAAGAATTGAACATGTTAGATTGTAGCACTCTATAACTGGAAAGGCAAAATCAAGGTGCTATCTTCTCTGTCCCAAGCTTAAAATATTTAGAAGCCAATGCTATAGCTCTATAAGTATAGCATTTAGCCACTAGACAGACACTTACAAATATAAATACATGAAAGTTACATGATTACAACCACAACACAGATACAACATTTAAAAATAATAATACACATCATATTGCACAAATTACACCACTTAAAGCCCACATAAAATACTATGTGGTCTTCATGCATCAAACTTCAACTCTTTGAAATTCTTCTCATAAGATCTTGAAGTTGTTTCATTTCTTCACTATTGGCACTTTGTTCCACATCAATTCTCCAAGCTTTATAAATTGGTCACTTTTTCACTTGATTGACACCTTATGACACTTCAACTTATTATATCTTTTATATTAAAAGGAGCAATAAATAAATTATTCAACAATTCAAGAACTCATATATTTGTACCAATTTTTTAATAATCTCAAACCATATACACTAGCTTATAACTATTTAAATTGGGTTGAACGATACCTCTCAAGATAGATTCTTATTAACACTTGACCTCCTTCATTGAAATTTTTAAAGTTTTATTTTTATTCTTCACTTTAACATAATTTTTATTTATTATTTCTAATGATGTATAACAATCTAGGAAGACGTTTGAAGTCATATGCAAATGTAAATGCAAAATTTGAAAGTGCATGAGCTTGAAATGTGAGCAAGATCAAAGTGGTTTTTAGCTTAAATCCATAGAATATTTCAAAGGGAATTTTATTTGTTACTTTAAAAATACTATTAGTGTAAAATTACATGGGTTTAAAAGCTCCTTAACATGTCTTTAAATTCTACCTTCTTTGCTTTGATGTCTAAAGCTTAATGTGAAGGAGTAGGATTAACAGAATCTAAATCAAAAGCAATCTCTTTAGTATTAGGGAAGGATAAGACAATTAGTTAATATTTTGTACTTCTTCTAACTTGACTTTGGTTAGATCTTAGAATTAGGATTATGTGAAGTAGATGCTTGTTTCTATTTCACTACTAAATGAAAGAAGACTAGGTAATGTTTGACCTAGTTTTGGCTGAGCATTTCTAATAGGATTTTGGATGCTTTTAAATGGATAAATTATGTGAGAGATAATATTGGTGACTTGAAAAAAAAACAAGTATGAAACACCATAATAGAGAAACACAAAAAAGCTTCAACATAATAATTAGATCACTCAACTAAGTGATCTTGGCTATAAGATTCAATTGCTTTAACTTGTTGGACAGCCACCAAACCCCCAACTATTTATAATTCTTTCAAGTTATTTACATCAAAATTAACTACATTAACACCATAAGAGAGTTGTTATAAAATGCACACTGATTCAAACTTCAGAAGGAGATGGAGAGGTTGGTGGAAGGGGGCATCTTGACTCTTCCCTCCAACTAGTCACTAGCCTCTTTATTTTCAAAAAGATTATAATTAATTAAATTAAAAATGAATTAATTATAATTTTAATAAATTATTTCCCCCATAAAAACTACATAAAGTTACATACGCATAAACACTACATGCTACATAAAATTAGACTAAAGTCTCTAATATTTTTAAGCTTCATTAATCTATAATGTCATTTTACTCCTTGTAATTGGACCTCCAAGTTTAGCTTCTCACTTTCTTGTTTGATCTTTGTGTTTGAACCTATTCATGTGACATCATTGATTTTTCAAAATAGGCAAAATTTTATAACACTATTAAGGCAAAATTAGGATTAGCACTAGTTTTGTGTGTATGTGCTAGGGGTTGGCACCAAAGCGCTAAGATCTTTGTATCCATCTTTAAAATTTGCATGTGTTAAGCACTTGATTTGTGTATTATGATGTTGTTTTGAGACATAGGTGCTTGGTTTGGCACCAAGGTCACTTATTTGCAATTTATTATAATGTGGCTTATGTGTCAAGGCATTAGGTTTTAGCATCTAAGACTAAGTTGGGTGCCAAAGGTTACCAAATCACAT
This sequence comes from Cymbidium sinense, assembly GCA_021442155.1. NCBI lineage: Eukaryota > Viridiplantae > Streptophyta > Magnoliopsida > Asparagales > Orchidaceae > Cymbidium > Cymbidium sinense. The sequence continues at coordinate 163,065,369 of CM038216.1, read as the reverse complement.
CAGTTTCATAGTGAAGTGTTTAGATAGCTACTGATGTTTTTTTTACATGTTTCATTCATAGAAACCAAACAAAATCCATGCCCTCCTACATAACTCAAAATAAATACATTAAGGTAACACATTTTATGGTATCAAGCAAAAAATAATGCATAAATTAAGATATAAGGAGAGTAAGTATGCATGAAAATCATATGTATCAAATGCCCACATAATTATGTTGTTGTTCATCTTCAAACAAAGCTCAAAAATAGAACATAAAATTATAACTTCATAAAATACACTCATAATAAATACAACAACACTATATAATTTTTTTTTATTTGTGATATATTGATAATCAGGTTTAAATACTCTATGCAAATAAATAATATTATCAAATGCTTAAGAAAATTTACTAATAAGTAAACTAGCATAATAACATGTCACATTTCATAGCCTTCTAAATTATACTAGTATATATAACTCATATAAATTCAAATTTTTTCCTAAATAGAAGATATTTAATAAGCATATATAAAAATTGTGTGCATGCTACAAAACATTTATCTAAGTGTTATACATATATCAAACATACTCTTACACAATCTAGACTAATTTCAGTGACTATTACAAATGTCAATTTTATCTACTAGCATTAGTTCCTATTTGTATAAGATGGATGATAACTCTCTACTATTTTTAGGCGAATGATAACTCTCCCTTTTTTATATCAAAAATACCCTACTCACAATATTTTTTTCTATCTAATTCTTGATACTTGTTTCCTTCATTTTATGTATTCACATAGATTAAATTTTTATTTTACCCTATGATTGAAAGAAATACTAGTCAATACATCCTCTACTTAATTTAAGTCTATATGTGTTATATAAGTTAATCACAAAAATGCATACATATTGTATAATTTACATGGGAATGATTATGTAATAAGTTAGGCTTAATCATTTGATTAGCATAAAAATTTAACATAAATAAATAAACAATTTTATTTAGTGTATCACTTATGAATTATTAGTACTACATTGAAATAATTTTATTTTTTAAATAATAGTAGATAATATAAATAATCAAAAATTAATAATTAAGTTAAATTTTTACTCCTCCATCCTAATGGATGTATAAAATAAATATTATATAGTTAGAGGCAAAATAAACATAACTAAAATTAGAAAATAGATACTAGACAAAATGACTATAATTAGCAACATAGAAATGAGCAACAATAGTGAAATCAAAGTTAAAAAATATATACATGAGCTACTCCCCACACTTAAACAAGGTATGTCCTTAATGAATAAAAGTTATAAAAAATAAATAAGTAATAAAAATAGTAAAAAGATAACTAGAGATGAGCTTCCTCGTAGGGCAATTTAAAACTAAAATAATAAGACATTTCAGCTCATCATCATCAATTTAAATGATGATAAAATCTATAAGAAAGAAATGTTTGTTAGTTTAATTAAATTATTCTTCATGATATTATTAGGGTGTTCATTGTATTATCTACTAATTAGAAGGAAATTGTGGTGAGATTGGAATTTCCTAACACTAATTTCTTGTAAACTTATAGTATCACAAGACTTACATTTGCACAAATATCATCGAGTGCATTATCAAAAATTTCTCCTCCAATTATACATGGGATGACGAAGCTTCTTAGATCATATCATTTGATTAGAAATTTACTTTAAAGCATCACACATCATCATTTACTTTATGATATTATCATATAATCTTTTATCTTTTTCATATTCAAAACTATATCTTTTATATACTTTTTTTAATATTTTTTTATTTTTATTTTTATATCTTTTATATGCTTGACATAGATTGACTTTTGCTCGAATGCATGGCCAAATATAATGTTTTTATATACCTTTTAAATACATTTAAAATTTTAGAGAATTATTTATTTAGCTTTAGCTTTTAAATTAGTGATAATTTGATTATTATAAAAACTTTTCTTTTGGCTACACTTCTTCTCAGTTTTATTTTCCTTGCCCTCAAATTTGGGCTTTACTAACCTATTAGTTCTTTAAGTTAGTTGACAATCCTAACATGCTCCATGATTGCTTGGGAGAATATTAGGTTTTCTAGTGAATAATTGTTACAACAAAAATCCTAAATGCATATTTGTGGTGAAATATTTCTATCTTCATCTATCCTTGAAATATGAATGAAGATAAAAATCACACTTTTGGTTGGACACCATGTAGATATGCAGAAGTTTTTATTAGGGTGATCGGGTACGACATTGAGGAATGATGTACTTTCTCGAGAGATAGAAGTCACCATCCTACAATGTACACAATCACCTTAATAAGGACTCCTAAGGACTATGGGTCTTCGTATGTACCAGAGATTCTTCCCCTACTTTACATAGAAAAGTAAAGTAGGATTTATTTTAAATCAGATTCGTTAAGTTCCCTATGGAGGCAAGCCATCATAGTTAATTACATCTTAAGGAATGAGATTCCTTAAGAATACTCTCGATTAAGGTAAATGATTGTTGTCTCCAAAGATTTCAAAGATATGACTATCAATCAATTAGTTATTTTTGGAAGATCAAATGAGATTGATCAGAAGGAGAGAGTTATTATCGAAACTAAAGGGAGATAAGTAGGAGATGCTCACGATACTAGGAAGCCTAGCGAGCATCCCAAACTATCCTATGGTTGGGCTTTATATTTTTGAATTTAAAGAGAATTATTTATTTGAGTTAAATTTTTATTAGAAATCTAGGACTTACAATTTCATGATACAAGATCATGAAAATGCCTAAGAGGTGAGGATTTATGTTTATAGCCCGCAAAGGGAAACAACAACCTCAGAACCTAAATCTAGGGAGCTTGGACGAGGCTCAAAGCATGACCTAAATCTATGACAAAAATGGGCATATGGTTTACCTTCACAAAAGAGGATAAACCACCCGACTGTTGGACTTACAATCGCCTGAGGGTGGCCTCCAACTAACTCCTCTTATGATTTTAAATACATGTAGGAAAGTCTCATGCTTTTGCAAGATAGCTAAGCTATTGTTTATTTAGAAAGAATACTAAGTCCTTAAACTCACTCCCTAAGAAACTAGATCATGTAGGGCATGAACTCATGACTTAATCTAATGGAAATTTTGTTAAGTTTATTTTTTATTTTTGGATAATTAATTTGACACGGGCTATGGGATTCATATGCCTACAGCATGAGAAGTTGGTTATGGGCCAAAATCAGCAAGAAGGAGCTATATTTTTACCATGTCTCTCAAAGGTCAAGCCATATTCTCTGGCAAAGGTGGAAGCCCCCATAAGCAAGAGTGAAACAAGATGCTTTTTATGCATAATGTGATACATACAACATCCAACTAAGAGGTTGCTAATCCTTTTATCTTGATTTGTGCCCTAGGCTTTAGGTGAGGTTATGAGTTGTTAATTTTTTATTTTGAGTTATTTAATTAGATAAAAAATTAATTTTTCCCTAGGAGCCTAATCACATCCTGGCCATTCAGCAAAGCAAGGAAGAAATTAAGAAAAACATGCCATCTTAATGCACAAGCTAAACAAACATCAAACAATTTTATAAAGCTAGCGCAAAAGAATAAAAAGTCTTCATGGTCAAGCTCCAAAAATGGGTAGTCGAGCTCTACTCTTATACAACCTGGATTATAAATGAATAACTACAATTTAGAAGAAATTTATGTTATGGGGGTCTTCATTCTTCATTTCTTACTTTCTTCTTTCTTCATATTTGATTTGTTCCTTTCTGTTCTTCCTTTTGGCTTGGTTGGAATGTTTTTGCTCCAAAGGCTTCACATGGTAATAAGACATAGCCTTATGACCAATATTCACCTTTACTTCCCCATAACATTTATTCCAAATCCTAATTACAATAATTACATGAAAATGGAAAAAGTAAATCTAACTAAAACTTGCAAAATAGAGATTAGCTAAACAAACAACACATCTCATGCATATATATGAATAAATTGGACTTAGCATCCCACACATGAGTAACCAAGTCCACCTAGCCTAGCTTTGGATTATTCTTAGGGGTATAAGCAACTTGCATAGAAAAGACATTTATATTTTTATTACAATGCCCCTTAAGCATAATCCTCTGCAGAAGATAATGATTAGACTAAGATCACCCTACCATTTAGTCTACGCACATACACCTTAATATCCAGTCTAAAACATTACATCACAAAACAAAATTAGGCATCAAACCATGCACCATCCTAACATAGGAGTAGTAATGGTGACTTAACCTAATGTGTGTACTATTTAAGGCTTGTGTGGTATGTCTTAGCTAAGCTTTAAGATTGAAGTTTTCTAAGTGTGAAAGGGTTCAACTTAGAGGGTGATTTCATTTTAAGTGATTAGTTGATTTGATTATTTTTATTTGATGATTTGATTTGGTTTGAATGAACCTTCATTTAATTACTAAAAGTTGTAAAGAGAAGAAAAAAGGAGAAAACTTCTCTTTCATCCATACCTTAAATAATTTCTAAGCTAGGTTCATTAATGATTTTCCTTGAGTGAATATTTTATTATGTGTTCTAATTAATCCTAAGTTTAGATTTGCTTTAAATAAACCTATTCAAATAAGAAAGGCATTTTAGAACTAATTAAAGTGAATTACTATCACATAACACATAATAATTTATTTCTTTCCAACATGTATACCATGCATATGAATGTATCCTAAGTATAACTATACATATAAATGCAAAGTCTTGGAACACCTTAATGATGAATGCAGAGAGATGTTGTTTAAGAAAATTTGGATATTTCATGAATGCATGATTTTGTTAAGTAGAAAAGAGAGGGATCCTTTTATCCATTAATGAAATGCATATTTATATATATGAAAGAAATAAGTGAGTACGATGCCATTATTTTCTACACCAGTGATGTAAGGTATAAGACCTGCTTGGGGCTACTTAAAGCCTTGCAATCTTGGGATGTCCAGACTAATATACCACTTTTTTTAAATACATGTGCATGTACAAAAGCAAGTGAATGGTTGAAGAATCATGCAAAAGTTTTTTGTTTGTTTATTTAGTTTGGTTTATGTATATGTAATATGAAGATCCTCCTTAATTCATGACATGGGAATGCATAGGAATGAACTTAAGCAAGTGTTATATTCTTTTCAAATGAACTATACACTTTGCAAATCCTATACAAACCCATGTTAAGAAAAGAGAAGAAAACCACATAAAACACATTTCTATATTATAACCACTTGCAAGCTTATAAATATTTATAAGTAACATACTTTCATTTATTATCTTTGATTTATAGATTTTAAAAATATTTTTTTATTTAGTAGTGACAATAGCCATTCATATTCTTACTTTAACCAAAGCATGCAATTTGACATAAAAGAAATATTTCATTCTAATTTGATTTTTCAAAAGGTATTAATGCATGAGTTCACATGGCAAACAACATTTAACATACTTGGAAAGAGATAAAGTGATGTAAGCATGTAATTTCATTCATCCTAATTAATTCCTAAAGATAATTCTATGAAATAAGGTTATTTAAAGTGAATCAAAATTATTTTAAAGAGATTTTTGTTTTAATTTTGAATTTAATTTAATTTAGGAAATGTGAGAAGAGTTTGCTGGTCCAAACCCATTTCCCCAAGTGTGAATTAGTTTAGTTTAATTTTAGAACCATTAGATTGATTTTATGTTTGGTTTAGGTTAAGGTGTAAATTAAATCCATTAATTACCCCTTTCCTACACCACTTTAACATAATTAACCAACTAATTATGAGCCCACATATGATATGCAACCACATGGAATTTAAATCAACAATGCTCTTAAGAAAGAAAGGGGCTCAATGCAATTGGCTCATAATTAATAATTAATTAAGCTAAATAGTTTAATTAAGTACTTTCATAACCCCTCCCACACATGGGGGTTGGATTTGATTTCCTTAAGTTTACCTTAGGCTTTTGAACCCCTAAGTGTCTACCCAAGATTGGGATTGATTAAGTGATTAAGTTTCTGGATTAATTTTTAATTTTTGAGTTTGGTTAATTAAGATATTTAATGAAATGATTAAATCATTAATCAATATGTAAATTAATTAAGTCCTCATCAAAATGAAATAGAGTTAGGGGAAAAGATTTGGAAAAGGCATCCTAATCTCATTCCCTAAGTCTATCCACTATTCTAAAATGCTTAACAAGCTTAATTAATGAATTTATCACCATTTAATAGGTTAATTAATCATTTAATTGATTATGGGAGTGATTAGAGATGAAATAAGTAATTATGTACATTAATCCAATAATAAATTCCAAGAAAATCATGAGAGGGAGAGGTCACCCCACTAATTAATTCCAGGGAGTTTGGAATTAATTATTAAAATAATTAAAAAGTAATTAACATAATTACATCCCCCATAAAACTCAAATTGAGTAAATATTATTGTTCGAAATCAATTAAACTTATTTTTATATTTTTCACTTTTGAATTATCTTTAAAATGAAGTTGAGTTTATATTTTTTAGATTTTTCTACATTTAGTTATGAATTTTTGAAGTTTCTATGATTAAAAAATTATTAAATAACCTAATTATATAACTAATCTCGTCGGCACCACGTGGGCTACTGATGCGGCATGAACTTTTCACATGGAATGAGGGATTGGTTATTTAAGTTGTCAAATCAAATGCCACGTTAATTGGCGGTATGTGCTTTCTCTTGGACCATCCGATCAAAGATGAGACGGTCAGGATTAAACCCGCAATTTTGAAGGATTAAATCATCAGATCTAAACAGATTAATCAGGACCGTCCATCCAAAACACATTGGATGGACGATCCATGATTCATCATTGCCCTCTCCTGTGGGGTTACGGAGACCGTCCATCCTCCATGGCTTGATCTGAGCTCACTTGAATGATATCCAATGAGGATGGACGGTCCAATGGTAGAATTCTATTGGGATTACACTTCCCTTCACAAAGGACCAAAGAATTTTGAACTTAAGCTTAATTTTGAGGCATACTTCACCGGAGGCTATCACCGATACTCCCAACCGTTGAGGTAGCTTTGTCTAGTGGAGACGAAACCCTATTGAAGGTTTGAGGGTTCAATTTGCAATGGATCTTCTAATTGACCAAAGCTTACTTCAATGGCTTGTGGATTTGATCGAACTCCTCCTTCTTGTGGCTTGGATGCTTGGGAAATGATTTGGCCGAGCTCGATTAGGTCCCTTGATGGTGCTTGCAAGAGGAATTTGGATTCTATGGAGGATTGAGTGAGTTTGAGTTTCTATTTTATTCCCTTATTTCAGCTTGAGTAAAATCGAGAAGGAGAAAAAAGGAGAGAGCTTGGAAATGCTTGGGAGAGCGTGGGGAGCTTCCTCTGGGTTCCTAGGGCTCAATCAAATGCAAGTTAAGTGAAATGAATTGAAATGAGGGGGAGTATATCTCCCCCTACTTGGATCGGATAGCCTGAGAGCCTCCTTGCCATTTTGATCAAATTTCCCTCATGAGAGGGGTTGTTTAGGTTGTTAAGAGCTCTATGTGGTTTAGTTTTGGCAGAGGAGTGGGAGTGTGGAGGTGCTCATGTGCTAAAATGAGTGTGGGAGGTGATCCATGTCAAGAATTCTAAGTGGAGGGGTTAGTTTTGGTCTTTGGGTTAGGTTTGGCTAAGTTGAACCCATTGGGTCATGTGCACCACCCTCCTTAGTGTCCAAATGGTCTACTAGGAGGATGCCAAGTGGACTTGAGTTGGAATATGATCAAATTTCAAGTAAATTTGACAATAGGTTACCCTTTGACCTAGAGGTAAAATGGTCATTTGGCTTTGATTTTGATTTGGGCATATTTTGTATGATTGAAAAATGGGTTGTGCCAATTTTCAATGAATTTGGAGTTTATTGATATGATTTGGCTCATGTTGAACCATTTAGATCAAAATGGGTCAACTTGGGTCAAGTTGACCAATTAGTCAAAATGGGTCAAATCAAGGGCTTAGTCAAGTTCAGATGACCATTTGGAGTGATTTGGTATCATTTGTTTGGTTTAATTTGATTTATATTTGGTTTTGATTCATTCGAGTTCACTTAGGTCAAATGGGTGAAGTTAACCAATTTGACCTATTTTACCTAGTTGGGTTAGGTCATGGGTTGGTTTAGCCTTGGTTGAACATTTGAAATGTATCGCAAGCTTTGGTTTTAACTAATTTTGGTTTGGTTTGGTTTTAAGTCAATTTTACATTTTAGGTCAAGTTGGGTTCATGGTCAATTACGCTTAGGTTGGGTTTAGTTGGCCAATTGAGGCATTGGTCAAGTTCAACAAGTGATTTAGAATGAATTTGCCCATTGGTTGCAGTCAATTTGGCTTAGATCAAGATTTGACATATTTTGACTTTTTAGGTCAACTTGGTCAACTTGGGTCAAGTGGCCAATTAGGATAGGTTTGGCTCAATTGGTGACTTAATCATGTTCAATCATTGATCATGAACTGGTTTAGATCAATGATTTCAATCAATTTGACCTATGGTGAATTTTGGCTAGTTTAGGTTTCATTTAGGCTAAGTGTTGACTTAGTCAAAGGCTAGGTTTAACTTGGTTTGACCCCAATTTGAATGATTGATCATCTTAGGATGATTGTTGCTCACAATGTGAGGCTTAGATGGGCTTAATTCAATCCAATTTGGGTTGGATTAGAATTTGGCTCAAAAAGGTGCTTTAGGTAACTTTGGGTCAAGTGAGCCTAAGTGGGTCAATTGACTTGATCAAGGCTTGATTCAAGTTTGGTTGAACTCACATATGGACTTATGATTGAAATATAAATCCAATTGCAAGTGATTTGGAATCAAATGAGTTTTGATTCATTTGGTAGTTTCAAGTCAAAAGGGTGAGTATGGGCTTGACTTAGGTTAGTTTGATTTTGGTTTGATGATTAAAGTTTGTGTTTATATTTGGATTCATGATTGGCGGGTTGATTGTTTGGAGATAAAATCCAAAGGCTTGGATTGATTTGAGGTTGATTTAGCTAAGTTCAAAAATTTGACTTGAAAGGGTATAGGTTGGTTTTAGGTTAGATTTGGGTTTGAGTTTTGAATTTGGTTTTGGTTATTTGAATTTATATTTCATTTATATTTGTCAATATAAATGGGTTATGAGAAAATCTCTTGAGTTTGAAGTGATTTGAATTTGATTTAAGCTAAGTCCATAAGATGAAATCAAAGTGACTTAGGAAAGATTTTAGATTTGGACTTGAGTTTTTGATTTGGTTTTGGTTACTTGAATTTATATTTCAGTTATATTTGTGAATATAAATGAGAATATAAATGGGTTATGAGAAAATATCTTGAGTTTGAATTGATTTAGATTTTTTTTAGAATTTATTTGAGAAAAGTCATTTAAGTTGGAATTTGATTTAAATTTGGAGTTGGTTTGGATTTGAAGTTTGATTTAAAAGAAGAAGTGAGGAGTGGGTTTAAGCTATAGGGTAGGCAAGTTTTCCTAACACCCCTGAGGCATAACCTATTCCTATGGCTAACTCTTCTAAGTCTCTAGGGTCAGGTTAAGTGTTCACCTAATCGCTAGAAGTGTCTTAAGACTAATGAACTCTTAATGTCTAAGAGGAGTCATATGTCTAAGTTGGAGAGGTTGAGAGCTCACTCCAAAAGTGAGGTCAACAATCTTTATGTTTGTTTTCAGCAAATCCTATCATTGAATAGAGGTATCTTGCCTCTACCATAAAACATCAATACTTATCATAAATTTTATAGTCATGAGAGTAAGTTGTGTTAAAGCATCATTTGGTAAAACTTCTATATCCTTTTGGATGTTAGTCTGATTGATGATTAAATATATGAGGTTAAAATTATTGATTTTTTTGGCTAAGCTGTGTTCTTTCTAGAAAGTTTGGGTAGTTTCTCCACTTTGGATTATAAGTACTAGCATATGTATTATTTTCATATTGACTTTTGATGGAATGGGCTTTCCCCTTATGATTGGGTGAGCAAATTATTCATTTGATAATCACTACTAATATGTCTACTTCCATAGAAGTCAAAAAATGTTACAATTGAGTAAACAACATTTACTACAAAATTGCTTCATTGTTTCATTAGAGAAGCAACCCAAGACTTTAATGATGTAATGGGATATGTATCTTAGACTACAATTATAAGCTTCTTAGTCATCTTCCACTCGATAAGCCCCTAATAATTATTCATGGCTATCTTCTCCATCTAGTCATATGCATCTTTTTTACATTTCCCTCAAGAAACTATTGCTAGATGTGTCATTATCAATGTCATTATTGCTCAAGCTAGTCCATTATAGATTATTTTAGCTTGTACATATTTAAGAAGCCCATGTTAATCCCATGAGCCTAAAAGAACTTATTTAATATTTTCGTGATCATAAAAATCAATAGTTGGGTTGACTTTTTTCTAACATTTTGTGCACAACCTTCTTATTTTTTATTAATAATTATATGTGTAAAGTAGTGGAAATTAGTTTCAAGAGTAGACAAAAAAGTGAAGATGACAAATAAAAATGTTTTTAGAAAAGATATAGTTAGCTTAATCTCAAGATAGAAAACACTTATGCTTGACTTAAGGCCATTAAGGCAAAGAATCTTATTGAAGAGTCAAATTTGTAATTTTATTATTAATCACATATTTTGTATGTATTAGGTATATAATTTATGTGCAAAAACCAAGCACACACACTTTAGTGTTTTAGTTAGGATTAAATGACTATGAAAATGCCTGTAAATAAAATGATATGCATGATGTTTTAGTAATTCTAATAGATTTATTTTGTATTGGCTACTAAAACATTTTAAAAAATTATGCACTAATCATAATGTACAATGGTATCATATTATATAATCTACATTAAATTAGATTTTGAGTTGCAATATACTTTTTGCCTTAAAAGGTTAATTAAACAAGTAAACTAATTATACATAATATTGTATCATGATATAAGCAATTAACCTAATTAACTAATAAGAATCCTTAAGCAAATCAAATCATAATCTAGTGTGACAAATCATATTGTGCAATTTGAATGGCCAGGCTAAATAATCAAATACATGTTTTAAGAAAATACTACTCAATCATGTAATCATATTATAGAATAAATCTAAGTTTTTCTTAATAACATGTTTAGGCTTTCAAATTAATAGCACTTAATAGGAATACTATTTTATTAAACTAATGATAGAGTTATTGAATACAACACCTTGTAATGGTATGCTATTACAAGACCTCCACTTTTTAATAACATTCCTTTTGATTTTCACAGGGCTTGCATGGCCACATTCATTTAACATATTGACTTAGATGTGGGAATTGTTGAAGTAGTTTACACACCACCACACAAATTAGAAACTAAAAAGACTATTGATATCCCATTTAATGAGTGAATTATTGAAGAAAGAGAACTTGCAAAACTAAATTCTGAATGCTTAAATTATTTCATTTAGGCATTAAAATTTGAAGATTATATGCATGTATCCACCTATAAAATTGAAAAGGAAATATGTGATAGATTTCGTTTCACTTATGAAGGCACATGTGAAGTGAAACTATCTCATATAAATATCTTGTTATATGATTATGAACTATTTCATATGCAAGCTAATGAAAGCGTCTATGGTATGTATACATAGTTTTAAAAAATTATTACTTCATTGCATACTTTAGGTAAAAAATCTTTTAAGGTTAAAAAAGTGAATAAAATTTTAAGATACCTACTTGAGTTATGCAATGTTAAAATTACTATTTTATCTAATTCTAAAGATTTATTTGTTTACTCTGTTAATCATCCATTAAGTTCTATTATAAACATATGAACAAAAAATTAGCCAAAGAAATGTAGATATGGGTGATAGATGGAAGGATAAAACTTACTAGAAGCATAAGAAATAGATAATAGTGAGAGAAGACATCACTAAGGATGATGAAATTGCTTTGATGAAATGAAGTTCAACTTCTTTTTAAAAGAACAAAAAAGTACCATGATAAGGATAAGTAGAAATGTAAAAACAATTCTAAATCTACTACTAACTTATTTTGTTTCAAATGTATAAAACTTGGACATATCAAATGAGAGCATCCAACTTTAAAAAATCCACATAAAAAGGACAAAGTAGAAGATATGGATGAAAATAAGAAAAAGAAAAGAAGAACACAATAAATTTTTTTAGATCTATTTAAACTCAAAGAATTTAGAAATAAAGATTGAGAAAGAAGTATATATAATGGTGCATGATAGATCAGGTTATTCAAATGTTGAACATGTATATAATATATTTTATGATGAACTACTTATAATGTATAAGAAATTGCATGTTGGATTTAAATTATTGAAAAATATTTTATATTAAAGAAAGAGGTTTTATCTTTATAAAAAATACAACATATTATTGAGTCTAATAAAATCAAGAATGAGTTAAAAAAACTCTATGTACATTGAGCTAGGGTGAGCATACATTGTATGAAAAGACAAGGTTTTAAAGTTTAATACTGTAGTGCATGAGCTTTACATCAAAATTTGAATAATTGATAGTGCACAAGATGAGTAAAAAAAATTATGAAAATATGAAAATTAATTTCCACCATCATGAATATACTTCTACAACTTAGAATTTCCCAATATGAATCATCTTTACCAAGAAATAAGAAATTTAGATCTAATATGCATCTGCATTCCTTTCCTAACACTAAATGCTACTGCTATGGCATGTTAAGTCATATTGCATGTTTATTTACACATAGGAAAAACATGAGTACATTGTGGAGACATAAGATCATTAGGATTCATCATAATTCACGTGTGTAATGTGGCATTAGTGGACCCAACATTGTTTGGGTTTTTAAATTCACAACTTAGTATATTTGTGTAGATGTGTCTTCATAATGAGACAGGGGAAGGCATGTGGTGCATGAATAATGGGTGCTTAAGACACATGGCCGACGATAAAAGCACGTTTATAACACTTAAGTATAAAAGTGGTGGAAAGGTGACTCTTGGTGAAAATATTATATGTAAGGTAGTTGAATAAGGAATTCTATGATGAATTCTTTTACAATTAAAATGGTCCTATTAGTTGATGGATTAAAAAATATTTTTTTGATGATTAATTAACTGTGTGACAAAGGTCTTGATGATAAATTATTTCTTAATAAAAGTTAGCTAATTTTGAATTATAAAATTATGTTAGAAGGTACTTATATTGATAAAGTAAGCATCCTTGATATAAATGGTGTACATAAATCTAAAGAAGTATATTGTTTGAAAACCATCATAGACAAGCCATGGTCATAGCATAAGAGATTGTGCCATGATATTATGAATACACATAGGAAAATTACATGCCTATATTTTGTTAGAGTGGCACTAAAGTTAAATTCACAAATGACCATTTATGTGATGCATGTTAGCTTTGAAAATAAGTTAAAATTCAACCCTCTAGAGATATAATGGCTTTAAGACCACTAAGGATATGACATATGAATTTGTTTAGGCTAGTTATCACCACTAGTTTAGAAAACTATTTAGTTTTCATAGTGGATGATTATACTAGGTATACTTAAGTCAAATATTTGGCACAAAAGATTGTGTCTTTCCAAAATTTAAGATTTTAATTATTTGGACATAGAGGAAGATCATTTGCACTATCTCCACTATACATAGTGATTACGGCGGAGAGATTGAAAAAAAAAATTAAAACCTTTTGTAAGGAGATAGAGATATAATATAACTTTTCAACCCTTTAGAAATCACAAGATCTATGCTGAATGATTACAAATTACTTAAATGTTTTTAGGTTGTAGCAATCAATATTGCTTTCTATATATTGAATAGAATAAATATAAGCTAAATAAACACCATATAAATTGTTGAAGGGAAAAAGGAGAAACACTAAATATTTGTCATATACATGTTTTCACTTTTAAATATTTTATTTAAAATAGTGGGAAGACTAATTTGAGAAAGTTCGATGTAAAATTTGATGAGGTTATATTTAAAAAAAAAACCTCCATAGGTAAGATCTATAATGTATTCTATAAAAGAAATCTTGTGCTTGATGAGTCAACACATATTATATTTGATGAATTTGACATTGTTGCCTAGATTAGAGAAGTTGGAGGAGATGAGAACCATTTTCTTAGTCCTAAAAAATTAGGATAATAGAATAAATAAGACACCCATGAGACATTGCCTACATAGTGGAGATATGACTCTTGTCATTATAAAGGTCTAATTATAAGAGATTTTTTTTTATTTGAGTGAGAAATAGAGAAAGTCTTAGACAAGCGATTAGCTAGATTGCCTTCACCTTTATGATTAAACCCACATGCTTAGAGAAGGCATTATCTGATAAGTTCTAAATTATAGTAAATTTTGTGAGAAATTATGTTTAAAATTTTGTATTTAGCTAATCAAAGTGTAATTAAAATAAATTTGGTATTTAAGAATAAGTTAAATGACTCAAAATTAATAGTGAGAAATAAGACTAGATTAGTTATAAAATGTTATAATTAGATAGAAAGAAAATATTTTAAGAAATTTTTCCTTTAGGGCTCACTTAGAGCAATAAAATTATTACTGGTATTTGCATGTTTTAATGAGTTTAATATGTATTAAATAGATAAATAAAATTTAAAATTTTTCTTGATGAATATAAAGTACTCCTTCTAAAGGAAGTTATAAAAAAATATGTTCATGTTGAGCAGCCACCCACATTTAGATCCTCAAAATGTCTTAGTCATATATACAAATTAAAGAAGGCAATATATAGATTGAAACAGACACCAAGAGACTAGTATGATAGACTCAGCTCATTCTTATTGAATAATTATTTCATGAAAGGAATCACTAACACAACATTATTTATAAAAAGATTAACATATTTATTGCACAAATTTATGTTGGTGACATCATACTTAGATCAACTAATGACACTTCATGTGAAAATTTTCTTCAATGATGAGTTAAGAATTTTAAATGAGTATGAAGGGAGAGCTATCATTCTATTTTAGATTTAATGTTTAAAAAGTATGGAATGGTACTTTTTTTAATCAAACAAAAAATGCTAAATAATTAACTAAAACTATTGTTATGGAAAGCTGTAAGAGTGAAATTACTCTTATTAGACCCACTTAGTTAGATAAGGACCTGAATGAAAAATTGATAGTTGTAAAAAGTTATAATGGTATGATAGGATCCTTATTGTACTTAACTGTAAGTTAACTTAACATCATGTTAAGTGTATGTATATGAGCATGTCCAAGTTGAATAGAAACAATCACATATAGTTGCAATTAAAAGATTATCTAAGTATCTCACAAAAACACTAAGCCTAGGTTTGTGGTACCCAAACAAAATTGTATCCTTTAATTTGGTTGAAATTTAGATTCAAATTTTATGGAGTATAGAGTTAAAAGAAAAAGCACAATAGCAATATGATAATTTATTGCACACTTTTATTGGTATAGTTAAAAATAAAAGTATGTAGCCTTATCAATTATGAAAGCCAAATATATTATTTCATGAAGTTGTGTTGCTCAAGTCTTATTGTTGAAGCATTAACTTTTTGACTTTAGACTGATTGTGGATATTATAACCTTCTATGTGATAATACTAGTATCATATGCATTACTAAGGAACTAATTCAACATTCACATATGAAGCATACAAATATTTGACATCACTTTATAGAAGACTATATGTCAAAAGGTGATGTTGATATTAAATTCATTATAGTAAGGCACTTAGCTATGAGATATTTAGTGAATTCAACTTAGATTGGGAGTGATAAACTAAGGTCCTTAGACCTCTAATGCTGTGAGTACTTTCTCGTTATTTGTAGTTGCCTTGTTTGTTGTTCTGTCATTCTTTATGGTGTTTATGTTATATATACTTAAATTATTTACACTACTTGTGTTTTTGTTATTTGTGGTTATGCATAATAATATTCTAATGAAAAAATGAAGAAAATCTTTATCATAGTATATGATTAGACCTAATCAACTAGCTATTTAAGAGAGCTGTTGGGATGATCTAGAATATAATACATCCTTTTAAATGATTAAATTAAATACTATACAATTTGACCCAATCAAAAGCTATTTACAAGAGCCATATGGATGATCTGGAATATGATTGGTTGTATTATACAATCACTTTCATATTGTATGATCCATTAGAAACTTTGGGCATTATGAACAGTCATGAATTACTTGAAGTAACTCTCTTAATTGCATCTCTCAATTTTTTCATTCCTCTAGTGTTCTCTTACATGTGTGTGAATCTTTGATCTATGGATATTAAGAATTCCTATGCATTTAGCTCATTATCACGTTTATAAATAATCAAAGATTTAGATTCAAGGATGATGAGGTGTATATAGAAAACATAAGTAGACATTCATTATGGATTTAAAACTTGTATTGTAAGAACTTTATCTTAACTCATTTATAAATTATTTGCTTGGAATACTCTATAATTTCACATTTCTTTTACATTTCCTTTACATTTTGAGATGTTTTTTAAATTTGTTACAAATCTAACAATTATTGTTGAAAACACTACCATGCAATCATTAGTATGTGGGAGACAAAAAGCTATCATAGACCAAGACCTACATGTGTACTTGCATGTCTCAAATACAAATGTCTCTTCTTCTTTATTTATAAATGGGCAATCATTAATATGAGCCTTAAGAAGTCACCACTATGACATCATAAATCCATAGTTAGTAGATTTTTGTTGAATGCATGTGTTATCAAAGACATGCTTTGAAATAAAGTCAATATTAAAGCTAGTGATAAGATCAACTTTTGCGCACTTCTCTCCAAAGTAACCTATTATATAACTAGTTTTAAATTCAATGATGGAAATCATCTTGTTTAATACATTGAAAATTTAACTTCGATTAGGAATCATAAGATATGCAGATGTCTAAATCTTGTAGTCGGATGCAACATAGCTTATGTTCTGGAAGCCAAGTATAACCAATCCTATTGTTAGTCGCTAGACCATTTACCTTCTCAATTCATAAACCTTTTGTTTCACATTTTATATAGCAGGGGTGATGTCTAGTTCATGAAGAAGGGCATAAGGAAGAAGAAGAATGATAGTCTATTACTCTTGCCATCCATCTTAGCTATTAGTAATGATGAGATGTATGGATAAAGCATTTTATACATCTTAATATTAAGGTGGACTAGCTCATAGAGCAAGAGTACACTCACTGGGAGCAATAGTAATGCTAGTGAGATGAATATTGTGTAAGATTCCATGACTTGTTTTTATAGCTACATAGTTACATTCATCCTCCAACTCCACCATGAAATTGACAATTATTCAATTACTAATTTGTTTATGTACTAATATTTTTATTTTTATTTATTCTTATGATTTAACTCACCATTTTTGAGATGTCAAAAGGGAGAGTTGTATGCAGTGGTTGTGTTTTTAAAGTATGTATTTATTATTTTTATGTTTGTATTAAATATCTAATTTACTAGGTGTACTTTTATTCTTTTTTATAGTGCTACATTTTTAATGTTGTTATACTTTAGTGCTTCTATATTGCCTGTATTTTAACATAATTAAAATTTATTAAGAATTGATAAAATTATTTGAATATTATTTTTTATAATGTATTTTTATTTATTACTAGTTAGAGGCATAAACTAATAGTAACAGTTACATCTAAAAGTTAATAAAGCTCATTTAAGAAGTAATATCACTATCCCAACTAAAAAATTACCATTATAAAAAGGGGGAGATTTTAGCCCCATCACCCTAAAATAACTTTTTATTATTTTGAAAATCACAAATATTATTGGTTAAGTTGATTTTATTGCATACATTTTGTGTGTCAGCATTCTATTATATATAAATAATGAAAGGTATAAAGTGTAGAAAGTAATTTCAAGATTGGATAAACATCTAAAGATGGGAAATCATAAAGCTGAAAGTGCAGTCAGGTTAAGGTCAAGAGAGAAAACACTTATGTTAAACTTAAGGCCATTAAGACTATGAACATTGTTGAAGAATTGAATGTTTGTAATTGCATTTTGAGTCTAATTTTTTTGCATGTGCTAGTTAAATGATTTATGTGAACAACTACACACACATGCAAGCTTTAGTCAAAATAAATTTACATTAAAATTATCTTTAAAATAAATAATTAAGATAAATTAATTTTTGGCATGCATATTATATGATGATGTAGCTTATATGGCAGATAAGATTAGAGAGAGTCGCCTTAGATGGTTTGGCCACAAAAAGCGTCGGTAGTCCGATGACCTGGTTAGGAGAGTAGATGCATTAGATTTGCCTTATGTTAAGAAAGGTAGTGGTAGAACTAAAAAGACTTGGTTAAGATGTATAAAAAATGACCTTAGTATACTTGAATTAAATGAGAATTTGACACATAATAGGACACAATGGAGACAAAGGATTTATTTATCCAACCCCACTTAGTGGGATAAAGACTTGTTGTTGTTGTTATTGTTGTTGTTGTTGTTGTTGTATATTGTATGATGATGTAATTGTGCCATATAATATGCATGACATTTTTTATTATTTTGACAAATCAATTTGTATTGATAACTAAAAAATTCAAAATAAAACTTTTAAACTAATTATATTAGATGATAATGATCATATTATAATATTTACTTTGAGTAAGATTTTAAACAACCATATGCTCTCCATCTTAAATAAGTTAATAAAATTAAACTAACTATTATGTATGATATTGCCAGTTGCATTAACAAAGTTGCAAGAATCTAAGAGTAGTTTTAACCTATTATCCAGAGTATTATTTTATATTATAGAATCTATTCAGCTAGACTGAACAAATAAAGATGAGTTTTTAATAAAATTATCTAATTGTGTTAATCATATAATATAATCATGTGATTGTACTATACAATAAATCAAAATTTTAAATGATAGCATGTTTAGAGTTCAAATCAATGACACATAATATAAATATTATTATATTAACTTTAATAATGTAAGAAAGTTTCTATCACTTCATAATTAGAGAAAAAAAAAGAGCTGGTTTGAGAGTACTCTTTTCTTTGTATTATAAATCCTTTCTGAGAGAGATTTATTATAAGTTTGTGCACTTTGGTTGTATTCCTGCAAATCTTTACCCAAATCCTCTGATTTGTAAAATCAAGTTCTATAGAAAGAGCATTAGAGTTAATATTGTAAAATATTTTTTGATCTTATGAGAATCTTTGTATTGATATTTCTATCCAATAGGCAAGAGTAGTAGTGATGTAGTACATTAAGTGAGAAAGGAAAGAAGAGGACCTATTACAAGGTTTCAATCTAGATGGCAAGGCTTTTAAGATTTTATATATGTGTGTTTATTTTATTTAAGTGTCGTATGTATGTTGTGATTGAATCATGTAATTTCATATGTTAACATGCCTAGGAGCTAGTCCTATAGCACCATGGAATTGGATTTGTTATGTTTGAGTTTAGAGATAAAAAGGATAACACCTAGCCACTAGTCTTTTATGGCCTAGGTGCCATGGTCAACCTAGTTAAGTTTTTAGGATGATTTTTAGAATTGTTTAAAGAGTTAATCCGAAGGGATACACCCTTTGGGAGTCTAGTATCTTATATAAATATTTTATTGAATGGAATAAAGATAGTTAATGTTGTTTTATAAAATTTGAGTGGAAAACTCTTGGTTGGAGCTTGGTGGCTAATCAACTGGGGAGATTTGGTGATCTCTCTTTAACACTTTACTTTTGTGAGTAGAGCTGTCGTGCACATTTTCTCTTTTGACCACACCATCATTTTAGTATCCAAACTCAAGGTTTGGGGCTTGTAAGTGATATATATTGAATCCAAGTAAGGTTAGTCTATGTATTTTAGGATTCCACTTGGTAAACTCATACTAGAACTCATGTGGTAGGAAATTATATGAACATTTGTCTTACTACCAACCAGTTTTCTCTATTTATAAGCCTAACAAGTACCTACTTGAACTTACCAATGAACTATTATATTTGAGTGGAAAATATAGTAAGGGAGTTCTCACTAAATAAACCAAACCTAGGTTGCAATCTTTTCATAGAAATTAAACTCATATCCTTAAGGTTTAATTATAATCTATTTGTATGTTTACTTAATGCTTTGTGTTATCCATAACTAAATTATGTTGATTGAAGGCTATATTTATTTAAAAGTATTTTGCATCCTATTGAATTCTAAAATTAATAAGCAAAAAAGCATATTTTAAAGAAAAAAATCATTTGGAATTGACACATTTGTACTTGCATTTCATTTCTTCAACCATACCACCAAAGTTAGCTAGTTTAAATCAATTAGAAAACTTAACTAGAAGGGTAGATGAGATCACCATAAAAAGTGAGGAGAAGCTCGCAAGGTTAGAGAACCTTATCATGAATGCAATTACCTAAGTCTAAACTTTGAGTGCTAAAAATAGAACCTTGCCAACTATCCCACATCAAGAGGACCGAGAACCATTAGAAGAGGATAACTTTAAACCACCTAGAGAAGAATACTCTCCTATAAGGTAAACCATTAGAAACACCTTTAGAAATGATCATCTTAGGCTTAATGAAATCTTAATTGAACCATCAAAAAATAAGTTAAGGTAGAAGTTCCAACATATGTTGATGTTCATGACTCAAATAAGTTCTTAGACTGGCTTACCCAGATGAATGAGTTCTTTGACTAGTATCCTATGGATGACTATCAAAGAATCACATTTGCTTAAATGAAGTTGGTGAGGCTTACAAAAAACTACTGGAATAATATTTTGGCTAATGAGGAAAGGTTTTGGTAGAAATTTTATGGCATGGGTAGAAATGAATGAGATATTAAAAAATAAATATTAACCTAAGAACCATGATTCAAAACTCCATAAACAATTACTAGCTCTTAGATAAGAAAGCACACAAATAGTAGAATACATGAATACATTTGAGGACTTAGTATCCAAGACACACTATACTAATCTTGAATGATAGTTGGCTAATAAGTTTGACATGGCTTTAGAAGAGATATTAGGAACAAGGTAGAGCTTCATGATCCTTAGACTATAGAGGATGCTTGTCACTATGGTTTGCTCCTTGTAAAGCATATGAAAGAAGCCTCCAAATCTAAGATAATGGGCCAAACCAAATTTTATCACCATTCAACATCTCAGTCTCACTGGTCTACTACTAGACCTAGTCCCACAACACCTAATTCCCAGTCACACAAAACCTCCACTAAAACTACCTCTAAAAATGTGAGGATATAGTCTACTTTAGATGTCATAAGAAGAGACATATGCAAAATAAATGCAAGACCAAAATCATGTTCTTAGATATGACAGATGAAGTAGAGAAAGAGGATGATATATAAGAGATACATGATGATACACCCTTATCAGATGAAGAAGTGGATCCCATTATAGATAGCCTAGTGATATTTATGAGGTGTATGACTACATCTAGGGAAGAAGAATACTAGAGAAAGAGAAATATTTTCTTTATGTATGTATTATGTAAGGAGAAGTGGTATAAGCTAGTAATAGCTAGGGATAGTGCTACAAACATCATATCAACCTATATTATTACTAGAGCAAATCTTAAGACTGCCTTTAAAGGATATACAACATGCCATAAACTTTATTCCATGTTTGTAGATATCTAACTTAACACATTATAGATTGAACCCAATCAAGCATACAAAATAAAAAAGACAAGTAAATGATCTCTTGAGAATAAGTTTTATCCAATAAAGCCTAAGCCTTTGTGTAGTACTTGCCCTTTTTTTGCCCAAGAAAAATGGAACTTGGAGGATGTATGTTAATAGTAGAGCAGAGATAAGATCATAATAAAATATAAGTTTTTCAGAACTATATTGGATGATATGTTGGATCTTATTTTTGGCTCATCTTTACTTCCCAAGATTGACTTAAAGAGTGGATATTACCAAAATAAGGATCAGACCAGGAAATTCTTGGAAAGTAGCTTTTAAGACTCATGATGCTTCTTATGAATGGGTGGTTATGCCATTTGGCCTTTGAAATGTCCCCAATACATTTATGAGGATGATGAACACTATCCTGAAATATTTTATTAATCATTTTCTTGTGATTTATTTTGATGACATTCTTATCTATTATCTTGATGAGGAGTCTCATTTCAACTACCTAAGAATGGTTTTGTATAAATTAAAAGATGAAAATTAAATATGAACCTTATGAAGTAATTCTTTTTTGAATTTAAAGTTATCTTCTTAGGTTTTATTATGTCTACTGTGGGTTGAAGAGAGATCAAACGAAGTTCAAATCTATTACAAATTGGCATACCATAAAATCTTTTATAGATGTTAGAAGCTTCCATGGGTTAGCCAACTTTTGTAAGAGGTTCATTAAGAACTTCAATACTATTGTAGCTCCTATTACCGATATCTTAAAGAAAGATAAATTTTCTTGGACTAGAGCCATTGAAATTGCTATGGAATAAATTAAAATTCTTATGCCCTCATTACCAATATTAAAACTTTCTAATTTCAATGAAATACTTAAAGAAGCTTTTAATGCTTCAGGCATTGTGATTATTGGAGTTTTGAATAAAAAAATCAACCTGTTACTTTCTCTTGTGAAAAATTGAATAACCCTTGGCAAAAATATTTTACATATGACCAAGAGTTCTATGTGACCATTCAAACCCTTAAGCATTGAAGACATTATTTTTTACATAAGGATTTATTTTTAATACAGATTATCATGATCTAAAATACATCAACTCTAAAAAAAAATTGAATTATAGACATGTTAAGTGGGTTGAACACCTTCAAAAAAATTTTCTTTATACTTAAACATAAACCTGGGGTAGAAAATAAACCAATAGATGTCGTATCTAAGGTATCTTTAGTACTTTCCTTTTAGAATTTTAAATCCCTGAATTTAAAACTCTAAGATATATTATAAGATTTGCCCTGATTTTTGCATGATTTATTTATAGCATAAATCCAAAACCTTAAATTTTGATTTCTTCTTTATCATTATTAATTATTATCTCTACAAAGGTAAGAGGTTATGCATCTCTAGAATATTCATGAAAGAGTTCCTTATCTTTGAACTTCATTTTAAGGGTGTAGCAATACATTTTGGTAAATCAAAGATCTAAAATATAATTTGCCAAAAAAATTATTGGCTATCCCTATGAAGAGATGTTGAATGTGTTGTAGTCTAATTTTATACTTGTCATCAAGATAAGGCCACAAAATAAAAATAAGGATGTTACACATCTTTACCTACTCGTCTCGATCTTAGGAATATATATATATATATATATATATATATATATATATATATATATATATATATATATATATATATATATATATATATATATATATATATATATATATATATATATATATATATATATATGAATTTCATGTTAGGTTTGCTAAGGACATCTAAACACTTTTGTAGGAGGAGATAAAAATTATTTGTAAGTACCTATCCAGCTAACGTTCCTTTGACATGGAAAACATTATCACATCTAAAGCACCACTAGATAGTGATGCTATTTAGAGATTTCTAGTTAGGTCAGAAGACAAACCACCAATAAGGATACTTGGTTGCCTTTGTATGAGCTATAGAGTCTTGCCCACGAGTTTATTGAAGGCCTCCAAGATCCTAACTGTTCAAAGAAGAGTTCTTTAGGAACTACGGAATTTGATGTAGAACATCACGGGAGAAAGAAAAGTATATGACATATTACAAGGCCTCAATCTTGATGAGAAGACTTATGTGACTTTATATATGTGTTTTATATGTTATATTAATATTAAATGATGTGTTTTATCTTTTTTAAGTATCGTATATGTGTTGTGGTTGGAATCATGTAATTTAATATGATAACATGTGTAAGTATCAATCTAGCACCTAGGCACTAATCCTTTGGTTCCATGGCTTCATTTTTAAGATGGTTTTAAAATTATTTAAGGAGTTTATTCGAAGGGATTTAGGTGTTTAGTAACTTTTATATAACATTTTATTTAATGGTATGAAGAATAGTTGATGTTATTTTGTGAAATTTGAGTGAAAAACTCTTGGTTGGAGTTTGTTGACTGACCTACTAGGAAGATTCATGATCTATCTTCAACACTTTACTTTGGTGAGTAGAGTTTCTATGCACTTTCTCTCTTTAGGCCACACCAATTATAATTCTCAGTTAGAGCAGAAGCTACATGGTTTCTTTATTACTTATGAAGGATAGAGGTTTCTTTGCCTTACAAGGAACTATAAAAATAGAATAATAAAAATTTTGAGTTGGGGAATTAATGTAGGCTGGTTGGTAGAACCACTATAGAAAAATTGATTTGCAGCCTCTTTTTGGTTCACTATTTGTTTTCTATGTATTTCTACTTTCTTTTCTTTATGAAAAAATTATGATTTATTTTTTCATATTTTGTAAGGAAAATATATATAGTTTAGATCTCTAGAAATTATGATGGCTTCTTTTATGACTAAAATTGGATTAAAGTTATAAGAAAATTCAAGTCATATTCTTATGTAGTATATGCTCACATGTTTTGAAAAAATACAAACTTTTTTGTTAATATTCTCATTTTGAAAAAATTATAAAACATAAAATATCTTTTTTACTTTATCTCTTATACTTGTTAGTTCTTGCATCTTTATTTTGTGGAGAGAACTTTTAAAATAAAAAATTTTAAATTATTTTACATACCAATTCACTCTCACCTTTTGGGTGTGCCATCCACCATAGTCTATAATGCTAGCACTTCTTCAATAAGTCTTTGAACCTCTTCCCACATTTTTACAAATTTTAAAACCTCTATTCACATCCTTCTGTATTACTTAGTGGAAAAATGTTTGATAAACAATTTTGAGCTATGTCATCTTAGCTCATAATGAAATCACATGGTTATCCAACTCTTTAAAGCCTCCATTTAAAGGAGATATCTCAATTGTATAGCCTCATTTAAAACTTCATTATTTTAATGTATCACATGTTCTAAAAAGTTTGTGATGCAAGCATCATAGCCTTGAATTGCTAAGCCCTTAAAATGGGAGCTTTATATCATCTATATTATGACAAGCTTGATCTTAAAATTATTAGATACTCTCCAATCTTGATAATGGGTTGGGATATGCTATACACTATCAGGAGTGCATAATCTCATAGAGCTTGAGCAATTAGGCCAAGCTTGTAGCACCATCTTCATTGTTTGCAATATTGATTGGCACCAAATTATTGGCTTGTCATTTTCAAGTTTTCTTGAGAAGGGATGTTTAGGATCAAATATGAGTAATGGTTTGATACAAAAGCAGTGCATATATTGTGGATGGTACCTATGAAATAAATTTAAAATAGAAAGTAAAACAAAATAAAATAAGTACAATTTATCATAGAATGATCTTATAGTTTCATACTAATTTGATTACAATATATTTATATTTATATTTATATAAACCCTCTAGCATCGATCGTTAGTAATTATAGGTCTTCTTATCTTTTATTGGTGCACATATACAACTCCATCATATTAAGGTG
The DNA here is from genome assembly GCA_021442155.1 of Cymbidium sinense. Taxonomy (NCBI): domain Eukaryota; kingdom Viridiplantae; phylum Streptophyta; class Magnoliopsida; order Asparagales; family Orchidaceae; genus Cymbidium; species Cymbidium sinense. The sequence goes on along the minus strand of CM038216.1, from coordinate 163,039,788 downwards.
TCCCCCAAATGTCTTCTTCTTCTATATATATATATATATATATATATATATATATATATATATATATATATATATATATATATATATATATATATATATATATATATATATAGAGAGAGAGAGAGAGAGAGAGAGAGAGAGAGAGCTGAGTCGCTAGTATAGCAAGTGAGTTACCATATCGTTAGCAAAGGAATTTTATTTGTTTTATTATCTCTTTAGGGTATGTTATGGGCTTTCCAATTAGACCTTTAAATTAGGTTGACTAGTCCTTTATCTTAAGATATCTTAAATAAACTTAATTAAACTATAAGCCTGATCTTTCAACATTGATAAATTAATTGAATAAAAGGTTTAAAACTATTTCTAACTAGTAAACTATTAATGATCAAACCTAATTAATCCTTTGATAGGCCAACTAGCTCATTCAACAAAAGTTGGCCCATTTGAATCCCTTATATAATTTTGACCAGTTGAAGTAAAATAGGGTAAGGTAACATTTAGACACATTCCAAATGTGTGATTATATATGACAAGACCTAAATTTACTCTTAAATCCATTTAATTTTTCTAATTAGTTTAGTTGACCAACCCAAACTAATAAAAAGTAAACTTTTTAGGGCATATTGACCAAACTTATTAAAATACATTGAATAAAGCCCTTTTTTTAAGGAGAAAATTCATTGATAAAAGGTGTTATAAATAAACATTAAGTGTGATATCAAAAGGTTACAATAAATCAACATCTAATGTAGGGAAGATTAGAATAATCACTATAAAGTAACTTATAGGTGGGGAGTTGGCAAGAAGGAGCAATGTATGCTGCTTAGTGATGATCCCAATTTCACCAAGACATTAGCAATTTGGTTCCCTTCACAATAAGTGTGAGTAATAATGTAATGCCCATTATTTAAGATGATAAGAATTTGCTTAGTGATACTGATGAGATACCAGAGGTAGATGTCTAGCTTTGTAAGCATGTGTAGAAGATGCAATGAATCAGTCTAAATCTTGAAAGTTACAACATGTAAAGCTCAAGATATCTTCAAAGCAACATGGCATGCCATCAGCTCAGTATGAAGTGCATTTAAAGTCTAACATAGCATAGAGAAGTGGAAGATGTAGGCACCTTTATGGTTTTTAAGGATGCCACTAATTCCAGCCTTTAAAGCGTCTGAATAGAAGGAGCCTTCAATGTTAATTTTAATGCACTTAGGGCTAGGCTTGATCTAATATAAAAGCTTCCATTTATGACTTTTGCAAGGAGGAGTGGAAAGTCCAAGAAACCTTGAGAGATTAGGGAGAGCAAAAAACCATACTTCTTTGATACATCTAGCATTATAGGCTTTACGAAAACAGCATCAGACCTATAGGTAACTTCCTTTGATTGTATTTATTTCCTTTCATGTTTATGATAACAAGCTAGGGGTTGTGAATTGGGGTTAATAATGTTTTTTTTTTTAATTTAAAACTTAATATTTTAAACTTTGTAGAAAACTTAGTTGTGAAAAAAGAGTATTGTTTGATTTATGTTGGCAGAAGACACAAGAATTTTTATACGTGATTTGGCTAAACCCAAAAATAGGTTGAACCTCTCACTAAATCAAATGATATTACACTCAATCTCTATTACTTTTCTACATGGGAAAGTACAAACCAACACCATACTTTCCTACATCAGGAAAGCACAACCCCAACACAAGATTAAGTTTACAAAAAATAAAAGATACAATCTATAATCAAACTCTCAAGTTTAAAATAAATTTCCTCTCAAAACGTAGCTTAAACAATGATAAGACAAAGAGTATAAAGAATAACTCAAGTTAATTTATGTCTAATCAATGAGTTTTGAATTATGTAAAAGATGATTTATTTTGACTTCAATGTCATTTAACTTTCAATTATATCAATAAGCATTGATATAGTAGATGAACAATCAAAGCAAAGTAATTAACTTGCACAAGATTGCATATTGATAAGCATTCAAATAAATTAGAAAACACAAACATATATGAGAGATAACTAAATGTTGAAAAAACCTAATGAATAATGGTGAACAAACACTTTAATCAATTTGAAGGCTTCAACTTTGAATTACACAAATGAATTTTCAGATATTTAACCACAAAACACAGTTTCTTTCTTTTGGAAATAAAATAATGATCGAATGATTAGTTCAACTTTTAAAAAAAAACTTTTTCTCAATATCTTGATGTATGAATATGAATGAAGGTTATATAAAATCAAACCATTCAATCTCTTTAAGATATCTTGAAAGAAGATGAGAAGAGCCTCCACTTAATGATTGAAAAAGATAGTAAGGAGGGAGAGGATCACTAACACCAAACCTTCAATGATATCCAAGGATGTTTCAGCCACACAAGAAGCAAGAGAAGATGAGTAATTGGACTTTCTTCAAGCAAATCCCTATGAAGGGATTTGGCCAAGAATGGATTTTCACCAAACCATCAAAGATCTTCAATCAAACTCCAACAATGAGTCTTAGCCAAGGATGGATTTATGAGAGAATGAGAGCTTTGACACCTTGGAAGACTTCAATTCATTTCAAAATCTTTTGGCCAACGGAGGAGACAAGAGAAGATAGAGGAGTGTAGCACTTTGAATCACAAAATCTTGAAGAAATAAAATTGCATGATTTTGGCTAGGTTGGAGAGAAGCCAAGAGAGAAGCAGCTAAGACTTAACCTCGTCATATAGAACAAGCTTCATGAGAGGTTCAACCAATGCATGAAGAAAATAAGAGGGAGGATGTAAGAGGGAAAAATAATACAAAAATTATTTGATTTCAAATAATTAGACACATGCAAGGAATTTTAAGAGGAAATATTGATAAGGTAATAACTTGAATTTGAAATAATTTAGTTCATGCTAGTTGAGATGAAGTTGTGCCCAGTTGAGCAAAGGAAGAAGAAGATTCAATTCAATGTTTTAGCAAAGCCATGTCTAGGTGGGAGATTGATTTGGCAAGAATTTAAATTTTGAAATCAAATTATTGCAGCTAATTTCAATGGATCAGCCAAGCTTCAATCAATAATAAAAAATGGCTCCTTAACATAATTAGCTTAACCAAAATTAAAATAATCTAATAAGGCTTGCAGCTAGTAAAAGATTAATTGGAGGGAAATTATATTAGGAAAGCATTCGAGCACAAGATCCATGGGAGGTTGTGACCAATCAAGGCATCTATGATATTAGTCCATGCATTAGGAAACTCAGCCTAGATAATCTAGCAATGTAAAATAAATTTGGAAGGAATTTAGATAAGGTGAGCATTGATTAAATACATACATTAGAATTTGAAAAAACACAAATTCAAATCATAGGGGGCTGGCCAAGGAGTTTCAAAAGAAGCTGTGAATGAATTATATAAACAATGTATTAATTTGATTAAGGAAATTAAAGAAGGCCAAAATAATTAATTTGAATAGAATAAATCAAGAAAAAATTTGTCCAATGGAATTTTGATCAAGAAGCAAGTATTATTTATGCATAGAGAAATCCTACCAGTGCAAGATAAATTTAAAAATACTCAAATTAATCATATGAACAAAATTATTTGAAAAGAATAGTTTTAATAATGTAAAGAAATTAAAGAAAACTAAAATTTTGTGCAAGCATTATGATAAATATATTTTAATCATTTTATAATATTATTGAGCTCTCTTTTGTCTTATTATTGCTTAAATGAGGAAGATTCACAAATAGCCCTAGTCTTGCTAATCTTGACTTTCCAAATATACCTGAGTAATGGTATCTAATGAGCTTCCTAAAACACATGAAATAAATTATTGTTTTTCTCCAGTCATATATTTGTTATCATTAAAATTAATTTTGTAATCGTTTGGGGTTCATGGAGTCAACAGTTTACTGCTATTTCAAGCCATCCATATAAACCAACACATAATCAATGACATGAGAGTGTTAAATTGATTACTAGGTTGTTGGAGATGCATAGATGTCCAATTTAGTATGAATATATGAGTGTTTTGAATGTTGAAGGAAGTAGAGCAAACAAGCTTCTCTAGTTGAATCTATATGTCATGGCTAAACCTGCAAAAAAAAAAAGGTGACATATATTTTCTTCATTATCTTTACATAAATAACATATAGAAGATAGCCATAGTTCTTTGAGCTTCAATAGATCATTTATAGGCAATAATTTTTAGGAAAGTCTCTAGTAAAAGAATGCCATGGAATGTTTCAAAATTTCATTCCAAATCACTTTACCCTAGGGATGTAGACTACACTATCAATTTTCAAGAATTTGTAAATAGCTTTAATAGTAGAGAAATTTTCTAGATTATATTTAAGCAGCCTAATATAAGGATTAGTTAGATTGATTGGAATTTTGATGATTTCCTTGATGAGGTCATGAGGGATATATTGTTAATGCTTATCCTGATTTGAGTCATTATGCACCAAGAAATCTTTAACTAAGAGATTATTCAGGATTAGATGTGTGGACAAGTCCATTAAGCTGCCTTTAGTTAACCAATTGTTAATATTAAAGTTTACATTTCCTTCACCCACATTCTAAAAGATAGGGTCTTCAGCTAAACTCCTAACATTGGTAAGGCTTTCCAAGTGCTAGAGTCTCTTTAGCTAGAGCTCCAAATCACTTTAACAAGTTTAGGATCAGTTAAGGAGCAATATTTGGTCCATAAGTAACTAGCCTAGAGAGAATTGTTATTCTTTAAATGGATACACTATGTAATTTGGTTAATAAGAATGAGGTCATTTATAGCTATCAATATATGTCCACTGTCTCCTTTAGGCATACAAAGGTTTTTCTAATTGGTCCAATGAATAGCTTTCTCCTTTCTACTCTAAATGACCTTGTTGAATATCTTTTCTAATTTAGTTTGTATTACCAAAGGTAAATTGAAGGCCTACATTGTGTAGAGAGGGATAGAGTTAAGTATACTTTTCACCAAAGAGAGTCGACCTCCAAAAGGCAAGAAGGAATTTTCCCATGATTGGATCTAGTTATTAGCTTAAATATTAATCTCTTCAAAGTAGCAAGGTTTCATTATATCTTTAAATAAGTTAACACCAAGATATCTAATAGATAAAGCTAGCTTAGAGAAATTAGTATATTTCTTGATCCAAGTACCCTTAACATGATTACAGCTTTTATCAATGACAAAGGTGCACTGGGGTCAACTGAAGTTCATCCCAAAGATATGCCCAAATCTAGATATTATGTTCATGAGTTTCCTGATAGAGCATTTGTTTCCATTACAAAAAAAGGAGAACATTATTAGAAATAACCAAATGGGATATGTTGATTTTACCTCTAGCTTCATAGCAATAGTGTTTATTCTCATTTTGTTAGCCATTTAACATTCTAGATAGATAATCAAATGCTAGAATAAATAGAGTAAGGGAAAGAGGGTCTCCTTGCTTAATGCCTCTACTAGATTTTAAGTTGCCTCTAGATTCACCATTGATAAGGATAGAGTGGAAGTTATTGGAAAGCAGCCTTTTCACCAAATTGTAGAAATCAAGGCTGAAACCTCTAGATACTGAGTAAAACTCATATGAAATTTCAATCAATGCTATCAAAGGATTTCCTTAGGTCAAGCTTAATTAGTATGTTACCTCCCTTATATTTTTCGTCCAAATCCATTAACAATTCTTGGGCACATAGAATGTTATCAATAATATTGTGACCCTTAATTAATGCAACTTGATTTTTGCTAATTAAAGGAGGGAGATAGGGTTGTATTCTTAAAGCGATAATCTTGCTAATGACCTTACTTATTACTATGGTAAAGCTAATTGGTCTATAATTCTCCCAACAATGTTTATTAGCTCCTTTGGGATTTAAAGTAATGGAAGAGGAGGAGAAGTAGTTATGCATATTCTAACCTTGAAATAAGGCTTAGATGGATAAAATAATTTCAATTTTAGACCATTCCCAAGAGTATTGGTAAAAGTGAGCTGTGAATCCAAGGCAGCCTTAATTTCAGTTTCATCTAAAATATAAGTTAAGTTGAGGGAATTCACAAAGATTATGAAATAAATAAAGTAGGATGATTGGAATGCACAATGGGATGTGTTATTGGCTTTGAATAGTTGTTAGAAATAGTTAACACCACTAGTGACAATATCTTCCTAATTGAGAATCCAATTGTTGTTGTTGTATTTGATTTTTATAATAGTTTTTCTTTCCCTTCTCCTCTTGATCATAGCATAGTATTTCTATCCCCCTCAATAAAAGTGGTGATAGTAGTTTCCTGTTTAAGAAAGGACTCCTCTAAGTTAATAAGATTTTGTAACTCAGTTTGGACTTGTTCGATTTCATTACTTGCTTCAGTAGAATTATCATTTAACAACTAGTTTTCAAGCCTGCAAATCTCCTTTTCAGCATTGGCCACTTTTGTAGTGATGTTCCCAAAACCTTTCATTTATTGAGAGAAGAAACAAGTTTTTTTATGTAACATCCAAAGCTTTGTCCAGGGACCATCAGTTGAATCAATGCACCAGCATCCTTAAAGCAGCTCTCAAACTTTTCATGATGTGTCCACATGTTGAAAAACCTGAAGAGATGTGATTTTGGATGGGGCATTTGGTTAATTAAGAGCAAAAGGGGGGCATGATCAAAACCAATCCAGCTGAGATGGTTGACTTTAGTTTGATGAAAATTGGTAAACCAATCAGAGTTGAGTAATATCATATCTAGTCTTTTAAAGGTTCTCCCACTATTCCATGTAAAGGGCAGCCACAAAAACTAGCATCCAATAAATTGGCATCAAATATGAAATTTGAAAAAGTCACTCATTACCTTGCTATTGGGCTTCCTTCCACCAAGATTTTTGATTGCATTTGCAATCATGTTGAAGTCCACACCTACAAATCAGCTGACATTGTAATTGCGACTGATTGTAAAAATATTATTTCATAGATTAGTCTTGGATTCCCGAGAACATTCAGTATAAAGAATTATTGCTTGGAAGTTAAGATTGAAGCATCTGATATAAATATAAATGAATTGTAGGTCATCTAGTATAAGATCTACTTGGTAGTTGTTATTCCATAAGAACCAACTATTTCCATTATAATTGACAAGCCAACTAAAATTGGAAAAGCATCTATAGATTCTATGTGAAGTATCTGAATGAACAAAGGTTCTAGAATAGCAAAACTACCTAGTTTATAAATTCTTATGAAGTTTTTTAAAGGTCTAGAGACATTAGGTTTAGGCATACCTCTTATATTCCAAATGAGAAAATTAGTCATTGATGTGGGGATGATTGCTTCTTGTGACACGAGCAGGTATCCTATCATCAAGATTGGCAAGGATACCAAGTGATGATGAGAATCCAATATTTGTAGTAGCACTTGGATTAACATACTTTAACTCTCTCATCCATTTTTGGTTGTGTTTCTTGAACTTTTTGACAATTCAGTCCTCCTCGAACTCTTGAATTGTTTTGTTAAGAAGTTCCAATATAGATATTATATTAACATTATGGGAGATAAGATATGAGAAGGTTGTGTATTCAAATCATCTTATTGTTCAGCCAAGGTTGTTAGCTTTTTTGGAATGTTAGATTGATCCCACTACTATATAAGAGGCTAAAAGATGTGGCATGTTAAAATGGCTATAGTGGTAGTTGCTAGAATGGGGTCTTCTATCTTTTAATGAGGAGAAGCCTCCATATTATTATAAGTAGGTTCTAAAATCATATTTCCTAATTGTTCTAGATATTTGTGCTTGATTGGCTTGTTGCTGCTAATATGAATTGGTTGGGGAGTTCTTCTGCTGCAAATTGGGAATATTAAGGTTATTAACTTTTGTTTTCTTGACTTGTTTTCCCCTTAATTCAGAATGAGCAATGAAATAATTTCCCAAGAGGCGGCCAAACATTTTACACTCTGGACAGTAATGAGGTTTTCATTCAATAACAAATTCTTGTCAGTTTCCATTAGAAGGAGTTCCAATCCAAATTTCATTTGCATATTGGGTGGCAATAACCATTTCAACTAACACCTTAGTACCGAGGATTTGGAGAAGCTTAATGTGGGTAATTAAGCTTAAATGGCCTACCAAAAATGGTATATATAAAGTATAAAACTTTTTTATTGAACAGGTGTAACTTCAGGTTGGGAAATCTAATCCAAATGGGCACAATAAGAGGTTCAGTTGAATAAGTACATTTAAGGACCTTCATAGGAACATTATCTATATGATAAAGTTTTTGGAGAAGACACAAGCATACCGCTCTTCCCTATTTAGCCGAATGGAATGTGTCTTCCGTTGAGTAGACTTACACTTCATTAACCAAGTAGTTTGATGTCATCAAAGTGCTTTTGGATTGTGTCCATTTTGGGATGTTTATAAGTAAACTTGTCTATTAAAGTGAATTAAAGTAATTATGAGAGTAGGTTTATTTTAGTTTCAGTTAGGAACAAGGTTGGTTTTCCATTCTTTCTATTAGCTTTTCTTAGGAAACCATTTTTAGCACCTTCACTTAATTCATCATGAGAAGCTTGGGGGAAAATGAGTTTGTTTGTAATGTCGAGAGTAGATTCATTGATTGAACTGTTATTCAACAAAACACCAGCATAAAAAGTATTATTCATGGTGGAGAGAAACATAGAACTCTTAAATAAGCAGTAAAGCAATGTGATAGTAACCACAACCAACATAACAGTAATCGTCGGAGCCAAGAACCTTAATAAGGAGGGAAGGTGGAGAAAGCATACCTTAAAGACAAAATTGTAGGTGGCTATTATTCACACCATCACTATGTTGAATAATAAAGCCTTTATTTTACCTATACAAGTTGATCGTATAGTAATTTTAACCAATTAGCATTTGGTTGATCTAATTGAATACAATTGGCCAAACTTAGCCAAGTTGGAAATGATATGAAATCTATTTAACCTTTTTAAATAAAAGCCTCAATTTTATCAACTTGATTCAACCAAAACATACTAGTGAGTTCAATACATTTTAGATAATCTCGATCAAAAATTTGTTTGGTCCATTTTGCTCTAATGACCTAATTGTTCTAAGGTGAAGCTATATTGAGCCCATTTAAACTATTAGAGCCAAAACATTTGACATAATCCAAAACTATAATTAATTTTGTTTGGACAATTCTATGATAATTGACTCAGTTAAAGTTGTGATTAAATTTAATTAGACTAATTGACCCTAGTTAGCCTACTTAGATCTACTTGAATACCCATGAAACCAAACAATCTTTATAAATTGAAAAGATAATTGATTCAATTAGCTATCTTAGTAACCAAGCCATTAATTAAAAGAGTTTAAGATCAATTAAGAAAATTAAGTAAATCATAACCTAAGAATTATCCTTAGATGGATAATCATCATCTAGATATATCTATGTTATCCGCATGTAACCCATGTTGTTAGCCTATAGCTACCTAAGTTAGAAACTATGATTTGATGGATAATTCATGATGATTAAAGTAATCCACCAAGATAGAACTCTCCATTACACTTGACATTTCCTATAAGTTTAAAGCTTTTCCCCTTACCCTCTAGATTGAGCTCAAGTGGCCCAATAAGCTTTAGTTAATAAGAAACTCATTTTTAGAATTAGCTTTTTTTATTTAGCATTTTCTAGACATCTCAATCAAATTTGGAAGGGTTCACTATCTTGGGTCTTTTTCAATGTGTGGAGTTGATTTCATCATAGTGTATCAACAACATATATGAAATGCTCAAATCATTGATGGATCATATGTTAATTGGCATTGGGGTGGCTAGGAGGCATAGCCCATAGTAATTTACACCCCCTATTAGTAGCTCAGAGTCAAAGTATTGCTTTGGTTTGTTGAGCTCAATACAATGTTATGTTGGGGATGATGATGGAATACCATTTGATATGGGATCAATGACTTAAAGATCAAATCAAATTGACTAATTAGTCTTTGATGGAGTGTATTATGCAATTTTTGTAAACACCAATGTATTATAAAATTTTTGTAATAAGAAAGTTCAAATGTAATTTGGTTGTCACACTCATACATCACAAATATTTTTAAAATCAATATTTATTTGTATACCAAAATTTACAAACAAAACATACACTACGTAACATAAATCATATAGTTTTTTTATAGAATGTGAGCCTAAATTTGGTTGGGTTCTAAAATTAACCCATCATTTTATTTTGAAGGAATGCCTTCAAAGCAAAATCAAAGAAGGTATGTGGTACATGTATATTGGATGTTCAACTCATGTAATTGGTGATAAGGACAAGTTTACTATATTAGAGCCTAGTGAAGATGGATTCATAGGTTATCGAGATAATAATAAAGGAAAAATCATAGACATTGGATCCATAAGTAAGAATTCTATAACTTCAGATAAAGTGCTTTTATAGAAGGACTGAACATAATTTGATTTCTATTAGCCAACTGTGTGATATAGGATCAATATTGTATTTCATACATCATATTACATTATTAGAGATAAGAAAAACGTTTTATTAATTGGTGATTGGTACAAAAATATTAACTTATTTAATTTGAAATATTTTATATGATGCAAATTTTAGTTTACTTTGTTTTAAAATCACTTTTAATGATATTTTATTATGGTACAAGAGATTATGTCATATTAACATGTATACTCTTAATACGATTGCTTGACTTGACTTAATTGATGGTCTGACTAAATTAAAATTTCATTCTGACTATTCTTATGATGCATGCTTTCATGGTAAACATTTAAAACATTCCTTCAATATATATATATATATATATATATATATATATATATATATATATATATATATATATATATATATATATATATATATTCTTCGTATATAGATTTATTTGGCCCCACTAGAACTACTAGTTTAGGTGGTATTTTTTATAATTTTTTATTTTGAATAATTTCTCTAGATATACTAGGGTGATGTTCTTAGGAAATAAGAACGATGCTTTTGAGGTTTTTTTAAGAAAAAATTAAATATATTCAAAGAGATCGAGGTTATTTGATTAGTTGAATTCAAATTGATAATGGAGGTGAATTTGAAAATAAATTAATTAAATATTTAGTGATGAAAATTATGTTTGGCATAATTCTTTTTGCTCCTAAAACTCAAGAGTATAATGGAGTTATTGAAAGGAAGAATAGAATTTTGATTGAATTGAGTAAAGTCATGTTGGATGATTGTAAATTACTAAAATATTTTAAGTTAAAGGTGTGAATTCTACTTGTTATGTTGAACAAAACTTATTTGAAACCAATTTTGAATATGACCTCCTTTAAAATATTTATTGGAAAGAAACCTAAGATTGTTCATCTTCATGGTTTTAGATGTAAGTGTTTAATTTTGAATAAATTTGATTGTAAATATGATGATAAATTTTTCTTAAGATGTTCTATTTTTGGAAGAGCATTTAAATTTTTTAATAAAAGAAAATTGATAGTTAAATAATCATCACATGCTATCCTTCATGAAAACTTTATTGATCCTAATATAAATGATGTTGTTGATGATGAAATTGATAATCTTAACAATTAACTTTAGAAGGAAAAGTTGATGATGGAAGTATAAAAAAGAAATCCTAAAGATTTAATTATAGGCTATCCTTCCCAAAGAGTTATGACCAGATGACATATTAAGGTCGTGATTAATAATTCAATGTTTATCTGAGATTGAACCAAAATATTTTAGTAAAGGTTTAAAAGATCATTATTGAATTGCTGCTATAAAAGAAGAGTTAAATCAAATTTTATGAAATAATGTTAGGAAATTAGTCCTTAGACCCCAAGATTAGAATGTCATTAGAAATAAATGGTCTTTATGAGTAAGTTAAATGGCTTAGGTTGTATTGTTAGTTGTATAAGAATACACATAGGTTAAGGTATAGATTTTAAGGAATCCTTTGCACCTATAATATGACTAGAGGCCATTAGAATTGTTTTTTCTTATGCTTTTTATAGAGATTTTATATTTTTTAGATGAATGTCATGGGTGCATTTATGAATGAGTTAATTGACCAAGATATCTTCATAGAGCAACCCCTATTTCTGAGAGCCTCAATTTTTCTTATCATTTTTTTAAATTGATACAAGTTTTATATGGTTTTAAATAGGCTTCACATGCTTGGTATTGTAGGTCAAGCAATGTTTTATTGAACATGGATTTAGAAAGAGTAAAGTAGATACCACCCTATTCCTCAAAAATATAAGAGATGATTTAATTATTGCATAGGTAATGGATGATTTTATATTTGAAAGAATTAATTTATCTTTATATCATGAGCACTCATCTTAGATCTCTAAGGAGTTTGAAATGAGTATGACAAAAGAACTCATTATTTTCTTGGGTCTTTAAATAAGTCAACAAGAAAATGGTACATTCATTTGTCATACCAAGTACACAAATAAATTAATTGAAAGGTTCGGCATTAGCAGATTCAAATCTAGTAAAAACAACATCCCCTTCTACTAAATTGGATTTAGAAGAATCAGGTAAATTTATTGACTAGAAGTTTTATAGGAGTATGATAGGTTCAATTTTATACCTTACTGCTAGCAAACTAAATATTATTCTTATTGTATGTTTGTGTGCTTGCTTTCATGATAACCCTTAAAAGCCTCAATTAATAAAACTCAAGCATATATTTAATTATTTGATAGACACTTTTAGGTTAGGTTTGTGGTATCCTAAAATACTTTATCATGTGATTTGGTTGGTTATTCTGATATTGACTTCATAAGTTAAAAAATAGATAGAAAAATTACATCACGCACATGTTGATTTTTAAATTCATCACTTGTTTCTAGGTCCTTTAGGAAACATCACTCTGATGTTCTGTCCACTACAAAAACTAAGTACATAACTGTAAGAAGTGTTGCACATGTTCTTTAGTTAAAGAAACAATTAGAAGACTTTAACATGAAGTTAGGACACATTTTTGTTAGATGTGACAGCACTAGTTTTATATGTTTAACTAAGAATCCCATTCAACACTCACTAACCCATCATATTGAGATTAGACACCATTTCAGAATATTCATGTATGTAAAGGTAATATTAATATTGAATTTGTTAGCAATGATATTTAAATTATAGATATTTTTTCTAAACTTCTATATGAAAATTATTTCAACACTTTAAGACATATGTTTGGGAAGTTCAATCCATCCATATAATTTCTTGTATCTTATTTTTTATATCATTACACAAGTTCATCTCATTTATATATTACCAAAAAGAGGAGAAATAAGTATGTTGGGTTGGTTGGTATTTTTTTAAATGCATACATTTAAGGGGAGCTACATGATTTATTTTGCTACATATTTCACTTTATTACATTATTTAGTTAGCTAAATGTAAAATCTACTTTAATAAGGTTTACATAAGATCATTTTGTACCTTGATCCTTACTACAACCAACATAAATTTATCATCATCAAAAGGGGGAGATTGTTGACTCTATGGGCTCGATGACTCATTTATGTGATTTTGATGAAAACAGACACATTAAGTAAGTATATTAGATTGGTTGTTATTTTTGCATGCATACATTTAGGGGTGTTATATGTTCTATTTTGCTACATGCAAAATTTATTTTAGTAAGGTTAATGTATGGTTTGTCATCATCAAAAAGAAAGAGATTGTTGATTCTAAGAGCCCCATGACTCATTTATTTAATTTTGATGATAGCAAACATATTAAGCAACTATGTTGGTTTGGTTGCTTGGTTGCTATTTTTACATGCATACATTTAGAGAGAGCTGCATAATTTGTTCTACTATATGATTCACTTTATTACATGCTTTTTTTCTACATGCAAAATTTATTTCAATAAGGTTTAGGTAGGTCATTTTGCACCTTCATTCATATACTCTACCAACATAAGTTTGTTATCATCAAAAAGAGGGAGATTATTGATTCTATGAGCCCCATGACTCATTTATTTAATGTTGATAATAACATACGTATTAAGTAACTATGTTGGTTTTGTTGCTTGGTTTCTATTCTGACATGCATATACTTAGGGGGAGCTGCATGATTCACTTTGTTACATAATTTATTTAGCTACATATAAAATTTATCTCAATAAGGTTAATGTAAGGTCATTTTGTACTTTCACCTTATACACTATGAACATAGGTTTGTTATCATAAAAAAGAGGGAGATTGTTGACATGATAATCCCTATTACTCATGTATTTTATTTTTATAATAACAAATATATGACTGAAAGTTATCAATATTTTATTATAAGTGTTTGAAAAAAATTATGAAACCCAGCTTAATCAGCTAGTTCAAGAAGTCAAACTTAACTTGGACTTGGGTTATTAGATATTTTCTTAGGAATTATATAAATTGACAAATATAGCTCATAAAATTTATAATTATTGCCAAATTAATTTTATTTCATTTAATTTATATTTTTTGAATAATTTTTGTAAAATTATTTTGCATTATTTTTTAAAAAATATGGAATTAACTTTTTGGATAATTTGGTCACTCGCATTATTTAGACACAATTGCATCTTAGTTAACTTAAGTTCATTTAATTTGCATTAATTAATCTTCATGCTTTATTTTCAATTATAATTTTAATTTAAGCATGTGACATGAATTATTCTATTAAATAATACAATTATCTTCTTTTTCTCTCCAAAATTATATTTTTTCACATATTTTATTTCTTCTATTTATTTTGATTATGCATCATGCCATGGCCGAATTCTTTATGAATTATTTTTAAAATATGTTTGGTTTAATGAATTATAGTACTAATAATTTTCATTTTTGCATATTTTTGATTTAATATATTTTTGAGTTCAATATATTTTGAATATTCAAATTTGAATAGTGCATGAATTAATTTGAAAATTACTTTCTCTACTTTTGGGATGATTTAGCTAGCCCTTTCTTAATCTAATTTGATTATATTTGATTTGATTTAGTTTATTCAATGCAAATTTAAATTAGATTAGTGTTATTTTATTTCTTTTCTCTAATTTATTTTTTTTGCATACTATGGACGGCCTCTCCCATTATTAATTAAATTGAAATTTAAATTAGTATTTAAAATTTAAATGGCTTCTTAATTAGTTCCTTAATTATCTTGATGATTGATTGCATTCATGGAAAACTCTTGATTGTCCCTCATATTTAATTTTTTAAAATTATTTTTTAAATTTAAATTCAAATTGATTCTTTAATTAATCTCTTGATTATTTCATGACTATCTAGCTAAATGAATTGCATTAAATCCACTTCCTTATATGCTTGGTCATCCACTATAGATTTTAAGTTGCTTGATTTAAATTTACATTAGTTTGATTTCAAACTAAATTTAAAAGTTTTTCATTAAATTCTTGATTAATCTGCCCTTCCTTATTTCCATCATGTTATGGCCGACCACACTATAGCTCTCATCTATTTAATAACTTGCATTTAATTCATGCTACCTTTTTAATGATCGAAGCCTTGGCCGACCTGTTGAATCCAAATATATCCTTAGATAGAGGAAGAACCTTTTAAGATACTTGAGCAATAGAGTTAGATGAAATGACCACAAGCAGGAAGACAAAATGATAGAAAACTATAGGGGAAATAATAATCTTTATTGCTCAAAATCCAAGTACAAAGTTTAGGTGCCTAAAGTGAGAGCCAAATTGGTGGCTTCATAAGGAGTCTCCCTTTTATAATACTAAGGGGTGACCATACATGGAAAGTACATATATGGTAAATCTATTACATGTGAATTGCCACCTAAGTTGGTAGTGGAATGCATATGAGCAAGTATGGATCTGTTAGTTAATGGGGGTGAGTATCCCATTGTCAAACGAGTATACGAGTTAGGATGAGGCTGAGGAGAGTGATCGCCTTATTCCTTTAAATAGTCTTCTAATGTTGTCATGTTGATTCATGCCTTAACTTTTGAGTTATTATTCTCTTAGTTCTTGTCTCATGAGACTGAGCTGACCTTCTCTTATTAGACATACCTTTCAGCAAGTATACTTATTCTTAGTTGTCGAGAGTACACATATCTTGATAAATAGACTCACATGGGACAGTTCGCTACTTTAGGAACACAATTAGCTCCCTGATTCTTCTGCTTGTAGAGGTGCCTCACAAAAAGGATAGAAGAATGGACAAAATGATTAGCTCTAAATATCTAATAATCAAAAAATATTTATGTAATTATTAAGAGGTTATATCACCTTTTGTCTAATCTGATTTTTTAACACACCGGAGGCTATAAATGGATCTTTCTTTTTATTTAATGAGCTTAACATTTCTTTAGCTACTATCTTAGATATACCCTCTAACTTCTAAGGATCAAGTGTTTAAAACTTACTTAGAAATAATATCCATGTATATTAAAAGGCCTTGAGGCAACATTGATCTTGCGACTATGTGGATTGGTCTTCGCAAAAAGGCTAAGAAAGTGAAGACATCAAAAGAGGTCATGACCATCCTGCAATCATGATGAGCATATTAGTTGCTCCAACTACAACAATTGTGGTTCTAGCCACTTCCCAAACCCGCAAGGAGAGGCTAGCACTTACCTTGAAGAAGGGGTCACTATGGAGAGTGTGCAACCTAAAAATATTCCTAGATAAGAGGAAGGAGGGGAAGAGGTTTCTTTGATTTAGTATAAGAAGGTACTAGTGATCCATATGGTTAGACTAGTTACTATGAAGGCGTTGTAAAGGAATGACTCACTAAGGTGAGATTGACCTGTTATCATGTACTATAAGTCTCTTTTATCTATGTCTCATACTTTCTTCTTTGATCATAGCTGAGCATGATTAGCATTCAAGCCTTGGTTGAGGATGGTGAGGGGCACTCACCGGCCCTCTAAGCCATTTCCTCTGATAATCTAAGTAGCTTCATAGAGTCATTTCACCTATCCATACGTGATTTACAAGACCATTTTTCGAGAAAAATCACCTCATTGAAATTCCTTTTCAAGTATTTAATGAACACCTTTCTCTCTGACTAGTTGTGACCCCAACTTTATCATAGACTGAATTATTAGGGTTATGCGTGACCTGGCAGAGACTTCACATCAGATAAGAGTGACCATTAAAGCTCCCATTATTGTGACCAACTTTACCTCTACTAACATTAGGGAAATGATGTCCATTTTTCTCTCTCCTACTCATAAAGATAGTGACGATTCAACAAAGGGTGAGTATACTCAATGATCGGGGAATAATAAAGAGGAAGAACATCAAGTATTCATAAATTTCTCTGAAGTCATTACTCTATGAGGTGAGTTTGTCTTCCTGAGAGAAGCCCTAGACTGTTCCAAGTAGGACATAGGTGAGCTGCATTCATAGTTAGAATCAGAGTAGCAATGGTGGCAGTCTTAGAGGTAGAGTATCAATGTAACTTCGTGACCATGAAGGCTAAGATAGCATTATTGCAGAACTCTATCAAGTCATAGAGTACTTCCCTTCTCCTTTTAACATGAACTTTATATTTGATTACATGTGTGAGAAAGGTAGACTCGGTGAGGATTGGTACTCATACCTTATAATAAAATTGCTGAAAAAATAATTTATTATGGTTATAATGAGTGTGTTGTACTTTTTACTCATAAATAAAGATAGTAAATACTCTATATTTTCTCTGCTCACAAGTAATATTTGCTTTTTTTTTACTATTACACATTATTTATTTTTCTATAGCCTCTATCGCTTGAGATATTCATGAGATTCGGGTAATCATTTCTTCACATAATGCTTGATGTCACATCCGTATTACCACACCTTTTCTACTGCATCTATAAATTCTTCTTGACTGAAGTAGTTGAGAGTTTATTGCTCTCCTGGAAAGCTCAAGTAAAACTTTTTTGTGAGTAGATCTTGATCACATTTTCATCACCAGTGAGTATGGATTCATTGAAGAAGGCTACCTCAACTTTCGTCAAGCCTAGATTAAGGAGCTCCTGGAGTTAGATTTTTTTCATTGCAACCACAAAGTTTTATGAATACTATGAAAACAACCTTAATTTTATCATGCGAGTGGTAGAGAAGAGTGAGCACCTAAACTCGGCTAGGATGCATGAGTTATGTATTCAACTTGCCCATTTTAGGAAGGGGTATCAACTTCTGCTCACCCATGAGTGGATTGACATTATTGATTTTTTTAGTGGTGCCTACCCAAATTCTTCCTAACTTGGTGGTGAACATCACTACTTTCATCCTATATTTTTGAGAAGAGGCATTGAATTGAGCCTTGACCACTTCCATCGAGAATTTATGGTGAAGGACCACTAGGACAGAAACATGCAATTTTCAGTGACTTTGCTAAAAATTCATGGTCTACAAAATAAGGTGTTCACAACTTCTTTTTATGATGAGTGCATCATAGTGGTCAGTGTCGACTATCCCACTTTCATATCAATCAAGTAGGTGACCAAAGTTAGTAAGTCAAGTGTATAGAAGGATGAGGTTACGAAGAGAATGCTAGGTTACACCCTGAGCATCTCTCTCTACCTTCGCTTCAACAAGGCTTTGTTGTCTTTGGTAAATACTTTTCTTACTATTTGCTAATAATTTTCTACCTTTGGTGACTCATCTTCTCTTAATTCTTCTTATTTACTCATATGAGAGGTGACTCTAGCTCCTATTGAGCTTAGACTTGATATGCTCTAATTCCTTGAGGAGGGAGAGCATGAAATAGATGAGAGAGTGGTTATCGATGAGGACCAAACCTTTCTTGAGGATTACGAGAAGGAAAAAGAGGAAGGGGAGTTGAGTGCGGCTCCAATTAAGCCCAATGATGAAGCAAGGCCAAGTGAAGCTCCCAAAAATTCTAAAATAAAATGTTGAGCTTGACTCCTCTTAGTCACCAACAGAGTAGTATGTAGAGGAGGAAGAACAAGATGAAAGCTTGGAAAATAACTATGCTCCAAACCAGTGCAAGCCCATCTATGAAGTCTATGAGCTTGGTTCCTCCATCTTCTCAAAGGACCTCAATAATATCTTGGGTGACCTTCCCAATCTTCGCCTACCACATATTGTTATGACCACTCAGGCAATGGCGTGGCAATGGACATGGGAAGTCTACCACAAATTTTTTGAGTTGAGGAAGGAGGCCTATGCAAATATGTTTCAACTAACGAGTATAAAGAACAAGCTAACATCTCTTCAATCCAAGCATAAGGGCCTTCAGACCAAGGCTACTCTCCAAGAAGAGGAAGAGTGGGAGACTATGGAACCTACTTACCTTATGGAGCGAAAAGGGAATTGGAGGGTTCCCGGCTACATGAATCCTTCTTCTCCATTGTGTCCCATTCTGTGTCAAATTCTCATTTAATTCAAGTATACTAAAGTCATTTTTATACATCTTGACCAAGTATTTTTAGGTATACCTCTACCTTTCTTAACATAAGGCAAATCTAATGCATCTACTCTCCTAACTAAGTCATCGGACAGTCGATGCTTTATGCAGCCAAACCATCTAAGGTGACTCTCTATAATCTTATCTACCACATGAGCTACTCCAACTTTTTCCCGAACATACTCATTTCACATTTTATCTCTAAGAGTAAACCTACTCATCCATTTGAGCATCCTCATCTCTACAACACTTAACTTAGTCTTATGCTTCTCTTTTATTGGCCAACATTTTGCACCATAAATCATTGCAGGTCATACCACCATCTTATAAAATTTTCCTTAAGTTTAAATGGTACTTTTCTATCACACAACAGGCCAGATCCATTCCTCCACTTCAACCATCCAACTTGAATTCTACTAACAACATCCCCATCTATTTCACCATCATTTTAAACAATAAAGCTTAGATATCCGAATTGCTCACTCATTTTAATTACTTGTTCACCCAATGTCACAACATTACTACTAGAACTTCTAAAATTAAAATTACACTCCATATATTCAATTTTAGATCTAGTTAAATGAAAACCTTTAGACTCTAAGGTTGACCTCTATAATTCAAGTTTCTCTTGGACTCCCTCTCTAGTCTTCTCAACAAGAATAATGTCATCAGCAAGGTACATCTTCCTGTAAATGCCTAGTAAGAACATCCATAACTAAAGCAAAAAAAAGTTAAGTGCTTAAAGCTAATCCTTGATGTAATTTAAACTGAAATAAGAAAATATTTTGTCAATTCTCCTTATGTTTGGACACAAGAAACAGCTCTAGTATACATATCCTTAATGACTTAAATATAACCAATATTAACTCAATTCTTTTCTAGAACATCTCTTGGAACTTTATCTAAATCAATAAATATCATATGTAGATCCTCCTTACTTTCTCTATACTTCTCCATCAAACCTCTTAACAAATGTATAGCATGGCCAAATTAGTAAAACATGGCCATTTGGATGCCAAGTTTTTATACTTCTCCAAATGTACTCATGCTAATGGACTTTGATGATAATGATGATGAAGGCATTTTAAGTTGACATATTTTTTCTTCTTCCATTTCTCTGTAGATTTTTTTTGGTGACTAGGTTGCATGTATCTTACTCACTTAATTGTAATGGTTTTATATGAAATGAAAAGCTTAAATGCATTTTTAAGCTAGTATACTTATTTGAGTAGCGATTGAAATTTATTTTCTTGCTGAGTATTTTTGAGTGAAAGCTTTGTCATTGAGCTGCTACTCATTGATTGTTGTGAGAATAACTCCATTCATAACTTAGAATATTTTGAATCATTAAGCAATAGAAAGAACCTCCTCTTTGGGTAGTCACATTGGTATAGCGAGATGGTGTGCACTCGTTGGATTGGTACTTGCTTATTAATGCATGGATAACTTCACCATTGGCTTAAGATATTTGTGTGAATCTTTCTTGGATAATTTCTCTAGCTTAGCTAGTTTGTGTATACTCGTTATGATGATGTTCATTTATTGATATTTTAATAAATTTACTTATGACTTAGAATATTATGAGCCATCAAAAATTAACATCCTTGGATGGTCACTTTAGCATCGTGAGTTTATGTATACTCACCAGATTGATACTCATTCATTAATATGAAAATAACCCCACTTACAACTTAGAGTGTTTGGCATCATAGATTAGACGAGAGAGCCTTCATATATAGTAGTTTTAGAATGATGAATTTGTTATACTTCTTTTAGTATTTACTCACTTGTTGTTATATGAATAATTATATCCATAACTTAGACTATCTAAATTCACTGATCAAATGAGAGCGCCTTCCCTACATAGTCACATAGTGCATTAATCGCTTATTTTAATTGTTATCCTTGACTTGTTAATTAGGAGAATTGGTCTTGTCTTAATATTTGACCTCACGAGGTATTGATTTTACACTATAGTCACCAACTACATGGAGTGTTGGTCTTTTGAGTTGCCAATTAAGAGAGGTGGTCTTTTTGGGTTAGTCGTCGATCTTACATTATAGTCATCAATTGCATAGAGTATTAGACTTTTTGATTTTCGTTGTTGACCTCATGGGGTGTTGATCATAGACTATAGTCACCAATCGCATGGAGTGTTTGTCTTTTGAGTTACCAACTAAGAGAGTTGACCTTTTTAAGTTTAGTTACTAACCTTACGAGATATTGATCTTATAATATAGACACCAACCGGATGGAGCTTTGGTCTTTTGAGTTGCCAACTATAGAGTTAGTCTTTTTTATTTTAGTTGTCAATCTCACGAGGTGTCGGTCTTACACTATAGTCACCAACTACATGGAGTGTTAGTCTTTTGAGTTGCCAATTAGAAGAGTTTTGTTGCTGATCTAAACGGGTGTCAATTTTACACTATAGTCGCCAACTGCTTAGAGTGTTGGTATTTTGGTTGCCAACTATGAGAGTTTGTATTTTTGAGTTTAGTTGCAGACCTCACGGGGTTTCAATCTTACACTGTAGATCTTGTAGTCTTAGTTTGACTTGAGGATAGCTTGTCTGATTCTACACTTCGTGGGCTAAGAGTGGAGCGCAAAATATTTGGATCTCCTACTTGGACTCTACCCACTTACCAAATGGGACCTTTCGTTGGGTCAAAATTGATACACTAAGTATCTTGAGTCATCACACAGCTCCCCTAGCATTCCCACATTAAGGGTTTTCTCTGCTTGACATCAATGTTTCTTGGGCCAAGAGTGGTGTGCCCAGTATTCGGATCTCCTACTCGGGCTTTCACTGCTCACCAAATGGGACCATTCTTTAGGACACAAATGGTGCACTGAGTACCCTAGGCCATCACATAGCTTCTTGAGTACAAGTTTCATCTTTCGACTTTTGAGTATGGCCCTTAGGTAGCTACCATTATCCTACAAGTTAACTTGCTTAAGGATCAAAATATAAAATTTTATTATTGAAATAGAAAGATACATGAGAAATTTTTCTTTAAGAATAAAACTTCATCAGGTCTCTAGCATTCCATGTTCTTAGTATGTCTTCGTCATAATGAGATTGTACTCAATATGCATCAGGACCAACTTGCTCTTTAATTATAAAAGGTCCATCTCAATTGTGGGTGAGCTTTCCAGAATATTTTGTAGAGCAATACCATCTACTTTCTTTAGCACTAAGTCATCACTTTTGAAATGCTCTCCTCACAAAATGGTTGAAGTACTTGGTCATTATCCTTTTTGTCTCCTCTTATCTTAGTTAATCCAAAATTTTGATTTCTTCAAGTATGTCAAGTGTGTCTTCCATTGCCTCCAAGTTTGCTTAAACTCATTGGCCATCTCCATCCCTTATTTTATCCATTGTTAGGACTCTTTGACTATGAACTTCATATTCGACTGGTTGGATAGTTTTTGTGCAATGTGAAAATGTGAAGGGTGTGTTTTGTTGCATTAGTTGAAGTCATTTTGAGTGTTTAAAGTATTCCAAGTAGTTTGTCTACCCATTTAGGTTTGGTGCCTTTGATCTTTTTTCTTGAGCAAGTTAAGGACTTTTTTGTTAGTGGTGTCTACTTACTAGTTACTCTAGGGGTGATGCATTGATGTGAACTTTAGCTTGATTTCATAAAACTCGTAGAACTCCTTTAAGCCTCTCTCAGTGAATTGAAGCCCATTATTAGTGATTCTCACCAATGGAAAATTCATACCTACAAATAATATTAGTTCAGATAAAGTTTGTTTCTACCTAAGAAGTGATCTTTACAAGTGGTTTTACTTCAATCTACTACTAAAAATAGTCGATCATGACTAATATGAACTTTATTTGCCCGCTGGTGACCAACATCAGACCTATCAAGTCCATTCCCCAAATAGCAAATGACCAAAGACTAGTGATGGGTTATAAAGGTTATGATTGATGTTGCTGGAGTGCTGCAAATTTATAGCATTGTATGCATCTTCTCGTGAACTCTTCAGCATCCTTTTGGAGCATTATCCAGAAATATTCTTACTTTACAATTCTGTAGGCAAGTGTCCTTCCTCTTAAGTGGCTACCACACTTGACATAATAGATTTCCTCTAGGACCTTCTTTAGTTTAGTTTCTTTCACACATCTGAGGTTGAACGAGGTCGCCAACCTTCAAAATAACTCGCCTCTTATCAATTGGTATTGGGCTACCATAATTTTAAACCTCCTCAAATTCTTAATCATTTCTTAAATATCACAGGTCTATAAGTAATTTTTGATGGGTTTGACCTAGCTTAGCCAATATTTATGATCTACTTGCATTAGCTATTCTTCTTTAGTACTTGGCTAGGCAAGTTGAATTGTCGCATGCTCCCCGAGTCTTTTAGCTTGAGATAACAGGTCAACAAGTAGATTTTCTTCTCTAGGGATTTTCTCGATCCTAAAATATTCTACTTGCACAATCTTCGATTTTACTTTAAGCAAGTATTTTATCAAGGACTTGTCTCAGACTATATTCTCACCATTTACTTATCATACCACAAGTTGTGAGTTTGAATAAGTTACATCCCCCATAGAAAATTTTAGTCTAATGAATAATGCTTTATATTCGACTTAATTTTTTTGTCACCTTGAAGCTAAATTTAACAAATTATGTTTTTGTGATCCATTCTGGGCTTTTTTTTTTACTATGCCCGCATTGATGGTTCATTTGCCGAAAGAGCCATCGATGTATAGTCTCCATAAGGGCTCCAAGTTGATTATAATATCTTGGAGTTACTGAAGTCAATAAGAATGTCCACAAGTGCTTTGGCACTGATCATTGTTCAAGGTGAGTATGATATGTTGAACTTGCTTAATTCTATAGACCATTTCATTAATCTTCTCAAATATTTAGGCTTAATGAGTATATAATTAAGCAGATTATTAGTGATAACTTGAATGGAGTGTGCCTGGAAATAAGGTCATAATCGCCTAGCCAAAGTGATTAGCATGAGTGTGAGCTTTTCCATGAGTGGGTAAATCAAGTTGGTGCCTTGTAGAGATTTATTGACATAATTGATAGGTTTGGCGAATAGGTACAAAACAAGACTTGTCCCTCTTTTGGGCTCTACAATAAAGGAGGGGATGTGAGTAGGGTCTTCAAATTATTAAAAGCCTTTCACATTTTAGAGTCCATTCAAACTTCTTCGCTCCTCTAAGAACCTTGAAAAATGAGAAGCACCACTCCTTAGCTTTTGAAATGAACTTATTTAATTCTATTAATTGCCCAATGAGCCATTGCACTTCTTTCACATTTTTAGGCCAGAGCATGTCAATCATAGCCTTCAATTTATCTAAGTTCACTTTTATTCTTTTAGGGGTAAAGAGAAACCCCAAAAAATTTCTTATTCCTAAATCAAAAATATATTTCAGAGGGTTAAAATACATATTATACCATTTTAAGTGTTGTGATTGTCTCTTCGAGGTCTCAAATATGTTGCATTGTTAATTTGCTTTCGACTAGCAGGTCGTCTAAACATTTCTCCCCTTCTACTTTTTGAACACTCAACCCACTAATCTCTGATAGGTCGCCCCAACATTTTTCAGCCTAAAGGGCATAGCCCTATAGTAGCATAATCCTTCAATAATAATGAAAGTTATTTTCTCAGAGTCTACAAAATGCACTTGAATTTGATGTATCATAAGAATGCATCTAAGAAACTCATCACAGAGAATCTAGCCATTGAGTCTACAAGATCATTTATTCATGGGAGAGGATACTGGTCCTTCGGATATGCTGAGTTTAGGTTGGAGAAGTCGACACTCATCCTCCATATGATGCCCAACTTCTACACCATCATAATGTTGGACACCCATTCTAGGTATTGAACCTCTCTAATGAAATTTGCTTACAGTAGCTTCGTGACCTCCTCCTTAATGGATTTGGCGAGTATACCTACCATTTTTCTCATTTTTTGCTTGATAAGCTGAGCATTTGCGCAAACACTTAAGTGATGGAAAAGCAATGTTGATGTCAATGTCAGCATCTCTATTGTTGTCCAAGTGAACACATCGATATTATTCATCAGAGTTTGAATGAGGGATTCTTTATACTCACGATAGAAAGCCACTGTCTTGCATGGTTAGAATTTCCTTTATCTCCTTAAGGACTTCAATTCCTGAACGTGTGATATATATCCATAATACCTTATCTTCCTTACTTAACCCACCAATGGCTCTCAAGTTGCATGCATGAGACTAGTTGTGGTTTCCTCTGATGGTAATTTCTTCTCCTCCAATGGAAAATTTAACAACTACATTATTCGCCAACATCACCACTCTAAATTTGTTGAGTAAAGGTCAGCCAAAGATGGTATTGTAGGTAGCAAGTGCCTCTACCTCAATGAAGTTGGCCATGGTTGTAAACTATTTCTTACCTTCTACCTAGGTGATGGCAAGAGTAATCATTTCTTCAACTTTTTTATGCTCTCTTGAGAAACCATACATGGTCCTCCTATGGGTGGGAGTTTAGAATTTGTCAATCTTAACTTGTCAAAAATCAATTTAAAATGACACTGACTGTGCTCCCCATGTCAATCAAAATGCTTCCCACTTGCCAATCAAAGCTATCACTATAACATCATCATTATAGGGATTCCCAATAGCACATTTATTCCTCTATGAAAAACTCACTCGTATGATTGTCATAGGTGGTGCTCGCATCATGGCTTCTAAGTTTAGTTCTCCATATCGCAACCTTTTCATACTCCCTTTCTTGGAGGATTTGCCATTGCTCCCAAAAATAGTGGGTTCAACTCCATCAGTATGTGCAGGTATGAGTTCATTGCCAGCTTTGATGACTTCTTTGTCTTTTATCCTGATGAACTCCTTGAGCTTCCTCGCCTTTATCAACTCATCCACTAAACTCTTCAAATGGAACACTCTTCAATGTCATGTCCATGATCATAATGATAAGTGTATCGATCACATACTCCATCGGCCTTCATTGGTGGTGGGTGTTTGAAATAATCTTTATTCTGAATTGCCTCTACTAGCTCGACCATTGACACTCTGAGAGGGGTTGCAAGTGCAGGTTGTGTATAGTCAGCTTCTAGATCGTGAGTATTCAAAATTTTGAAATCTTAACCAGGTACTTTTGGTCACCATCTCTTATTCAGTCTCCGCCTTTGATACCCTTCCTTGGGTAGTCGCTCTAAATGACTTTTTAACTAGTCTTTAGCCCAAACTAGAGATACTAGTTAGACTGCTTCATTGTACCCTTCAACATTAGCATGATTATTCACTAACTCTAATAGTTTGATGAGTGTCTTAGGTTGTCGAAATTCTAAGGCATAACTGACGAGCCCCTCTTTCAAGCCTTAAGTGAGTGCTACTTGAGTGATTGTAGATTTTGGATCTTTGACTTCCAGTATCTCTCGTTAGAAAAGAGTAATGAAGTTTTTTAGGGATTCACTAGATTCCTGCCTCATCTGTAAAAGAGCTTGAGAAAATATTAGTAGCTTCTAAGCACTAGTAATTTGTATGGAAAACATCCTTTTGAAGTTAGCAACTGAATGATGTTATGACTCCTAAAGGAAGGCAAAAGAACAACCTAAAGGTCAACTCTTTGAAATGGTTTAAGAAGAGTCAGTACTTCATCGCATCATCTAAGTCCAGCAATGGCGTGGCTGGCTCAAAATATGACATATGGTTGATAAGGTCTATCTAACCTTTGTATGATTCAAGGTACGAGATATTGAACCTATGAGAAGGGTGAGCTTCAACAATCTTCAAAGAGAAAGTCTTGGTTAGCTGAGGCTACTTCTTTTACACACCTTCTTCACTTATGTCATAAGATTCATAATTTGAGTTGAAGATCTTAGATGGATAAGAGCTAGGGACCTTAGATGATTTTCTTCTTTCTTGCTAATCTCAATGATTAAAAAATCATGTAGATCCTTGATTTTTCTTTGCTCTAGATTCTTCAGGGTATGATTTCCCAATGGCCATCTGCTTAAGGTGACCAATCTTATCCTCCATGTCTCACAGATCTTGTTGAGTTGCAAATTACTGGATATTTGCAAAACAATCTCACATTGAAGGTCCTACTTTGCTTTGAATTTGGCTTCTGGTTCTTATCTGTGTCCACTCTCACTACATCTAAATAAATGTTAAAATTAAATATGTACATAGATGGAGTAAGAACCTTCTGAGATACTTAAGAAATAATATATGAAAAGACCACAAGTAAGAAGATAGAAAGGGAATGTAGGAGAAATAATTATTTTTTTTGCTTAAAATCTAAGTACAAAGTAAAGGGGTTTAGAGTGAGACCCAAAAGGTCCTCTTGTAAGAAGGAGTCCCCTTTTTAAAATGCTAAGGGTTGACCATACATGGAAATTACATATAAGATAAATCTAGTACAAGTGAATTCCCAACTAAGCTGATGATGATATGCACGTGAGCAAGTATGGATCCATTGAACCCATTATTGAATGAATAGGAGAGTTAGGATGGGGTTGAGGAGAGTGATCGCCTTATTCCTTTGAGTAGTTGCTTGTTATCGGTGAGTTGTGGGTCAAAGTCATCAAACTTATGTTTGAGTTGATTAATTTCTTGTCCTCTGAGTTATTATTTTCTAAGTACTTGGCTCATGGGATTAAGGTGATCTTCACTTATCAGACATACTTTCCAGTGAGTATACTTATTCTTAGTTGTCAGGTACCATATGAGCACATTTAACTTAAGAAATAAACTCACATGGGCATGCCCACTACTACTTGCAAAAATATTTTTGAGTTCTTTCATTCAAGAGCCAAACTTCCTCTCCTCTCTTTCTTTGACTTCAAGCTTCCTCAAGAGGAGAAAACACCATCTTCTTCAATCCATCATTTTTCATTGGTATGGAGACATTAAGTTTGATCTAGTCTCTTCGACTCTCTTTTAAAGGCCTAGAGTAAGATTTTTCTTAAATTTAATTTAAGTGTGTTTGATTGTTTTGATGTCATTTAATTAAAAGATTAGGTTTTGATTTGATTTTCCTAAGTTCTTTTGATCATTAATCTTTATTCATTTCGATGATTTCATCTTATGTTCATCTTGGTTTTCATATATTTGATTGAATTGCTTTTCTAAGGTTATATTATCTTAAAGGTTTTTTTATTATTATATTAAAAATATATAACATCATTGCACAGATTTATTTTAACTTAAGATTTATATCACTGCATTAATCATTTTAATTATTTTTAAAAATAACAAAAAAAAATTTTTAGTGCTCTCTTGTTTGTCATCTTATTACTTAGTGAGGTTGAGAGCAAAACTTTTTAACATGAGTGTTAAATTTCAAGAATTGTATGCATTTTTTTTTAAATTTCAACTTATTTAGGATTGTACATTCCTATGTAGGAGAGTATGTAATTTATTTGGGGTTGTACTTGCCCTTGTTGGAGAACACATGATTTGAGATTATACTTTCCCAATGTTAGAGAGAATATGATTTGGGGTTGTAAATGTCTATATAAGAGAGTACAAAAGATTATTGTAGTCATGAGAGATTTAGTGAATTCTTAGCTTCGGTTGCTAAGCATGGACATTGGTCGATTTTTGGGTTTGGATGAACCACATAAGAGTTTTTGCGTCTCTTATATCTTTTTATTTTCTTACATTTATTTTTACATTATTGTTATGCACTTTTAAAACATTCAAAATTATAACTATCTTTTCTACTAAAATCAAATTTGAGATTTAATTTAATTTTTTTTTAAATTACTTAATTCACCCCTCCCCCCTTGCCCTCTTTGGTGTCATAGTCTCTTCATAATGAATTCTTAGAAATTTTTTTTTTTATAATTCTTTTAGTTTAGTCATTCAAAATAATCACTAGATATAATGAAAGAAGAATGATAATCGATGTCATCAAAAGCTCTAAATTGTTCTAAGCCAATTTAAAAATTCTATAACTACAAATTAGAATGTATATTTCATATACTAATCAATTCATTAAGAGTAACAAATTGAATATCCTACTCAAATGTCTAGTATAAATCTTAACTTGTATTCATCATGTCTAAACTCAAAATGACTATCAAAGAAAAGTTTACGGATGTGTGTGTGTATGTCGTTAAGTAATCATATGATGAGATTTTTATTAATATATTCATATTCTTTTTGCTCAGCATCTTCATGATCTTATAATGATCTTTTGACTAAATCATCATTGTATGATTTTAGTTATGCTATTTTAACTTGACTTCACATTGCTTAGTAAAGCTTTTTTTTAAGTCTATCTCCAATGTAGTTATACCTTTTAGCTACATAGCTTTTCTTAATTTATCACAATTATGCTTTTTATGTGATTGTTTGTGTATAAATTTATGGCTAAATGTATTTTGTTATCTATATGTGCATTAGAGATTCACCATTAGCGAACATTATTAATTTTTTATAGGTGCCCAACATATAGCATATATTTTATTTTTTGTTAGGACTATGGGTGAAAAACATGCTAAAAGATAAATATTTGATAGATCCTTGGCATGAAGAACAATTAGATTAATTTTTATTTTTATTAATATTAATTACCTAATTTTATTAAAAGAAATTTATGCGGACTTGATGGTTCATATGTTCTTTAGTTAAATTTCTTCATAGTTTAGTTAAGAAATCCTTATAAGTACATTAAGGCACAAGCTAGAGCTCTTGACTAATACACTTAAGCCAAGTGCCCAATTTGGTCTAGAAAATGTTATACTACCCACGATAATTGGTGAGGAAAAGATTCATTATAGATGTGCCTAGTAGTTATACTTTATGCTTTTGTGCATTATCAAAGCTTTTATATTTATGTATAGAAGTTAGGACTGAGTTATATTTATGTAGATCCTAGTTAGAAATTTATATTTCAACTAGGTTTAAATTCATAGATTCAATTACACCAAACCATTTATTATTATTTAATATCCTAGACTTATTTTATTTGATTCTATTATTATAATGTGATTCTTTGCTTTCTTGATTATTCTATAGTTTATTTAGAAATCATGTATTATGTTAATCTTATAAAAAAAAGGATTTTAATAACTTTAGTTACTTATTAACCAACTTTAAAATCTATCATGAATTTTTTGTAAATAAAATTCATCAATCCCATGATAATTAATTAATCTTCTTACTTCATGTTCATAAGTAATTAACCTTCATGCTTCACTTGATATTGATTGATAACATAATATTAATTTAAAATGCCTAAAAGGTTTCAAAGAAAACATGCTTAAGTAGTGGTAGTATAAACCTACATAAAATTATAAGTCTACTTAGATAGTTTGGCACAAATTGTTGAACTATCTCATTCAATCTTTTTGTAAGTTTTTCTTTTATAATTATAAGAATTAGGAGCTTTATGCCCCTTCAATATCTATTGATTAGAGTCACATGTCAAGAAATCTATGGTTCTTTTTTAAATTTGAGATCATAAAACTCCTTTGAATAACATAAATTATGATTGTTCAGCATAATGACCTTAGATGATATATTTATAAATATTAATCAATTATATATATATATATATATATATATATATATATATATATCTATATATATATATATATTTTTCTTAACATTATTTTTTTCTCTTAGTGATTTATTAATCATCATAATAAAAGAATTTCAATGTGAGGAGATGGTAGTCAACTTGGTCATAATGGTTCACCCTTTGTCTCATAATCAAACTTACCTTAGAGTATTGTCATGTGGCCCAGGGTTAGATCACTTCCGAGTACCCCAAATTTAAAGTTTGAGTCACTATAGTGGTTAGTCAACACAAAGAAATAATCTAATATAGAATTTGTAATGTCCAATTCTAAGTAGTATAGCACAGATAGACCAACCATAAGATTTGAAATAAAATACAAAATATTAGGAGAATGTGTCTACTATAATTTTAGAAACTTTAAAATTTTTTGAAATTTTAAGATATTTCTTTAAGTTTTCATTCAAGATTGGTTAGGTTAAACCTTATCTAGGTTGACATCCTAGAAAAGGTTTAAGGCTTTATAAAGTGGAATTAATTTGAGAAAATTTTCTTAAAATAAATGTAAGTAAAATTTTGATATTTTTAGTGAGGATCCAAAGTTTTCCAAAGATTTATGTTGGGTTTAAGGCAACTAAACATACTTTATAACATAAATAGATCTAGTTCTTATAGTTCTTTAATGACAACCCCAAGGATACATATTTGTGGACATTTTGTGGAGCACTTATTTTTCCAAGATTTAAAGGATATGGAAGTAGGAACCCAAATCAATAAACCATAATAAAAATAAATATATAAAATTAAGAATCAAACACTAAATTGATTGTAAGGGAAAATCACCCAATATCTCTTTGGATTGGCCAATCACCAAGCCTTTGACAAATGGATTTCTCCACAATTTTTTTAATTAAAACTCACCAAAAAGATTTTATTATGTAATAAATATAATATATTATAAGATCAAGAAAGAGAAATTTTAGATTATAAATAATATAGGGATAAGATATGAGAGGGAAGAGCCAACCCACACTTATAACTATCAAAATTACTCTTGTATAATCACCCAAACCACTCCAATCTTTTTTGGCTATTGTTAAATTAAATAAATTATTATTATTTTATGCAAATAATTATATTACCATTAATTTAAATAGCTCTCCAATCATATTTAAAATTCAAAATTCCAAGTATTTGAATTTTACAATTCAAAATTTTAAACTCTGATAATTATCACACAAGTACATAACAAATACATAATTTTGTATATGATATTCACATTGTTAAAATAAATTACTTTTTAAGTTAAGATCTTCATTCTACTCCTAGTGATTGGACCTCAATTTGTTACTTCATCTTTACTTTCTTGAGGGCTTATAATGAGATCATTTCTCCTAACATTTGCACCTTTTGCCATATCACATAGGCAAACCTATTAAGATGGTGATTTTTGAATCATAACATACTCTTTAATTTTTACCTAGTCAAACTAAAATAAAACAATAGCTCCCTTATTGCAAATGTCGAATTCGTGCCTTGATCTTATAATTTTGAATTTTTTCTAGTATGTAAATAAATTGCAAATGTGGTCCAAGTGATAAATGCCCAAGTTTCCTTAGCGTCCCAAAAACAATATTGACCCACCATGCTTTATTAGCACATATTGTTCCAATAAGAATGCCTATAGTTAAAAAAGAAAATCCCAAACAAATGACATGATAATTCCAATAATCCAAACATTGAATTACTTAATATTTTAAAAAATTTAGAATGAAATAAAAGATGTCTTCTTTAATACACTTTTTTTTTGCTCAAATATTCTATATCACAAAAGAAAAATGGCTTCCTTACACTTAAAAAATTATTGTATAAGGTTGGTTAAACTAAAATGCAAACATAACTTCTTTAATAAAAGTGTCTCTTAGAGGTGTTTGGGATTGTAATTAATGTCAAAAAAAATGTTCTATTTTGGAGATAATGAAATAATTATTTTAATATTACTTTTAAAATTTAAAATTAATATTATATTTTGAGAGTATTTTATATCATTTGAGATAGTAGCAACTAATCTTACTTTATTGGGTCACTTTTTGTATCATTTATTATGAATTTTTTTTTATGAAAGGAAAATTCATTTTATCTCCTTATATTTTTCCAAAGAGATCCATGTCCTCTCTACTCCTCTCTCTTTTTTATCAATAATTTAAGTTCTAAAATTCAAATATTCAAACTATATGATGTAATATTTGTAATAGGAAAATGACTTTCTATAGAAGATTATTTCTTATTTTATATCTCTAATTTCTCTCTCAGAGCATGCAAGTGTTACAACCCTTAAGATTACTAATAGCTACATTCATAATGATGTCCTAGCCATAATCATTAGCCTTCATATTTAGTAGATCTTTAAAAAAATTTATGTAAAATTAAAATTTGAGTTGTTGTTTAGTCATACTATATAATCATGATTTTGCAATATAATTTATTTAAATTCAAATTATAGTGCTTGATTGATATAAAAAAATATTTATTTGATAAATTAAATTTGAAAGTAGATTATGATATATATATATATATATATATATATATATATATATATATATATATATATATATATATATATATATATATATATATATATATATATATATCATGATTAGTTTGATTTTTGAACTAATTTTTTCATTTTAACGGATCATGTTAATCTAATTAATATATATCATATCATATAGTATGATGCATATCTACAGTATAACTTTAAGAATAATTTATATAACTATATAATTACTTAACTAATTAAGTAGTTAAAAGTAATTCAAACCTAATACTAACCTTGATCATGCATTACAATCTGTGATGAAATAATTCAATTAGTTTTGGATTATCTAATTAAGCTTATTAATTTCAATGTTGAGTGTTGTAAATCATTTTAATATTCCTTAAACTTCAAATAATATTAATTTATGTCCAAAAATAAAATTAATATTTTACTCTTGAAGTTTGATTTGCGATGGTAAATGGATTCACTTATGCAAATTAGGCACTGGCATAACTTTATTCATAAATGCACATTATAATGTCTTTAGTCTTCATATGTAATTTTAAACCAAACGTAATTTTGCTCATTGCTATATTGACCTTTAAAAAATTTCTTATCACATATCAAATTATATTATGATCATTAAAACTATGAATATATGCTTGACCTCATGGGATTATTAGTATCTCCCATTTTGATGATAGTAAATATATTATGATTTTATAAACAAATCCTGTCTTTAAATTAACTTATCTTTAGTTAATGAAATTATATATTAAAATATTTCAAACTTTATAATTGATAAAGGTACTATATAGAACTAATCATGATGAATTTAAAATTTAAAAATAAATAGATGAATAAACAAATTATAAACAATAATTGGTAAAATTGATTACCACACAATTATTGTATAAAACATGAAAGTAATTAACTATTATTTTGATATTGATTTTTTAGAGATTTATAAATTGTAATTTGATCTAATAAGAAAATAAAATGCATTAAAGTTACATAATTCCATGAAGTTTTATCGATATTTCTTTAAGTGCTAATACATCTTTTAACGCAATAAAAAGAGGGATATAATTCTATGAAATTGAAATGAAATATAAACTACTACACATTTAAGATCCAAATAGTCTTTATTTTAGACCTAATATGTGATTTGAATTATCTTACATAGAGTTAAACTATCTTTAGAATCAAAACAAGATTATTACCATCATATATTATTGCTACCTGCTTTTATTATCTTGAGTTAAACTTACATTTTATCTGAATTCAAGATGAGAAAAATGCTTTGCCAAAGCATTTTAAATATAGTGATAGGTAGGTTATGGATAGTGGGGTGGTGCTAATACTTTTTATTTTTTCTTGCACTTCTTCACAACTATCAACAACCACTACTTGCATTTGATCAATGAATATGGCATGAAAAGAGTGATCCAAGAGTAGAGTGATAATATAATTTAGTTGATATAAATAGTTAAGATTATGTTTAATTTTTAGAATATATAGAATAACACATCTTAAGGCAAGATTAGGTCATCTTTAACTATTTGGTTATAAATAGTAGTTCAATTTTTAATATACTGAATAATTATTTTTGTTATATAAAATTAAATTTTTTTCATGTAATGATAAGTAGCCCATGAAAAAAGTGAGGCTATGTTCTTCTTTTCTCTAGTCATTATGATACATTATTATGAAGCATATGCTAGATAACACAAACATTCATTGCATGATCATTAAGCAATGAAAAATGATATGTAAAGGGTGAGTTTCATATATTTGTGTTTATATTTGTCCAATTAAAATATGGGTCTATTAAGACCACATGTGGATGAATCCCCATTCTAAAAATATTTAAATTATTATGTAGATATTCTTCAATGATATCGACTTGGGTATTATAAACATATGAAAAAAAATGTGGTATGATTTGAAACAACATATAAATTCATAAAGAAAATAGATAAGAACTTGGGTATTATAGTTTGATACCCTTTAGTAATTGTTGATGTAGTAGATGGGTCATTTCTTCTCTTCCACTTCTCACATTACACTAAGATTATAGCAACTTCTCCAACCCTACGTATAAAACTAAGTTTTCTCCGAGTCTTTGGCTTTATAATAAGAGCAGAGAGGTGAGTGGTGACTTCTATTCTTTAGAAGCAATTTCACATTCTTGTGTCCACTCAAACCTATTGGCCCTTTTAAGGATCATTAAAAGGGCGAGGACTGCTCACTCACCTTAGAGATGAAATGGTTCAAATAGGCAACTTGCCTAGTAAGTCACTGTACCACCTTGGTTGTCCTTAGCAAAGACATGTAAAATAAAGCCAAGATTATATTAGGGGTTCAACTTTATGTCTTTTAGGGGTGAACAAGCACTCCGAGAATTTTAGATCCTATTATATTTCTTCAAGGTAACGAATATCTTCTAAGCCAACTTGCTCTTTACAAGTAGATCATCCACTTCACTCTACATGGCATGACTTTGTCATAATAGAATCCTTATTTTTTAATAAAAGGGATCCTTTTTGAGTCGACAAGGCACATCCTAACCATGTGGTATATTGATAAGGTATCAAGAAGCTCATCACTAGTTATCTTATTACCAAATTAACTAGTGCATTGATGTGCAATAAAAGATAGCCATCCTTTAGGCATGGTGAGTTCATAATATTGAATCCTGCACACATCCTTTACTTTATATTTTGCTTTTGCACTATAACAACATTAGAGATCTACTTTATGAAATAGTCCTCTTTACTAAAGTTAACTTCAATCAACTTGTTTACCTTTTTCTTGATTGATTGTCAAGTATAGCTTCTATCTTACTTATCTTTTGCTTTATATGATAAGCATCTTTCTTTTATTGAGCTTATGGTACGCCACATTTGTATTGGTTCTTGACATCTCTATGGATATCCATGTAAACACATTTAAGCCATCTTGCAACAATTGGACCAAGGTGTTTCATACTATAAGAGGAGCTAACCTTATGGCCTCACTCTAAGTTATTACCATTCAACAACACCTCAATGACTTTGGTGGTCTCCAATCTAGTTTGGGTGATTTCAAGCTATAGCATTTCCTCAGTTGTCTTTCAAGAGTCACTAGCTGCTTGCATGTAACATATTCTTGATTGTTAATGTCACCCCTAACTATGACCTCTTTCCCACTTGCATGGAACTTCACTACTGCATGATATAAATACACTACAACCTAGAAAATGTTTAGTGGTAGGTGACCAAAAATTGCATTATAGATGGTTGGTGCATCTATAAGGATGAAATCAACTATGGTAGTAAATTATTTCTCATCTTCTCTCCATTTCACTAAAATATTGATTATTCTTTTTATCTCTTAACTTTCTCCATAGAATCTAAAGTTGTTCAAATGTAGTGTGAGTTTTGAACTTTTTTTATTTCATCTATTCAAATTAGATTTATAGATTATTTAATAGAATTGTCGGCATCTATTAATATGCTAGCAATTTGGTTGTTGTTGATTAATGTTGTGATGATTATAGTGTTATTGAATTGGTTCCTTATTATAGGCTAATCCTTCTCTACAAAGCTAATAAGAATTAACTCCATATTGGGTACTCAAGCCTTGACCATCAAGTTCAACTCTCCTGACCTTAGTCAATTGAAGATAGCTCATCATGTGGACTTGACATCCATCATTTCTTTATAGATAACCTTGGTGGCAGCATAGGATAGTTTTCGTGATATATACTTAACTCTTTGTCTTATCTCAACATAAACTTTTTTAGCTTTCCATCTTTAATGAGTTACTCCACTAAAATTCTCAAATGTCAGCACTTCTTTGTGCCGTAGCCATGATCCTTGTGATAGGTGTAATACCACATCTAACAACTCAACCAATGGTGACCTGTTGACCCTCATCAATGTCAGGTGCTTGAAATATTTTTTTTATTTTGCATGACCCAAACTAATTCATCAACTAATACCCTTAATTGGGTTACTATAGATGGTAGTTTGGTTAGTACTCTTATTAATGGCAAGTTGGTTGTGGAAGTTCTTAATAAGTGCAATTCTAACTACTAACCTTTGTATAACATGCCTCCTCAATGGTTGATGAGTGCATAGCTCATTTGGCCTCCTTTCCATCTTTCTAACTTGCATCCTCTCTTAATAATGGAAAGTGAGTGGTGTCTACTTTGCTAGCATCTATTTGTGATTTTCTCATAATGATTGATCAAATTCATTATACTCTTCTATGTTTACATGATTATTGGTGAGTTCCAACAACTCCATCAACATTTTTCATTGTTGAAGGCTAAGGTAATATCAAAATAGGCCCTCCCTCGAGCTTTAAAAAAGAGCATCCTATGTAACTATAAGCTCAAGATTCTTGACTTCTAACACCTCCTTTTGAAAACTAGTAATAAACTTCCTTAGTGATTCTCCTTGATCCTAACACATTTATAGTAAAGCTTACAAACTTTCTAAAGGTATCTATTCACTATCAAATTAAGTGATGAATATCCTCTTAAACACAGTAAAGGATGTGAATACACTTATTAGCAGACATGAGAATCATCTTAAAGAAAAATCCTTGAAAGTTATAAAAAATAGATGACAATTAACCACATCACTGAGGTCAAGCAAAGAGTTAGTGGACTCAAAATAAGAAGATGAGTAGCTGGTCAATCCTCCCTCAGCATGACTCCAACTGAGGAATTTTACATTTTGGGTGTAACAAGTTTTAGTGATTCTCTTAGAAAGGCATCACCCAAATATCCCCTCATTCTCCCCTCATGGGTATGGTCTTCTCTTTCCTAATGTAATAGGACTCATCATTTGTGCTTTAGGCTAAGTGTAATACTTGGTAGTGGTGCTTGATTCTCAAAACTAATGAGTTAGAAAAACCTTTCCAACTTGCCCCATAAAGCCTCCTCTTGCATCCTCCCTTTAGTACCTTAGACTAGGCGAGTGATGCAAGCCTCTAAATTCAAGTCTTACTTTAGGTAAAGTGTTGTGTGGTTTGTTTCATGCCTACTAAGGTATCTCTAACAAGTTGTCATGTTGTTGAAGAGCTCAATTTTAACTATGGCATCAATCCACACTCACCTCACAAAAAAAGATCTTTGATCCAAATATTTTCTTGGAGTTACATTAGCCTTTATAAGAGTCTTGCTATGAAAAGTAGGGGCATATGATTAAAGAAAAAATGAGTGTTCATTATATCTAAATATAAGAATATAATTGTAATCTATGTATAAGGCCATTAAGTTTATAGAAAATTTTAGAGAGTATAAAGTATGCAAATTAAAAGTAGTTTAGGGAAACAATTTTTTTATGTGCCTTTAAACCCCTTATTTTTATGGTTAAAGGGTTACATATATGGTTATAGAAAACTTAAAAAGTAAATAAGAAAAGAGTACAAACTACAAGGACAAATAAGACATTGACATGTGTATAATATCAAGGTGTAGCTAAGGGTGTGGCCTCTAAGTGACTTGTCTCGTCGTGTGGGTCCACTCACCATGTTCCTAAGCTAGGGTGTGTTTGAAACCTTGAGTCCCTACTGAGTGATGAGTGCCTAATGAGTTATCCGGTAGAGGTTGCATGCTACTTTGTCGGTGAGTCCAAAGAGCTCTGTTGGAGAGGTTGGCAAAGCAACGAGATACTAGACTTTGGATGGATGATAAGTTCCCTATTCAATGAGTTGACGAGTGACCAGACGACTAGAGTTTAAGAGTCTTTTATTTAATATAGGTCATCCTTCTCCAAACAAGTCCAACTTATTAATGGTATACCCTAAGTATATAAATTTCTTTATTATTATTATTATTATTATTATTAGATCATTACATTATTTCTAAACCATAAAATTGATAATAAAAATATTTTAAAATTAAAATTATTACTATCTCAAGCTAAATCTTTTAAGATACTTTTACTTTCTTGTATTTTTTTAGATGTGGTATAAGATAAAGCCTTGTAGTTATCAAAATTCCCAAGTGATAGTGCATACATTCATTACATTACCAAGTTTATCATGCATTATAGGTATTCACTTAAAGATAAATTACTCGCATTAGATATCAAATTTCTTAGGGTAGAGCCTTAGATAGACATAATTTTAATTATGATTATAGAGTCTTAGTATTAGAAAGTGGCAGCCTGACCTAGACATGATTGTAAATCTAAAGTCAAGTTACTCTAGTTGCATATAACTGGTCTATCTTATTTCTTTCATTTTAGAAGCATTTCCCTACGCATGTAAAGATTACAAATTCTACATCTTCCTAAATTTTATTTTTTTTTCTTTGAAGAAGCAATAAATCTTAAAAATCTTTAATGTTTATTTTTTTTTGGTTTGAAGTCATAAGGCTAACCCTAGAAGAAATAATTTATGGTTGTTATTAGAGCGTTTCATAGTTCGGTTGGATTGATTACCTTCGCAAGCTAAATGACTAAAGGCCTAACAGCTTGGGATGACAAATTCACAAAATCTAGATTAAAATTATTTCTAACTTTTCTTTGATATCTTTCTCTTACCCATATACCCTTTTAAGCTAATCATACTCCTTGTTGAGTCTAATGATTCAATGATTATTATCACCTAAGCTTTTTATATATTGGCTTATCTTCTCACTTGACAACTAACTTACCCTCTATCTAGATTTTACCATGATGATTTTAATTATTAAATTATAAGTCATCCTTAGAAAACCTTAAAATAAAGAATAAAATAAATTTAAAAACATGTTTTTATTTAATAGAGTTTTCTTTAGACATGACCTCTAGTATAACTAACTAGAAGGAGCCTACCCTCTATAAGAGATTAGTTAACCCACATTTTATTGATTACTTTTATTAACATGATGATATGCATATGAATAAATGTTTACTATGAGTTTCCTTACAAGTTTTATTTTCTCATCTTCTCTTTTAAAATATTTTATATGAAGACTTTATCATCCTATTAATACCCTTTTCCCATACCAGTCTTTGTTGAAAATTCCTTATGTTTCCTCCTTTATTGAAAATTCCTTATGTTTTAAATCATTAAGAAGACCAATCCACATCATAAACTCATTAGAGTTTAATTTTCTCACTCATATAAAGATCTAAATAAGAGAAGGAGGTCAAGAATAACTTAAGCAACTCATGAGGAAGCTAAAGAATCTAATTTCATACTATAATATTTGGAAAATAAATGCCAAAATATATGAAAACATTTATTTATTAGAATGAAATTTTGGTGACTTTAGCCACCACCAACTAGCTGGATGATTAGAGATCACCTACTTAGATTAGGACATATTGCCATTAACTTTTATATATTTGGGTACATCTTGTGCAAATGGTTGAAAAGTTGAAGCCTAATTAATTTCCATTGAATGACCACTTGAGTAGTAGCTAGCCAACATAGTGACTAGGATAAAATTTTGGTCGAATCTTTTAATGATGGGTCCAAATAATCCATGGTGAGATGACACTTAGAGCCAATGCCAAGGGCATAAAACTTGGTTTGGTTTAAATGAGAATTTATATTGGTTAAAAGGGATATTAGGGTAATTTGGTCAAGTCATTCAGTCAGGGATAAAATGACTAGACTGAACTACTTTAACCCAAGAAAAGGGTTCAAAGATGGCATGAGGTCATCTTTTATTGATCTTTAGAATTTAGGTGGTCTAGATTTACTAGTAGAATGTGCCATAGGGTTTCAATAAAGTTTCCTATTCATAAGTTTTAGATATTTTATAAGTTGACTTAAGATTAATCTAATATGGTTAATTATCTATGTAAGCAAGTAAAGATATCTCAAGCAAATGGGCTTGATTATAGACAAGACATCTGTCATTTGGTTCAAGAATTATATCATTTGAATCCAAAGGTTCTACATAATGCTTAGCTATTTCAATGATTACTTTGGTTTAACCCATTGTAAAGTGAGTCAATAAGATTTCAAATGAGTTTTAAAGGTTTTAGGCTAGAATACTAAGGAATTTGGTTACATGCTTGACCAAACTAATGTTAATTTAATCTGTATGGTATGAAGGTCTATGGTAAGCTCTTAGACATCTTAAGGTTTTATTTAGTATTGAGTTTAGCTTTCATTTTAAGAATCCTAGTGTCTTGCTTTGGAATTAAATAAACTTATAATTGCTTAGGATATATTAGAAATCTAAGGTTATTGTAAGATTAAATAGATCTTATAGTATAGATCTAACACTATGGGATGTAAGGGGTTTTTATAGAGTAATTGTTGGACCAAGGTTTCTAATATTAGTTTTTAAAGACTATTAATAGCATTAGAACACCTAAGGATAATTTTGGAGAATTTTAAAACTTCATAGAACTAGTAAGTTGAAATTTAAGGTTTAAAGATTTTATTAGTTCAAGTCAAATCTAAGGTTAGAAGAAATCAACTTAAGAGATCCTATAAAGAGGGACTTATATTATAGAAGGATTCATTAAAGACCAAAGTTTACAACAAGAAATAATTTAGTCAACTTCACAAAAAAAAGAGATTAATAAATGGACCGCAATAAGTTTGATAAACTTAAAAAGTACACCATATGTATTGGTATTGACTAAAATAGTCAATAAGATCCAAAAGAATTTAAAGTAATTTTTGTAAAAATATATAAAAATGAGTTAATCTAACAATTTCAACTTTATAAAAACTAAAAAATTGATTGAGTTTGATTTATGATTTGACAAAATATTAACAAAATTTATAATTGATTAAACTTAATAATGTTATTAAGTAGATAGACATGAGTTACTTAGTGATACCTTGGACCTACTCTAAAAAGGGCAAGACTAAGATGGGTTTTATGAACTCAATCCTATCTAATTTTACTATTCAAATGTCAACCAATTAAATTAATTTTGATTTAATGGAGACAACATAGCCAAAGGAATTCAATCCATGGCAAGAGATGAATGTATTTTTAAATGAGAGTCTTAGATTTATTGATATTTAAACTAAGTTATAACATATCATAATGACTATACTAGAGATGGGTTTTAAGGACTTGAACCATTTTAGTTCACAAGTATAATTGAAAGGAAAGTGCTGAAGGATTTAAGTTCTTTAAGACTAATTATATGTTTATCAGTGTCTTAAGTTGAATTAGGTTTTATAATTCTAAGAGTTTTTAACAATAAAACTAAGATGGGGCTTTTAGAGGATTCAATCCAACATAGTTTTTCTTGTTAAAGTGTTCATATATTAAATCAATTATGAGAGTAGATTCATCAAATCCAAAATAATTGATTAAATAGATCTCTAAAATGGAATGTTATTAGGTTTATTACACTCAGAATGTAGTCTAAGAGTCTTACTCCTAATCAAAATTTACTTTTTTGTACTAATGGAATGTACTATAGCTTGAGTTCCATTACGACTAAGTGTAAGTTTATATGTGTCTAAGTTGAGATAGATTAGAACTAAGGATTTTCAATGACTAAATAAGAAAAACATTTATGGAGTTTTAAAGCCAACCTAAACATTCTAGTCAAATTATTGGCCTACTAAGTCAACCTTAGTATAACAAAGCCAATAGTAATAGGGAATATCTAGATTTGTAAATATTTAACTAAGGATAAACTAGATCTTATTAAGTTAAATTAAATCTTGTATGTCCATAAAATTGTGGCATGCTAAAACTAAATTAAATGCCAAACAAGAGAAATCCTAGTTGATGATTGAAAGATTTTTAAAATTTGTTCATCTTTGATAAATGAGATTTATCAAAGCATATTGGTTACTTGTATGGTGGAAATAAAATATTCAGTTGAAGTTTCATTTCAAACTTCAAATATTAGGAATAGCCCTAGTAAGAAATAATATTTCATCAATTTTATTTTTAAAAATAATCAAGCATAATATTTCTTAAAGTATTTTCATTAACAAGAAGCTTAGCATATTCAAGCTTATAATTAATTAATTAGTATGATACATCTTAGCAAACCTTTTCTAATATAAATAAGCTTTTCCACTTAGGCTCAAACTTACATCCAAATTTTTAATAGGCCAATATAGGCCTTGAAAGAACCAAGTCAAAGTCTCCTACTAAAAAAGTTATATGATAGACTAAATTGTTGTAAGCTTGAGCCATAAAAGATATATACAACTCAAGTTCTTATTAAATATGCAAATGCATCCTTTCACCAATAGGATCTTTCAACTAAAGTTGTGCATTCTATTCTATGGTTATTTCATCATGAATTATGATCCCTAGAGTGGAAAGTAGTACCTCTAAAGATATGACAACATGAGCCCCATAAATTAATGGAAATAGAGTTTACTATGATGGGATCCTGTAAATAGCCTAATAAATCCATAAGTCTTTAACCAACATCTCATGCATTTACCTCTTATTTTGATTCAATTTTTTTAATTAAATAAGTAAATAAGAATTTTATGGATGGCCTTTCCCAACCCATTAGCCTAAGTGTAATAAATTATTACTCCAATCAATTAATTTTTTATTAAAATTATTAATTTTAATGCATTTAAATGTAGACCCATTATTAGATATAATAAGTGAGATATAGAAAAATGATAGATGATATCATATTAAAAAAATTATTGTTTATGGTGAACATCGACCTCTAATAGTAATATTGCTTTACCAACTTGAAGAAATCATTAGTCGTTACTAGAATGAACTTATAACCTTTATAAGAAAGAGGGTCAATAGAACTAATAATTTTTATATCCCAGTCCTCAAAAGTCCATTAAATGATCATAGGGTGTAACATATTAAGTAGTTGATGCAAAATTATATTGTGTATCTAAAATTGATGGAAATAATGTGCAATGTGCATACAATCATTAATCATTAAAGGTCTATAATATCCAATTATCTTTATCTTTGTCTTCATATTTGTGACAATTGTTGACACTCACATAATTCTATATGTACTTTATTTATGTCCCTTTGAACATCATGTTTTTTAAGGCAACATAATCACATTTGAATATAAATCATTGATATAAAATGTCATTAATTAGCGCATATTACAAAGCTCTTTCTTGATAGATAAATATTTTTTAGTGTAGTTTTCCCTTTGATAATTATTGTTGAATGGCCATCGCAATTCAACCTCTTTATCATATATATAGTAAGAGCAACCGCACTATTAAACATACCTTTATTATTATACTCCATACATATAAAACTTAATAGTTCTAAACTTTTGTAGAATATAATCCTTAG
The DNA here is from genome assembly GCA_021442155.1 of Cymbidium sinense. NCBI lineage: Eukaryota > Viridiplantae > Streptophyta > Magnoliopsida > Asparagales > Orchidaceae > Cymbidium > Cymbidium sinense. The sequence goes on along the minus strand of CM038216.1, from coordinate 162,995,198 downwards.
AACAAGCAATTTATTTTATGAGCTTCGCTAGAGCATCCACTTTGAAATTTTCTTCTACATAAAATTTTAAATAAAGACATAATAAGAATTCACTTAAGGAGCTTAATTATATATAGATAATAATAGAATAGCTTAAGTATTAAGAATTTGTAAATTTAAATAATTTTGATATCCATCTAGGAAGTTTTGATGAAATTAATCTTTATAACATACATTATAATTACTAATTCTATAATTTTGAAAGCTTTATATTTAGCTTCATTTTTTGAACATAGCCCTAATTGATTGTAAGAATATCATAGTATTCCTTTCTTAAAAGTTACAAATATGATTTTGATTCTAACTTTCCTTATGAGGGTACATCATTGTCCATAACCCTTTTGAAAAGATGTTGCACTATTAAAATGTAACTCCTAAAAAGAGGTAACTTATACTCCTAAAATGATTATCATTCATGATAGAATTCTCAAGAATTTAATGTTCTACAAAGAAGTTGACTATAGCATATAATCTCATAATATGCAAGGAAATGAAGGATATATCAAATTGAAGCAAAATCATAAACCAACATGCCAAATATTCAAATAGGGTTAGAAAGGTTATAAGATATTAATAATAGTCCATTTTAGAAATTAAGTGTATCTTATGAGAAAGTATATAATGCTTTAAGTTTTATGTAATATTTAGTATGTAATGAGTGCTGACCTCATTAGGTTGAAGCCTATCATAAATTTTAATAATTACAAATCTATAGCAAAGAATTAGAATTAAAGATAGATTTTTTTATTATAGTATGGACAAGAGATAGAAGTGCCATCATGATGATGTAAATAAAGGAAGATAAGCTTAGAGTCTAGAAAAAGTATGTGTCTTTATGTATAAAGAGCACCATCAACATAAATGTGTCAAATCTATATGACATAAGCAAGAAAAAAGAGACTAAAACTACTATTATAATTAAATAAGGTTCGCTTATAGTCTCCTAAGAAAGTAATTTTTATTATTGGTTAAAATTTTTAAATATTATTTGAAACCTTAATTAAAAAATCTATAAAAAAAAAATTAAAAGGTTTTAAAATTATGGGTAATAAATCAGCATAAATTTTTTTTGAAAATAATGGATTACTATAAATATTTATGGGTCACTACAAACCTTTGCAGACTTCTACAAAGCATAGCTTTCATACATTAATTTTTTAAAAAGTTAGAACTTACAAAAAATAATTATTAAAGATTTTTATTGATATTTATGAGCCACCACAAAGCAATTAGCAGGTGCCCATAAAGTTTTGTTAGTCTCCATAAATCATAATTTTTAAGAATTAATTAATTGTAGACTTTAGCCATTTGAGATCAAGTGAATCCCCAAAATTATGTAGCTCTTGATTAACCACAATAGGAATATTAATATGAGAATATATATATATATATATATATATATATATATATATATATATATATATATATATATATATATATATATATATATATATATATATATATATATATATATATATATATATATATGAAGATTGTAGAGAGTAAACCTCAACAATAGTACTTATTCAAGTCTTTTAGAAGAGAATTTAGATATGACAAAAATTATGTTCACTAAATACCACTTATTTTTCTGAAAAACTCTAAAGAGTCTCAAATTATTGTAAAAAGATTTTTAGATATCTAATAATTTTACATAGTTTAGAATCATGGTATTCTCAGAATAGTTTATCATTCCAACTTCTAAGATATTCTAATACTACCTATACTGATGCCAAGTTAATTAAAAGAGCATGTTAAGTACATGTAATTTTTTAGACTCTCACTTTTATGTTAGTCTAGTAAGAAGCAGAACTTAATTGTGCTATCCATTGTAGAGGTAGAATATGTCAATGCATAAAGGTGTGTTTCATAATTATTATGGATTACACAACTTGAAGACTATGGACATATTTTAGAAAAAAATTTGATTAAGTTCAATAATATGAGTGAATAAACTTAATAACAAAAAACAAATTATACACTCCAATTTTGATATCCTTTTATCAGAGATTATATAATTTACGGTGATGTTGCCAAAGAGTACTCTTTTAAATTCAAGGAATATTTTTTCATAGGTTACTATAAATTCATTAATAAAAGATAAAGTTACAAAAGTTGCCTCTAACAAATGGCAAACTTATATTGTCTGCAAAAGAAAAATGCTTTACAATGTCATTTATGGAAAGAGAAGTAGTGTGGTTGATCTCTCCTTGCTTGGCTATGTAGTCCACTATTCTATTACCTTATTTAAATATGTTGGTGGGATTAATATTCATTTGTGAGGTGATGTTCCAAATAATTTTAACAATGTAAGTTAGGGGTGTCTTTTTTCTATGAAAAATTTGTGTCAAGCTATAAGAGTCAGTCTCTATCCAAATGGGATTATTAGGAAAAACATGGGAGATTTTAAGCGCAAATAATAAACAATCTGCCTTAGCATAAAGTGAATTCACTACTTTGCATGTTTGTAGAACACACAAATAATCGTTCCTTTTTAGTCCCTTAGGATTCCTCCAAAGTTAGCCATCTGTTTATTGTTCTTGAATGATCAAGAGAACAAACTGTGCAACAAGTCTGCACTTACCTTTATAAAGCATAGAACAATGAAATTTCTAGCAGCTCCTAACTAAAAAAAATTGATGATTTTCTATTCCTGGGATATGCTAATAGAAAATAAGAATTCAAAAATACATTATATTATTTCTTGAGTATTAATGCCAGACCAAATATATCATAAAGCTAAGTTTGGTATTAAGACTCTTTTTCGTTTACATGAATTGTGAGTTGTTGACCTCTTCCACATAAGTAAAAGTTGAGAAGGGACATATAATGTTTGCTTGTGCAAATGGATATTAAATAGCCCTTCTAGTATTCTCCAAATAGATTTAGATTTTTTGTAGTGTAATAATAAGTGATTTATCATTTCCAAGTTGGGGCAGTGCTGACATCTAGAGGCTAGTGTAATGCCTTCTCCATTAGCCTATTAATGATTGGAACAACCACTAGCAGAAGGGCATAGATGCTCACAGCTTTGGTTCCACAAGAGATTACCCCATATATAAGGTGTATGTGTATAAATATAATGCTTTAGAGAGGGATTAATGATTGTTTTCCATTATAATCAAAGCTTGATCATAAATGTTATGTGCAATTTGAATCTACATTATGTTAGTAAAAGTTTTAGATGAAAGAACATTAAGGAATTCATTCTCATTCCAAACTAGATTTCCTCCTTGCTAGTTTAAAAGGTCACATAACATCTAGTTATTAGAGTGGTCCAACTGGGAACCATAGAGGGGCTCTTCATGTAGCCATGTGTCATGCCAAAAATTTATCCTTTTTTCACCAATTTTCCACCTAAGAAATAGTACACTACTTCTAGTTTTTAACATGCTCCTCCAAAGGGTGAGTCCTTATTTGGTTAAGCTAGCATTGGATGTGTGTCAAAGCAATACTTTTCTATCACTAATTTGGCCCATAGATTGTTTTGTTATTTAAATTTTAGCAAGTGGTTCATTATATTATATAATATGTTGTCTTGAAGGGAATTGAATCCACGTCCACCATTCTCTTTAGGTGTACAAATCCTCCTTCAACTAGTCTAATGGTACCCTCTTTTATATTGATTCCATAAGAAAGTGTCGAATAAGAATTCAACCTTCTTTATGCTCCAATAGGCTTATTAACCTTCAAAATTTGCAAAGGGATTGAGTTAGGATGATTTTGATAAATGTAAGTCTTCCTTTAAAGGAAAGAAGTTAATTTTCTCATGATAACATTCTATTTTTAATTTTGAAAATAATATCATCAAGATAAATTTTCTTAGTACTTCCAATGAATAGAGAATTTCCCAAGTATTTTGTCAAGGAGATTTTCAACTATGACCCTAGTGTAATTTTAAATCCACCTTGTTGGCATTAAAGATTTTATTACTATAACAAATATTATATTTCTATTTCTTGAAATGCATTCTAATAGTATCCTCAAATCATTTTATTACTCTGTAAACTTTCTTGATAAACTTTCTTGATCCATTGCAGATGACTAATACAAACATAAATAAGATACAACTATGCCTCCTTTCGTGTGCAATTAGGTGAAAGGGCTTGTCATGATTAGTTGGTTTAGTAAAGTTCACAAATAGTCCAGTGCAATAATGAAGATGTTAGTAAGAGGGGATCTCCTTGCTTAAGTCCTCTTTTGGATTTGAAAAAAAGCTAGCTTTAGCCCTATTAATTATGAATGTTTAGTCATTGTTAGAAATAATCCTCATGATAAGAGATGATGACTTAGGGCAAAAAATTTTAGCTGTTAATACCTGATGGATGAATTGACAATTGATGATGTCAAAAGCTTTATGCAAGTCCTCTGCATTTGGTGTTCAACCTCTCAAGATTTCTTAAGTAAGAAAAATAGTTTCACTAATGTCTCTTCCTTTGGTGAAAGCACTTTGGTTAAGGAAAATATGATCAAGTAGCAACTCTTGTAACTTGTTATTCACAATTTTACTAATGACCTTATTGATTGTACTGGAGAGGCAAATTGACCTAAACATGTTCCATTTGATGCAAGAAATATGTCTACAAACTATAGTTGAAGAGAAAAAATAGTTTGGCATATTGTCACCACTAAAGAAATATTAGATGGACAAAGACACATCTATGCCAAGAATTTCCAAAGAAACTTGATAAAAACCAATTGTAAAACCACCTGGACTCACTGCCTTGTCTATGCAAATAGAGTAGAAAGCCCTCTTAATCTCATTTTCTTCAAGGATGCACCATAGGTCAATAGGCAAAGGATGTTTGTTGAAAAAAATATTTTGATTTGTTTGAACATAGGTTGATATGTTATCAGGTGTTGGTAGATTGTCGAAAAAGGTCACTACAAAGTCATCAATTTCCTTGTGACTAGAAATACCTTGGTCTAAGTGGTTTTTCAACTTGACTATGGTAATTTTTTATCTTCGCTTTTTGATCAAGGCGTGAAACAATTTGGTGTTATGCTCTCCCTCCAAAAAGCGCATTCTAATAGGTTTTTGAGCCCAATAAAAGCATAATAAGTTTCTCCTCCAACATAGCCATGACTTAATTTAGTGATCATCATTTGTAGCAATAAATTGTGCTTCTAAACCATCAACTTCATTCTCAGACTTTTATATTTATGATTGTAACTACCCAAACACATTTTTGCCCTAGATTTTGGGTTCTTTAGATGTAGATGTGTATAGCATCCAAAGTGTAATCTAATTATTTTCCATATTATTTATATTCCATGGCCTCTTAATGAAAGGTAAAAAGTCCTTATTTTGAGTCCATATATTATAAAATCTACAAAAAGGATTTTTTTTTTTTGTTCTTTATGTGGCTTCAATGTTGATTATCATGGGCACATAGTCAGATGTAAGTCTTAACAAATAGTGGATTATGATGTGCATTTGAGTTATCCAAATAGTATTAAGTATAACTCCATCAAGTTTCTCATGTACTCTCCCCCTCCTCTAATTGAGTTTAAACCCTATGGAACTTGTATCAGTAAGTCCTACCTTAAGTATAAATTTGACAAATTTGGCTAGTGGATTATAATTAGGAGTGCTCCTCCTCTTTTTTCTTCTAAGTTAGATATCTTGTTAAACTCTCCTCTAGCCAATAATGACAAGTTGATTGACGAACCAATCTTTATAATGTTATCCCACAGCTTTTGTCTACCTTGGTGTGAACATGTTGTATATATTACAGTAGCAAGAGCTGTCTCCTTGTGAGATCTTCATATAATGAAATTTAGGATGATCAATGAGTATGTCAATGAGATATATTTCTTTCCATAGCAACCACACTTTGTTGTAATTTGCATGAAAATTCTACATCTTTAGGTTCCTAAGCAATCTTTGATGCCTCAAGGATTTCTACAACACTTAGTTTATGTGTTTTTATTAAGTGTTTTAACCTTACTCTAGATTTGGGCTTCATAATGCACTAGCATTCCAAAAGAGGAAATTAATCATTTGGTGGATTGGTTTGCATGTTGCTAACAAATTCTAATAGATTACCTATGCTATTAAATATTCTTGTTGAAGTGAACTAATCCTTTAGTATCCCTTTTAATTTTATTAATCCTTTATATTTTCTCACTTGGTTCCATCCTTCATTGGATTTCAATTTCAAATTCTATAATAGGTTTCTATTAAAACTAATAATGGAAGGTGGAAATTCTTCAAATGGTGCAATGAATTTGTAATGCCCCTTTCCATGGTTTGCTTTCCCTTTCGTTGTTTCCTAGTGATTATAGATGAAATAATTATTTCTTGTGATACCATGATATTAGCATCTATTGCTGCATTCCTATTGGTCTTCGCCTCTTGATAAATCAGTTCTTGAGTTAATTGGTGAATCTCATTCATTGTTGATTCTCCAAGTGAGGCATCAATTGTTTTGATTTCATTGAATGGTATATAGATATGTATTGTTGGGTTGTTAAATTTATAAATTAGCAGTATTTACATCCTTGATAACAATTTCTTGCAATTTGCGGACCTCATTGGACTGTAATGGAGCAGTTACAAGTTGTTGCACCACTACATTTTCAGGTTGTTGCAATGTAATAATGTTTCCTATTTCATTTTGTGGTTGTTGGGCTAAACATTTAGATATGGTGTGGTTAAATATTCGACAATGGAGGTAGTACTTTGCATGTTTTCAAGAACCATATTCTACCAATATCCATTCCTTTGGGTACCAATCGATACTTCCTCATTGAATTCAACAAGAACTCAAGCTATGGAAGTTCTTAAAAGGGTGGTCATAATGGCCAAGTCCATCCTCAAAAGCATCCCATTAATAGCAAAAATAGAAAATAATAGTTGCTTATTAAGGAAGTGGATTTTAAGGTTAGGAAACTGAACCCAAATGGGGATGATTGGCAATTTAGCATCTAGTGAGAAATCTATAGTCCTTCAAGAATTCTTAAAGGTATGTCTATAATGTAGTAAACTATCTTGGTGAATATACAGGCATAGTAATTCTCATTACCAAGCCTTATAAGGAAGTGCCTATGATCAACGAAACCTAGTGACCATTTGCCACTTAGTTTGAGATCATTTAAGAAGGCATGAGCATCGACCAAGAAATTTTTTTGACAGCACATTTGCTAATAAAGGAGAATTTAAACAGATCAACAAGCTTATCTATTTTATCCTCATATAAGAACACTATAGGTTTACCATGTTTCCTTACATTCATTTTAATGAAGGGTAACTTGGGGTTCTTGCATGAAGCCTTGAAGCTTTCATAGAAGGAAGGTAGGAAATCATTAAAAGAATCATCACCAGGTTCAAAGCTACTGCATAAGAACATTTCTCCATCACTAAGAGAAAAAAATGTAACAATATCCTTAGGATGTAAAATAATGAGACACACCATAAAGTTGAACAATATAGATCACTAATTGCTTAAATCTTTACAAAACCAATAGCTTATGATCATTTTTATTCACTTAAATGAAAATTAGAAATGCTAGATCCCCTATTTTATATACTATCCAATGATTAATATTATAATATGATACCTCTAAATACAATTAGGATCTAAATGATAATTGGTTAAAAAAACATATAAAAATTAATTTCACCAAATAATAGATACCTACTAGCCATGACAAGCATTCACTGTGAGCATCATCGAACCTTAAAAAGTACCCGCTAATTCTATTGTAATTGAGTTATTTATTCATGGTTGGCTCTATATTGAATCAAAACTTTTGACTCTTTGGAGAATAAGAAATGCAGCTAGATAATCGTGTTGACCTAGTAATTTTCATATGCTTAATCAAGCAAATATATTGAAATTAGCAAGAATAAGATGCAGCGTTGTAAAAATAAGAGTTGGAAGTGCACGGATCGTGACCGAAATTGATCGAGATGTCCTTCGATGGTAAAATCAACTGTGCTAATGTGTTCAGAATATCAAAATCAATTGAAATTGATATTTCACACCGATCAATTATCATCCAATGAAAGAAAATAAATAGAATAGGCAATTTCAAGCATATTAAAGTCGAGAGGCCTCGACGTTATCCAAATGAACTCCTTTCATAAAATAGACTGTGTTGTTGTCGCCAAAATATCGAAAACTATTGAACAAGATCTTTCGCAGTCAATTAAGTCAAGTGTGGAGCAAATAGCAAGCCTCTGAGTGCGATGACGCCTAAATTGACCTCAAATTTGCTTCGATCTACCTCGACATTCCCCAAATGACCTTCAATCGTAAAACGGATTATGCCGTTGAATCCAGAATGTCAAAGTTGCCTTGAAATGACACATATATTATGTGGGTTTGATTTCGGCAAAATTCATAGGAACTTTGATGTAATATTATGAAAATTAGACACCCAATTTAATTAAATATAATTCAATTTAATCTTAATTATTAAATCATAATATGATTAAATCAGAATTTTTGCATGAATAGGAAGTGGTAATCAGATTATACTCTTCTCATAAATGCTCCTCAATCACGTTCGAAATTGCACTCCAATTTAAAAATCCCGCCTAATCTCATATGGAAATCCATTAATCAGGTAATTAAGTTCATTAATGAGGATTATTCTCCAATGATTTAAGCAAACGGGAAGCTCGGTTCGGGCCTCATACAAAGCTAACCCTACTCACGCTCCAGATAAGGATTTCTTTCATCAGATCCGAGCCCCTTCCTCTCTCACGAGGCCAACGGCCTTCATCCTTCTCTCCATTCGCTTCACGACTACAAGTCAAATGAACTCCTTCCTCTTCCTATCCTCCCTATTTTCCGCACAAGCTTCAGCCCTTGGCTACCTTCCCATTTTCCAACCGCACGACATCTCTCAGTAGAGTAACTTCCTCCCTTCCTTCCTATCCCATTTCTCCTCACCACAACCTAGCTCTTCGCTCTATAATGGTAACCAACTCCATTCCTGTTTGCACTGCAGCATAGAAAGCCGAATCCCACATCCAAACCCATGGTCGTCCAACAAAATCATGTCCCTCCCTGTTCGAAGAGCCATTGATTTCCTCTCAGCATTCCGTCCCCTCAAGCCGTAAGTCCTATTTTTCCTTCTCCGGCCTGCCCTTTTCATAAGCGAGGGCAGCCGAAAGGAAACTCTACCATCAGGTAGGTTACTCTCGGCTTCCCCTCCTATTTCCTCATTTAGGTCTCTTGTTCTGCCCAGCACAACCGTAAGCCCCCACAAAGTGTTTATCCTCTTTGTCGCGATCAAGAGGGAAATCCATCATCAGGCACAGGTTCCTCTCAATTTACGGCATTTCCCCCACATATTCAACCAAAATAATTAACCCGATAATCTATCATATTCAATTCTTCCTAGCCGAACTCATGCAAAATTATTATTGTTGTCATTAGTGGATGCGTTCAAATGCTTGAATGTGTAAAAAGAAATTTGTATGTATATGTGTTTTTTTATGCAGGTTTGAAGACCTCATCATGTTCATCAGGGCGTGATGAGATGAAAATCGACCGAGGTGTTTTAAAATATCAACTGCCACGCTTATCAGGACGTAATGGGTAGGCCAAAATTGTTAGATGCAGCCTCCCTATGTCAAAATATTGCCGAAATTCTGATTGAATTTTGGACTTGTGAAAAAAAGAGGAAGAATCAAGATTTATTTAAAAAGAAATCGAGCACATCAAAAATACAATAATCTAAAATGAAATTTAATTATGTTAAATTGTAAAATATCATAAAATAAACATAAATATGAATTTCAAGAAAAAATTGAAATAAAAAAAGAAAAAGAGTTTACAATGAATTTGAAGTAAATTTAAAGATTATATTTCAAATAAAAAAATGGATTGAACTCAAACAGATTTATGCACTTGAAATGAACTGAATATTTTGGTAATAAATATAAATTTAGCACTTCAATATCTTATTTTAATTAATTTAGAAGATGATCTGATTGAATATCCAATGAGAGCACAGAAGATCTTCTTAGAATTGGAATATAGTTTTCAAATTATAATTCACGCCAAATGAATTTAAGAAAATCAAAGAATTCATAAGAGATTTTTTTATGAGAACAAATATTTGCTAATAAACATAATCAATGAATTCTTGGAAAATATTTGAAGCATATTATTCGTCTTATCAAATACTTGAATTGGATCAAGGAAAAATTTAATAGAGTTTATGATAAGTTTGAGAATTGTCAGTAGATATAAATGAGAGTCTATTGAATATTCAAAGACTAATCAACTTTGAATAAAAGAAAATAATTAAATGTAGTTCCAAGGATCTAATTAGCTATTAAACTAATTTAAAACACCTTCAATCACCACCGGATCTACAATTCTTCGTATAAGCAGACAGAATGTGATATTAAATTAAATGCTATACTAATTATGGATCTTCCTTCAATCCAAAAATAATAAAAAAAATTATTCTAATTATGATTTTTAAAATTAATGATTTCATTAATTAGATGAAATTATCTAAGTCATAAACACCTGCATGTGCTCGGATATAGAGATTTAAAGTGCAAATTTTAATTTCCAAAAGAAAGTTTAAGTTGAGAAATAAATATGAAATTAATCTCATAAGTTAGAAATAAAATTACCTAAATTATTAAACACCCGTATGCGCCCCGACACTCATACCAAGCACCTAAACTTTATATCTAAGGATGTTGTGTAGATTTAAAAAAAAAATAGGGAGAATGATGAAATCGATTCAATCCTTTATGACTATATGCATGTAAGCTAATGAATGTCTCCATATTCTAATTCAAATCAATGAAGGATATAAATATTCAACTCCATAGAATATGATCACAATAGGCCTAATTCTCTACGCATGAAATAGTATTGACAGGGTCTACTAACTGATCAGCTCCTAAATGAACTTAAATTACAGTAGATCATAAGACCCAATCCTCTATATTTGCAATGGAGTTGATAAGGTCTATTATGATATCAATTTTCTAAAGAATTTAAATTGCACATCGTCATGACCAAACCTCTACTAGAAATAAGTAGAGTTGATAAAGTCTACCCAATGATATGAGTTGATTGAAGATATCAATTAGAGGGGTAACTATTATCAAAATATTTATGATATTATAGTTAATATTTATCAAAAAAATAAAAAATAAAAAAAAAATATTATCAAAAGGAAAAGCTTCTTTTAATAAGAATAGGTGGAGTCGAGCAAAGAAAAGATAAAAAATAAGAAGATTATATAAACTTGGTTTAGATGTAAAAAATTGGATAATTGGGAAAGATATAAAGTGGCGTAGAGATTCTAAGAAAGCAATATATGTTGCAAAAAAAATTTAGCTTTTAGTGATACAATGATTGATAGATTAAAAGAAGGTGAAAGATGTATGTATAAGCAAGCAAAGAGAGAGGAGAAGTAAAGACATAGTCAAGCGGGGTATTATGAAAATAATAAAGTGTTTTCTTAAAAAAGATATCGAAAATAGGTGGATGAGATATTTTGATAAACTTTTCAATGATGATCCGAAAGACGATTGATTTTAGAACCTTAATACCCTAAACAATAATAGAATTTCATTTCTATCGTCAGATTAGTAAATCAGTTAGAAGCTTTAAAGAAAATGAAATGTGGAAAAGTCGTAGGACGGATAATATTCCAATAGATGTGGAAATGTTTAGGAGATCAAGGATTTTCTTTTACAAAATCTTTAATGTTATTTTAAAGACTAAAAGATGCCGATGAGTGGAGAAAGAGTCTATTGGTTCCTATCTTTAAGAATAAAGGTGATGCACAAGAGTGTGCAAATTATAGGAATTAAGTTAATGTGCCATACATTAAAATTATGGGAGAGAGTAATTGAGCATAGTTACGTGATACTGAAGTTTCGACAATCATTTGGTTTCATGCCGTAGATCTACTATGGATGCTATACATTTGTTAAGAGGGTTGATAGAAGCATAGAGAAAGTAAGAAGGATCTACATATGATATTTATTGATTTAGAGAAAGCTTATGATAAAGTCTCAAGAGATGTTCTTTGGAGAGTTCTAGAAACGAAAAGAGTTAATATTGGTTATATTCAAGTTAGGATATGTATACTAAAGCATTTGTGTCCAAACACAAGGAGGATTGACAAAATATTTTCCTATTTCAGCTTGGATTACATCAAGGATCAACATTAAGCCCTTATCTTTTTACTTTAGTTATGGATGTTCTTACGAGGCATTTACAAGAAGATGTTTGTATGCTTCTTTGATGACATTCTTCTTGTTGATAAGACTAGAGGGAGTCCAGAAACTTGAATTATGGAGGTCAACTTTAGAAAGGTTTTCGTTTAAGTAGATCTAAAGCGAATATATGGAGTGTAATTTTAGTTGTAGAAGTTTTAGTGATATAGTGACTTTAGGTGATCAAGTCATTAATAAGAGTGATTCAGATATTTAGGCTCTATTGTCCAAAATGATGGTGAAATAGATGGAGATGTTATTAGTAGAATTCAAGTTGGATGGTTGAAGTGGAGGAATGCATCCTATTATGTGATAGAAAAGTTCCACTTAAACTTAAGGAAAATTTTATAAGATGGTGGTAAGACCGCAATGACTTATGGTGAATGTTGGCCAATAAAAGAGAAGCATAAGACTAAGTTAAGTGTTACAGATGAGGATGCTTAGGTGGATGAGTGGCTTTACTCGAGAGATAGAATGCAAAATGAGTATGTTGGGAAAAAGTTGGAGTTCAGCAGATAAGATTAGGAGAGTCGCCTTAGATGGTTTGGCCACATAAAGTCGTCCGATGACCCGATTAGGAGAGTAGATGCATTAGATTTGCCTTTATGTTAAGAAAGGTAGAGGTAGACCAAAAGACTTGGTTAAGATGTATAAATAATGATCTTAGTATACTTGAATTAGATGAGAATTTGACACATAATAGGACACAATGGAGACGAAGGATTCATGTAGCCGACCCCACCTAGTGGGATTAAGGCTTGTTGTTGTTGTTGTTGTATAGTTAATATTCTCAAATTCAAAATACTCAAAATATAAATCTAGATTTGATCATTTATTATTAAATTAATAGAATCGATATGAAACAATAAACTAAATGATTAAGCAAACTTATATACCCTGATGATGGTCGCGTTGATTGAAAATCTCAACCGAAGGGGATATTATCATCAAAAGATACTTGAGCTCTAAACTAATTCATCATAAAGCTAAATTTCAACTAAGTAAATATTTGAACTAAATAAAATTTATTATTTAAATACTTAAAGTAAATAATTCATCCGCCCTTCCACCATCGTTTGAGATGATTAAGAAAACTCAAATACATGTGAGCTAATGTCAAGTCAAATAAATCATTATGTCAAACTCAATTAATCTTACGCTAAGGACGTACCCATCATATGTCATGGTTTGTGAGCTCCACATATGATGACGACAGAGTCCTCTGATGGTTGTCCAAATGCATTCATTATATTATGGTTACGTTATACCTGTTCTAATGCTCTTGAGTTATGAATCATAGGGTATATTCGATAGGTATAAAGCCCTTTTGTCAACTAAGGTGGGTTTAAGCTTATCTCCTTAGACAAATACCACCATATGTTTACAAGGATTGCTTAGACGACGTAACTCATGGTTACTAACAGGGGTCATTCGATCAGGTTAGGTCAACTACCTCCTCTTACTAAGTAGACTAGGGACCACAATAGTCTGGGATGACGGAACCATGAGATCTAGATCGAGCACGTCATCATTTCCCCAACCATATGTTTTAAGTTAAATAATAGTGAATTTCATAAATTCTAAATCTCAAATTTCAAAACTCCACATGCTGCTACTATACGCTACGCATTTAGTGATCTAACGACTATCCCTAATTGAAAGTTCTCTCTCAACATTGGGAGGGGTAATTAACTATAAGTGCTTGCGCCAATAGGAAACCTGGAAGGAGATCTAAAGTCCTCACAAAATGAGGGTGAAATCTCTGGGTAGTGTCTTATCAATTATTCCATCTGCCTTCTGAAGATTTGATCGACATTAATTCAAACTCTCTTTATCGAGAGGTCGGATGTAAATTTTTGGAAGCCCCAGATAGCTTTTGACAAATCTTTCTAAAGTTCTATTGTGTTCAATGATTTTAAATAGATTTGTAGTTATTGACCTGTTCATTTATTTTTGAATTTTGAAATATCACAAAACCACTAAATTACCATCTATAATTACTATTCCTATTCTAGACACTCATTTCACTCAACTGCCATATTTTTTTCATTAGCTAAGTTTTATGAAGGAATGTGTTTTATAGTGAAAGCAACTCAAGTTATGATACCCTTTTCCTAATATTTCTCTCCTTCTCATTTATATTTATTTTCCCTTTTAATAATAGATTTCTTCATTTCTTAATCATATCAAATTCTATATCTATATATACCCATGTCATCAGATCTATAACCCCCATAGATGTTATTGTCACCAATATGGTGAGGTGTCTTCATCTACTTATTGAGCCCCAAATGCATCTCATTCCAAAATCAATCATGTTTCCATCAACTTACCCAAATGCTTACATTGATCTATCCATAAATCAAGATTATGATATTATCTTTTGTTTCATATGTCTAATTAAGTCATCTTGATATAATATCCAACACTTTTTTTCATTTTGAGTTCATCCATATTTTCTACAATAGTACTATAAAAGAGTCTAAACATGTACATGCCTATGAATGTGCCTTTTCCATCAAGATCATTAGGGATAATATCTTGTTGCCTATTATTCAAGATGGTGAAGAGATTTGGGGAAATTTTCAAATACTATATCATTAGTCTACCATCAATGTAAAACTCAATAATTGTCCTTCTAATGAACACATTACCTTTATCACACTAATTTTCAAAAATTCCAATATTATTATTTAATAAAATCCAAAATATAATTTCTAGCATCATGCATCAAATTATGTATTTGTATGATCCCACTTATCAATGCACTCATAATCTCATTTTTTTGCCATATGATTGAAATTTATCATCCATTGCCTTTCTCCAACCATCATCTCTCTTAATATGGAAAAACTACTTCGAGCTTACCCCTTCTTTTAGCATGCAAGGATAGCTTGCTAATATCTCATGAATAGTTTAATTCGTTGATCTACAAATAAAATTGAAGATCAAATAAAAGCTCAATATAGGAGGCCACCACCAAAAGATGTTATTTATTATGAAGAAAGAGCTATCACTAAAGATAATAAAGGATTGGACAAATGTTAAGTATCTCTTCCTTATGTGTTAGTTAAATGTATGCCACTATGTTCCTTGTTATTTTAGTTAGTGTTGGTTTTTTTTTAAACGTCTATATCCCTACCATTTTGCTCTGACAAAGGAGAAAAAAAGCTTGAGAAGGATAATTGTGAGTCTCTTAGCATGGGTGTGAGAACGAGTATTTTATATTAAATTATACATAATATGTTTGTTGCTAGAAATTTTGTGAGATATGATAGCTGTTGTAATCATTATGTAATATGTTTGTTGTTATAACAATATTTTTATTTTCCTTATCATATTTTAGATATGATTAAACTAATTGTTAATGCACTCATAGTGAAAAAATTATTAAATATATAAACTTTGAAAATTTCAATTTTATTTTAATAATTGAATACGACAATGAGAATGATATATTATCTTTGAAGATAGAAATATCATTCTATAATGGATTCAATGATTACAATAAAAAAAAGATTTCTTTTTAATTATTAAATCTAAATATTGCATAGACAAAAACATAATATTTGAGAGATAAAAATTTTTTTCTACTATAGATTTAAATATAATAATATAGATATTTTCAATTTTTATTTTGTTTATTAAGATGAGATTTATTTTGATTCTAGAGTGAGGGCTACCTATAAAGGGAAAAACTTTATATTTAAGTATATTTTATAAATAAAAATTTCTAGGAAAACACTTGAATAATGTAGTGGTAAATAATTGTATGACTTTTAAATTTTAATTTTAAGGATTGATAACTTAGAATTTCAAAGGAATTGGTTCAAGTTTTGGAACAATTTTTAGAGGTTGAAGAAGGAAGGGTAGAAAACACTAAATATTAAGAAGCACAAAAGCACTACAATTACTCTATTATTGGGGTTTAAATTTTAGGTATTTGAATTTATTTTTGTTTAGGTTGTTCAATGTATTAAAATTTTGGGACATATTTAATCAACAATAAATCACTAAAGTGAAAGAGGTGAGAATCTATGATGTAGTGAAAATGATTAGCCTCGGACCCTAAACTAAGTTCGGTGTAATTCTAGTATGCTCCTACCACCAAGAAGTGGTAGTTACACTCATTGGTCAAAGTACTCTACATGTGCTTGTGTGTGAGGACAGTGTATGAAAGTAAGGAATGTAATCAATATGAATGTAGATGGACAAAAAACATAATCATTTCTACATCATTTTGAACTTATCTGTTTTATTTTATTTAATGAATTTGTATTCCTAAGAGCCTCCTATAAATGTATGTTGAGACATCATGATAGGTGTGAAAGTTACATGTTCATTGTTGCCTTAGACTATTCATTAGACACATATTTTGCATAAAAATTAAAAAATTTTGTGGCACTTATTATTTAAATTTTAATTCTTGTAGATCTCGATGGAGGGAGTAAACTTTTGTAAATAATGAATAAATCATGTGGAGAATCATCTAGAGCAAATTTAGAAGTGATGGTTGATCTAGAGCTCATTTAGTGTTTGGCACATAACCAAGGGCCTAGGTGCCCATTTGTAGGTCACAAGACAGAGAAACTAATAATTTGGCACTGACCCCTAGCACTAACCCATGGCACTTGGGTACCAAACTCAAATCAGATAGGAGATCAAGATAGAGAGCCAATGCCTAGGAACTAGACCCATAAGCTAGAAAATGCATAAATAGAGATCTTGGAGCCCAAGTGCCTGACCCTAACTCCTATCCGTATACCAAATGTCTACTCTAATTTCCCAAAAATTTACTTGGGGTTCTTAACTATTCAAAGAGATCTCATGCAACACTATATAAGCAACTCTTATAAACAAGTTTAGGGACTTCATTGGCCATCATTTACCTCTTTTTCCAAAGATTTTAGAGAAGAAAAAATTTCGAAGCTATTATATGATCTTTAGAGGAGCCATTAGAAAAAAAAAATTTTAGGGGAAAGCACACAATGTAATGAAGAAGATAATCTCAGAGATTTTTCTCCTTAGTTTTTCTTTCTTCTCTCCATAGACTTTTATTGTAATAATGTTCATTCTTAAGTTTCTTATAATTTTTTTTATTTCATCAAAACTTGAAATCCTAAGTTTATGGTAGCTTGAATAAAAATGCTAGAGTCATTGCATCGGCCTGCGCAGTGTTAAATAAGAGGATTCTCACATTATGGACGGATGCAAGCAAAGAAGTTAGTCCATGAAACTAGAATTAGGATCTTGGAATATACTCTTTACGGTAAATTAATAGAATTAATAGATATTATACCATAGAAAGATAAATATTTTATGTGTTCAAGAAACTAAATTTGGTAAGAAGGCCAAGGAGATTGATAGTTTAGATTTTAAACTTTGATATTCAGGTAAAAGTCGAACTAGAAATGGTATAGGTGTAATTATAGATAAAAGTTGGAAGGATAATGTTATAAGTATTAATAGATGTGGAGATAGAATTATAGCTTTAAAGATTATTGATACTAAGATTATCATGTTATAAGTGTCTATGCTCTCAAGTTTTGGAGGTAAGCTCAAAAAAAAAATTTTGTAATGAATTAGAGGGAATAATACAAAAGATACATCTTGAATAAAAAAGTATTTATTGGGGAGATTTAAATGGACATGATAGTAGAAGATTTAAAAGATTCATATTGGTGACATGATTGGAATGACTAAGAAAAGTAGACTATATTAGATTTTTCTTAGCTTAAGATTTTGTTGCACTTTTATTTAAGAAAAGAGATGAACATATTATTACTTATAAAAATAGATCTAAAAACAGTGATTGATTATTTTCGATAAGAAAAATAGATCGCTTAATTGTAAAAGATTGTAAGATCATTCCAAGTAAAATTTTAAGTACCCAACATCTATTAGTTTTTGATTTTAAGATGAAAGATTATAAGAGAAAAATAAACTAAATTATTGTCTTGATTAGATGGGGACACTTAAAGAACACAAATAAAATATTTTAAGAGCAAGCTACAAGAAATTAGAATTTGGGATGTTCATAAGGAAATTTAACGTTATGAAAAAATATCAAGTGAAATTAAGAATTGCTAAAATGTGCTTGGAGAATCAAAAGGAAAATATTCTTTTAATAAGAATAGTTGAGTCGAGTCGAAAAAAGATAAGAAATAAGAAGATTGTTATAAAACTTGGTTTAGATGTAAAACTCTGAGAATTGGGAAAGATATAAAGTCGCATGTAGAGATTCTAAGAAAGAATATATGATACAAAAATTTAGCTTTTAGTGATTTACAATATATTAGACCAAAGAAGGTGAAAGATGTATGTATAAGTTAGCCAACCAAAGAGATAAGAAAAGACATAGTTCAAGTGAGAAGTTAAGGATGAAAATAATAAAGTGCTTTTCTTAGAAAAGATATTGAAAATAGGTAGATGATTATTTTGATAAACTTTTCAATGAAGAATCTAAAAGTACGATTGATTTTAGCAACCTTAATACCCTAAACAAAAATAAAAAATTTCATTTTTATCGTCGTATTAAAAATGAAATGTGGAAAAGCAGTAGGACTGGATAATATTCTAATAGAAGTGTGAAAATGTTTACGAGATTAAGGAATTTCTTGGCTTACAAATCTTTTTAATATTATTTTAAAGACTAAAAGATGTCGATGAGTGGAGAAAGAGTTTGTTGGTTCCTATATTTAAGAATAAAGGTGATGCACAAGAGTGTGCAAATTATGAGGAATTAAGTTAATGTGCCATACATTAAAATTATGGGAGAGAGTAATGAGCATAGTTACGATGATGTAAGTTTCTCACAATCGCTTTGGTTTCATGCCGTGTAGATCTACGTGGATGCTATACATTTGTTAAGAGGTTTGATGGAGAAGCATAGAGAAAGTAAGAAGGATCTACATATGATATATATGATTTAGAGAAAGCTTATGATAAAGTCTCAAGAGATGTTCTTTGGAGAGTTCTAGAACGTAAAGGAGTTAATATTGGTTATATTCAAGTCATTAAGGATATGTATACTAGATGTTACTTGTGTCCAAACACAAGGAGGATTGACAAAATATTTTCCTATTTCAGCTTGGATTACATCAAGGATCAACATTAAGCCCTTATCTTTTACTTTAGTTATGGATGTTCTTACGAGGCATTTATAAGAAGATGTACCTTGGTGTATGCTTTTGTCGATGACATTCTTCTTGTTGATAAGACTAGAGGGAGTCCAACGTAAACTTGAATTATGGAGGTCAACTTTAGAGTCTAAAGGTTTTCGCTTAAGTAGATCTAAAATTGAATATATGGAGTGTAATTTTAGTTGTAGAAGTTATAGGTAAGTGACTTTAGTGATCAAGTCATTAATAAGAGTGATCTTGATATTTAGGCTCTATTGTTCAAAATGATGGTGAAATAGATGGAGATGTTATTAGTAGAATTCAAGTTGGATGGTTGAAGTGGAGGAATGCATCCGCCTATTATGTGATAGAAAAGTTCCACTTAAACTTAAGGAAAATTTTATAAGATGGTGGTAAGACCTGAATGACTTATGGTGCGTAATGTTGGCCAATAAAAGAGAAGCATAAGACTAAGTGTTACAGAGATGAGGATGCTCGTGGGATGAGTGGCTTTACTTAGAGATAGAATGCAAAATGAGTATGTTCTGAAAAGTTGGAGTAGCTCCGTGGTAGATAAGATTGGTGGGAGGTGGCCTTAGATGGTTTGGCCACATAAAGCGTCCAGGACCCGATTAGGAGAGATGATCATTAGATTTGTCTTATGTTAAGAAAGGTAGAGATAGACCTAAAAAGAATTGGTTAAGATGTATAAAA
The DNA here is from genome assembly GCA_021442155.1 of Cymbidium sinense. Taxonomy (NCBI): domain Eukaryota; kingdom Viridiplantae; phylum Streptophyta; class Magnoliopsida; order Asparagales; family Orchidaceae; genus Cymbidium; species Cymbidium sinense. The sequence goes on along the minus strand of CM038216.1, from coordinate 162,975,113 downwards.
AATGATCTTAGTATACTTGAATTAAATGAAAATTTGACACATAATAGGACACAATGGAGATGAAAGATTCATATAGCCGACCCCACCTAGTGGGATTAAGGCTTGTTGTTGTACTGTCATTTATCTTTTTCTAAGCTTTTATGTTTGTTGATTGACAAGACATCCCTCAGTAGTTTACAAGATTTGTTAAAAATCAAGAGGTAGAGAACAGACTTATTATGGACAAAAGACCACAATAAGGGATCATAAGTTAGAGATATCAACAACAAAGTGGTGTAGTCAATATTGAAATCCAAAGAACTTTAAGAGATTTTCTTGGCATTGAAGTTTGGCACCGAGAGGTAAGGAGCCTATGTAGGGAAATAGAGACCCTAAGCTTTCAAGAGAATGGTAGCGGCAATGTTGATCAAGCTTTAATAAAATCTACTTCTTATTTAATTAAATAATAACAATACAAAACAACAGCAATGATCCACAATCCTTAGATTTATTCATATTGAGATATCTTAACAAATTTGTGCCTTAAGGGCTATTTGGGATCAATTTTATTGTGTTTTTTTATACTATTTTTAAAAATATATTTATTTAATGTATTTTATTACCCCCGTCAAGTTTTTGGCATTTTTGTCATGAATTACAATGCTAGTACTGATGTCAATTTAATTTCTATTACTTCAAAAAATATTATTTTATTTATAAATTTTACTTTGTTATCTTTATTTTGTATTTACTCTATTTTCTAGATTTGTTAAGCCACTAATTCTTGTTGATCCAGAAATTTAGTAATGTCTTTTAAGAAGACTTAAGGAAGAGGTAACATGAATGTATAGAAGTGACAAAGATGGCAAACTTAGAATATAGAGGAGGTATGGCCATGGGGACTAAGGCATTAAGAGACAATTCACTACCTATAGTGCATTGCATATCCCAAATAATAGTTAAGCTAGGTGTGTAGTATAATGACTTTGAAATCAAGCTGGCCTCTTTGTAAATGATCAGAGCTCCTAATTGGTGCCGTTGACAACCGAAGATCTAAAACATTCGTATCAAATTTACGATACCTTCAAGTATAATGAAACTTTTGATAACACAATCAGATCGAGGTTGTTCACTTGTTCATGTAGGGATTGAGCCAAAATATTGAGCTCAACTCTCGACCAAATATTTTTATCTTAAGCTAGTAAAATTTCTTCATGTAGTACTTTTTGCTAGCCAAGACATCATAAATGAGAATCAAGATCTCCAACTTTGTGTAAATGGAAGGAGAGACTATTGATGATGCTTGGAAGAATTTCAAAGAAGTCTTAAAAAAATATCCTCATCATGACCTACCTAAATTAACGTAGGCCCATACATTTTACAATAGGTTAGTTGGACCAATAAGGACCTTGATTGGCATCCCATCAATAGTCAAGTGAGAGATCCATGTTCAAGAAGCTAGTGGAGTGGCTATTATGTAAGATGTAGATTCTATTATAATGTTCACACACAACACAGATCACTTCATTATCAAAGTAACTCAGCAGACTTATAGGACCTATAACTCAAACTCCGCTCTTTTATTGTGATTGTTATCGAGGAGATCAAAATAGTGCGAAATATTAGATCAATAACTAACCCACTCTACCACACTTTGAGCAAGTCAACTTTGTGAAGAAATAGTAACAAAGTAATGGATACTCCAATACATACAATCTATGATGGTAATGTGCAAGAGAGACAGCAGTTGAGTGGTTATCAATAACCACCTAGGTTTTATCAACAAAGGGCGGCCTCAATGCATCTATCAACCACCACTACATAGTTTATGATTTGCTTGGACATCAATGCCTAACAATAACCATCCAACATTTGCTAGCAACAAATGCTTAACTTTAGTCATCATTCATTAACTGACTACTTGTCTGTGAATACCTTAGGGACGGTACCGAGAAAAGCCATTCCCCTTATCAAAAGCTTACCAATTAACTGATACACCATAAATTGGTCGAGGCTTTTCTCTGCAAGATATTGTCTCTCTGCATTTTGTAGCAGGTAGCATGAGTTTTGGTTGAGTAGTTAGATCAAAGAGCATCTTGGGACTTAAGTTATATCAAATTTCAATCAAAGTTTTTATTAAATTATCCAACATTCAGAGAATAGCCTCGTTTGCATGGAGACTTAAAACTTATTGATCATACTCATAAACTCATAGTAACGTCCTCTTTGACATCAATTATATGATCATAGAAACCCACCATCAATAATTTTTTTATGAAAACTCAAATAGTTAAACTTTAATCAATATAATTGATCTTCACATAATCTAATGCTCAACCTATTACGTTTAACTCTCGGGTCACTTTGACCCAAAAATAAAAAATAAAAAAACTAGTTCAGCCAGAACCTAATATTGTCTAGTTCTACATACCGGTTGAATTGGTTATGACCGCTAAGTTCTTTATAACAAATTCTCAGGTCAATTATAGAAATCAAAACCAATCATTTACTCCACGAATATCACAACTGCTCTAGATATAGGCATTAACCTTTGAAGCTAACGCATTTAGAGAAAGAAAATATATCCACAAAAAGGATGGGATTGACACTCGAATACATATAGCACATTAGTTAGAAATAAAATGAAGAATTCCAAAACGTTGAGTTTGAGTACTTACCATGCCGGATAAAAAAGGATGGGATTGGACGCCAGCATAGTGAAAGTGATGGGTCGCCCAATAATACCAGAATAAAAAAGAAAAACAAGTTAGCTAAAAGGGAAGAAAACACGGAACATGATCAAAAGCACAGATTTATTATAAACCACTTTTTAAAACCTACTGTTTTCTCCATTCAGTGACAATTGATTGTCCATAAACAGAAATTTAAACAAGAACCCAACCTTAATGCCCAGAAGCTCTCACGTAAATCAAGGGAAAAGCTATCATCAGACTTCTTCTAGCGTCTAAGTTGGATATATGGATGAAAGCCCCACTATCATCTCCAACCAACTGATGGTAGTGTGAGGCCTCGGGGCATAGTTGAGACTCCAACACTCGCCCCATCATAAGAAGAACCAGTAATAACACCAGTGGACGTATTTGCTCCATCTCCAGCTTGCACTGCACCAGCTACTGGAGCTAGAGGTATAATGGAACCATTAGGGTAGACAGCACCAACAGTACTGTAGACATTCCCTCCCTGAACTGCAACCCCGCTTGTCATTTGAGTTGATGCAATCCCATAATCCTGAACATATCCAGTAAGAACGCCATGGCTATAACCAGTATTTGGATAACTGCTAGCTACAACATTGGCATTTTCCGCATAGCCAACACCATGAGAATAACCCTGATCTGGGGGGTGAACAAAAAGTTGACCAGCAGAAGAGTAAACAGGAGCTGCATTCCCATAAGTGCTTCCGTGTTGATTTGGTACTAAAAAACAAAGAATTACGACATCAGACAGAAACTCTTGGAATAAGAGTGGTCAAAAGAAATAGAATGAGGTCTTAGCTTCTCAACTTTTCATTACAACACTAGACAACAAAGAATTACAACATTTCGTTACCCTGCGCAGTCTTCTCTATCTTCAGTATGTCAGCTCTTAGTTTGTCAACTTCTTTTGCCATTGTTATGAGGTTCTTCTCCATTCCATGCATCTGCTCCACTTGCTCTTTATTTAAATTTTTTTCATACTCAAAGGCCGAACTTTTCTCAGCAGAAGAAATACAAACTAACAATTCATCAATTCAACGGTACAAAAGAAAATAGTTTGGGGCAAAATGAAGGTGGGCATGAAGGTAGAAAGAGAGGGAAAAAAAACAACAAAAAATTTGGTTACCGTAACATTTGATGCTCCTGCCTTAAGCCTTCATGCTCGGCACACAGTTCAGGGAGGTTTTTAATGTCAGCCTTGACATTTTGAAGACCTTCTGTCATGTGTTGGATTTCAGTTGTTAGATCCTGCCTTTCAGTAAGAAGGCTTTCTGCCTCCAAATGCGCCTTTTGCAATTCCTTCCTCACCTCCTCAGAAGCATAGATATCAGTCTCAGCTTTCGAAATCTTCTCCAATAAGCCCCTGATCTGAATATCACTTTCATTATGGATGCTTTCAACATGAACATGGATTCGCTGTAGCTCATGCTGAGAGGCAACAAGCTCCTGCCTCAGTGCCACATGAGTTGCTGCCAACCTTCGATTTTCCAGAGTTAGTCTATCCATCTCTGCCTCCTGAACCATAATCTTTTTTTCCAGAACTTCAGCAGGACTTACAGGATCCAAAGGGTGGAGTCCAGAAGGTGAAGGACTGGGAAAGGGGCCATGGCGCATCATCCCTGGCGCCTGCACAGGTTTCCCAGAGAATGATGATGGAGCATATCCTCGAAATGCCATAGATGTTCAGTTCAAACGGAAATAAAGTAGACCTGTGCATTTCCAAGAAAAACTCAGAGTCATGAATGGTCCATAGTTCCATTACATCTTTACAGCCTCATGGTCATGAACAAGAATAAGCACTTTATAGTTATATAAAAATGCTTAAGATAAACTTTTAGTAATAGAATATTTTACCATCCTTAATAAAGTTCCAGAAGAACTTTGGATGATCATATTTCAAAAATCTGAATCGAATGCATTAATTCAGCTCACAGATTTCAAACATATCAAACGGATTAATAAACTCAGTTTATTCAAATATGTTTTGTCAGTTCCATCAATTGAAACTTCTATGATTTAGATTGATCAAGTGAAATTGACGGAAACCATCTACAAGTTCCACCAATCCAATCAGCGAGAATTTAATAGATCCTTTGAAGAATGGAAATGAAAAGACCTTATATAATATAAAAAGGCCTCGTAGTAAAATTTCATTTTTAGAAAATGAGATAACCAGCATGAAACATTAAAATGAATATCGTGTTACTTTTATTAGCACTTCCTCATCATGTAATGATAATACAGATTCATTGAAAGATCAACTACAAATATGCACACAAGAAGTACTTTAGAAGGATTAGTATGAACTAAAAAATTTATCGATATAATTCTAACCTCTTCTTTACTTTATAATTTGGTCCTTAGATTAGTTTAATTTCATTAAGTTAATCTACATTACGCACTAAAATTCTTTAATTATAAAAATATATGAATATTGGGTCTAAAGATTGATTACGATTAAGAGGTCTAGCATAACTTTATGTTTTAGACAAATATTTTGTCTTAGAATGATGCAGATTTTTGTTGATTTATTAAAATACATATTAAAATAACTTGTGTTTGTTTTATCATATTTTTTTTCTTGAATAAAACTTTAAGCTAGTGTTCATGACAAACATTTTTTTTATTGCATAGTTACCTATATTTGTTTAACATCTTTATATATAATTGCTAACAACATTTTTCTATGCTTATTTTTATTATTCATATATTTTAAGATATTTAATTTGATGTTGAGAAAACAACAAAAAAAAATTTTAATGTAGAAGCATATTAATTTTTTAAATATTTTAAAACTATGTATGCTAGGTATAGTTTCAAGCTGTAGTTTTCACTTGTATTTAAACAAATAAGCTCATTCTAGAGAATATAGCATAATCCTATATTTGTTTAACATCTTTATATATAATTGCTAACAACATTTTTCTATGCTTATTTTTATTATTCATATATTTTAAGATATTTAATTTGATGTTGAGAAAACAACAAAAAAAATTTTAATGTAGAAGCATATTAATTTTTTAAATATTTTAAAACTATGTATGCTAGGTATAGTTTCAAGCTGTAGTTTTCACTTGTATTTAAACAAATAAGCTCATTCTAGAGAATATACCATAATCCTATCTGAATGTTAGTTTTGGGGACCAAGTGATATGCAAAATTGAAGTCATTATTCTCACAACTTAATTTGACCCCATGAGCCTTCTCTACTAGCTTGTAGTTAAGTGATATAAAAATTTAATCAAACTAATTAAATAAATACTAGATGATCGTTAACTTAGAAAACTCAACATTAATTTCAACATTTGGCTTTTTATCTTAATGTAATTTGGCTAAATAATTAAATTAGCTTTATGCTTTTCTACCATACATGATCTTAATTAGTATTAATATTTGGCAATTGGCATCATAACTCTACCTAAAAAATATTTCTCAAAATCTTAAAGTATATTTATAAATTTAATTCAATCTATTAAATTTTAATGTTTTATCTAATAAAAGAATGAGTCATTATTTATTTATTTGCTTAATCACATGGAATTTATATTTTAGACATTCAATTTGTTTTAGAATGAACAACAACAAACCTTTATCCCACTACGTGGGGTCAACTACATGAATCCTTCTTCTCTAATGTATTCTATTAAGTGTCAAATTCTCATTTAATTTTTATAAAATAAGATAGCTTTTTATACTACTAAATCAAGTCTTCTTAGGTCTACCTCTACCTTTCTTAACATAGGTCAAATCTAATACATCTACTCTTCTAACTGGATCATCAGATCGCCGACATTTTATGTGACCAAACCATCTAAAACGACTCTCTCGAATCTTATCTTATCTACCACGAGCTACTCCAACTTTTTCATGTATATATTCGTTTCTCATTTTGTCTCTAAGTGTAAAGCCACATCCACTTGAGCATCCTCATCTCTGCAACACTTAGCTTAATATTATGCTTCTCTTTTATTGGCTAGCATTCTGTTCCATAAATCATTACAGGTCTCACCACTATCTTATAAAATTTTTTATTAAGTCTAAGCGGTACTATTCTATCACGCAACAAACCAGATGCATTCCTCCACTTCAACCATTTAACTTGAATTCTACTAATAACATCCCCTCTATTTCGCCATCATTTTGAACAATCAACTTGAGACATCTAAAATGTTCACTCTTTTTAATCAGTTGATTATCCAATTTCACAACCGCACCACTAGATCTTTTACAACTAAAATTACTCTCCATATATTCGATTTTATATCTACTTAAATGAAAACCTTTAGATTCCAAGGTTGACATCCATAACTCAAGTTTCTCTTGAATTCCCTCTCTAGTCTTATCAACAATAAGAATATCAACAACAAAAAATATACACAAAGGTACATGCTCCTGTAAATGTCTAGTAAGAACATCCATAACTAAACTAAAAAGGTATAAGCTTAAAGTCGATCCTTATGTAATTCAACTGAAATAGGAAAATACTTGGTCAACCCTCCTTGTGTTTGAACACAACTAAAATTTATGAATTTTGTAATTTAATATTAAAATAACTCATAGCTAAGCTCAAATTTTAAATTTTTTATAAGTAATATATTTAGAGCCTATTTGAGGACAATTTGATTTTGTTTTTTTTCTTTTTTCTTTTTTAACTTTTATGCTATTTTTAAAAAATATGTTTATTTTGTATATTTTTAAGCATTTTTATTTGTTATTTTTAACAGTAAATTACATTATTTCTAAAATCATTCAAAAAAAATTTTGAATATTTAAAGTATTTTTAAAAACAACTATCATAAGCAAACAAATTTTATTTTGAATCAAAACATAAACAAAATATAAAAAAAGTAATATCAAACAACCTTTTATATTAGTTTAGCTTACTCTCACACAATATGTATATCTACTAATCACAAATAAGATTATGTATATCTACTAATCGATTAGCTCTTCAAAATGGGCAAATCATATCAATTAATTTGTTCGCCTTGTTCTGGAAATATATCTACTAATCATAGTGATGTGTTGTATGGCCATAGATTAGCATACTTGAAAGTCATCTCTACTTCCAAAGTTGTTATTATAAGTTGGCTAAACTAGAAAAATAAATTCAATTTCAAAAATAAATCAATATAAATTTAATTCATATAAATCTTAAACAAGACTCCATAATTTTTGGCATGATTAAAACTTTATTTGTATTATTAGTTACAATAATGCATGCAAACTTATGATATCTTACTCTATCTCTATTAAAATCAATGAGCTTAAAATGATTAATTTTGATAAATAAATGTTATGATTTAATGATTTTAAACTCTACATTTGATATCATATTTTCTCATATCCACTTCTATTAAAATTGAAACCTTTTTTACAAGTTTGTACCCTTATTTGATTACTTACTGTTTAATGTTGACCTTCGCATGTAAACGAGTTGAGCTCATGGCCGAATTCGGACGGATGCAACGATGCAAATCAGTTGAAATGCACTATATCATCGCCAAAAGAAATGACCTCCGATCGGAAACGGACCGTCATCGAGTTGAAACATCGAAATTGATCAAAATATACATATTGTCAAACGATCGGCCGTCAAGGAGATCTGTCAACACCTATGCATGCTATCGAGGGAGAGGCTGCGGCGATGCAAACACCTTCGTTAGTGAAATGATCGCATCGTTATCGTGGCACTATCAAATGGTATGCGCTCAATTCAAACGAGTCTACGCAAATATCGAGTCATTGGAAGCGATAATGCGCATTTTTTGAACTGAAATTGATCTGATTTGACACCGACTTGAACCGAATGAATTCCAATTACGAAACGGACTGCGTCGTTGCATTCGAAACATCAAAATAACCTAAAATTGACATATATATTAACCATATAATGATGCTACCGCGAAAAGTCCAATTAAGGTTAATTTAATTATTTAAAATTCACAAAAAAGGAGTTCTATATATAAGCATATACTAATACCTAACCCTAGGGATTCATTCACAGCCCTTGATTCCCATTCAGTGCCGCAAGCCTTCTCTCCTTCCTTTCTCCTTGTCGATCGAACGAGCCTTTCTCGTTCTCTTCTATTTCTGCTCCCAACAAAAACCTCTGGTTCCTCTCCATCTCGCGACTCCCACGACACATCGATTTACATTCTGAGTGAGCAGAGCACTTGCCCCTCCGATCCATTTGTCTCCAGCCTTATTTCGACCATCCGACCACCGTCCCTACTGGCGGGCCAACAGCAGTCTTCCCTCCATCCATCTCACGAACCTTGACTCCCATTCTTCCTCTCGACGTCAGAGCCCATCCAACCAGGCATCGCAGTAGAAACTCCCTTCCTCTCAGCCAAACTAGCTCTTTCCCATCATCCGGAGGCAGAAATCGGGCTCCACACACAGCAGCCGAGTCTCCTTCCCAACCGTTCCCACGCGAACAGCAATCGACCCCCTGCTCGCACCTCCCGTCACTTCGTTCAGCCCATCCGACCTACTCAAGCAAACCACCTCTTCCCAGCCGGCTGTACTCCCTCTATCCGTTCCTATTGCTCCACTACAGCAGCCCATAAATTCCCTCATTCCAATATTACCTCCTCTCTTAAACTCCTGTATTATAACATCAACTTTTCCTTTATTTGTTGTTGTTGTTTGGCTTTGATAAGAAAAATTCAATAATCGAATTATGAGAGATGTGAATCATGTTGTGGTGGACTGATGTTATTTGTGATCCATTACATTGTCTCACTTCAATGCGTACATGAGAGTGAAATTGTAATGAATGCCAGAAGTCATTAAGTATCTACTCGTTGCTCTAGCATAGCAGGGAAATTTGCTAGATATAAATACTCGTGCATGCTGCATCAGCATGGCACGAAAATCAGGATACCTATTACGCAGGTGTTGAAGATCTATGCACGCTTTTTTAAGCGTGGTGGATTTAGAAGACTCAGTGTCAAGACCATGCATGCTTCTTTAAGTATAGTAGGAGATCCTGCGCTCGTCATATATCTGAAATGTGGTGGGAGGTGCCGAATTTCATTCCAAATACCTATGTATATACTTGCTTAATATATTAAATTTCTGTACTTACTACTTCAATCTTATTGCAAATATTTGCTAGACATAAGTACTCGTACATGCTGCTTTAGCATGGCGAGGAAACCAGGATCCTTTTACGCAAGTATTGAAGGCCTATGCACGCTTTTTTAAGCGTGGTAGGTTTAGAAGACTCTCTAAACAATAGTGTCGCAAGACACTGACTATGCATGGTTTCTTAAGCATAGTAGGAAGGCTCTAGCACTCCCAATGCAGCCTCCTATGTGAGAAAGATACTAGGAGTCTACTAAAATTCGGACTGATGTTAAAAGCTTGTGCACGCTTTTTTAATTTAATGTAAAATGAACTCTAAGCTCAAAATTAAAGTCTGAATTTAAATTACAGATGTTGAAAGCTTGTGCACGCTTTTTTAAGAGTGATGGATTTAGAATACTCTCTAAGTCATAATGTCGCAAAACACTGACTATGCATCCTTTTTTAAGCATAGTAGGAAGGCTATAATTACTCAAGTATATATGGGGAGGAGACGTCGAGAAATAAATTTCATCAAAATTGATATTGATAATTAATGAAAATGAAATAGTTAAAGAATAATATTTAAAGCTTAAACGAGTAATAAGAACAATAACTGAACTAAGTACAATATACTAAGCTGCTGAGACAAGATTGGGCTTACGATCATCTAACTAACAATAGTCTACAACAAATTAAATGTCTATCTAATGCGAACAAAATATTTGAATGAGTAAGAAATACACTGTTATAAAATATTTAAAAGAGTTAAAGTTGAATATGAATGAAATATATAACATACGCCACCAGATCTATACCACATTAATGCTAGCAGATAGAAGGTGATACTAAACTAATTTCTGCATAAATTATGGAGCTTCTTTCAATCAAATAATTAGAAATTTTTCATTCTAATTATAACTTTCAAAATCATTAATTTCATTAATTGGATGAAATTATCTAAACTAAAAATGTATGCATGTGCTCGGATATAGGGATTTAAAGTGTAAATTTTAATATCTGAAAAGGCTGCGCAGTTTAAGTTTGGATTAAATAAAAATAAAAAATTAATCTCATAATTTAGAAATAAAAGTATCTACATTCTTAAAGTTCCTGCATGGGCCCCGACATAGTATAAGTGCTTAAACTTGGGTATAGGATCTTTGCGTGGGTTGATTTAGGTTGAGTGCAGTGATTAAAGTTAACAAAACAGTGATGTTATAACTTTCTCCACGAGAAAATCTCAGAATTATTAATATCGACGGTATATGTATCTCTTAATTCCTTAATGAAAGCTGAGTTGATTGAAGATATCAACTTGAGGGGTCATTATTATCAAAATATCCAAGATATTTATATTTACTAATTTCAAATTCAAAATTCTTAAAATATAAATCTAGATCTGATCCTCTATTATTGAATTAATAAAGTTAACAGGATCTAGAACAATAAACTAAATGATTCTGCAGATTTATATGCCCCGATGATGGTTGTGTTGAATAGAAATTTCAACCGAAGGGGATATTCATTATCAAAATGTACTTGCAAGTTCAAATTAAATTAATCAAAATCAAGTATCAATACAAATATAAAATCAAATAAATTACAAAGTTCTAAATGGTTAAATGAAATTAACTATTTATAATTTAAAATAAAACTTCAATCAAATGCTATTTTTATGGAGGTAAGAAAACTACGTAAAGGCCGAAGTCGAATCAGTGTTATTATGTTGTTTCTTAATCGTTCTAAATCTTGGTAAAGATGTAGCTTCGTGTCGGCCAGGTGTGGTTTGGTCGTGGGCTCCACGTATGATCTGATTCATTAGAGTCGGCTTTGATCAGTTGGTTGTGGCGAATGGCGTTATACTACTGATTCAGCGGTATAGCAGTGTCTTCTTAATCTGTCGGCCGGGTTGTGGTATATGTTGCATTTGATAGGAAAAAAAAAGGCTATGTTAAGGTAGACTAAACTTGTTTCATTAAAAAGCATTATCCAGTCTGAATTTTCTTGGGCGCGACCCATTAATTTCTTGTGAATCAGCGGTCGGGTTGGATCATTCATACTCCCAAGTAAAAGGGATCGCTGACGGAGGGAACCATGGATCTTGATGACGGAGCGTCGTCATTCAAACCATCCAAAGTAAGGATGATGAATTTCATCATCTAAATTAAAACTTCCGCATCTTGTTATTATATCGTATCGCATTCAACGATCCCAACAGCTTAGCTTAATCAAAGTTCTCTCTGACATTGGGAGGGTAATTGCTATAGGTGTTTGCATCTATAAAACTTGGACTAGATCTAAAGTCGCTGAAATGAGAAAATCTACGGGTAGTATCTTGTCTACTTATTTTTTATCTGTATAGAAAATTTGGTGATATTTAAATCATACTCTCTTCATCGAAAGGTCGGTATCGAATTTTCGGAGCCCACATTCAAATTTTTATATTTATTATTATAGACTAAATTAAAATGTTGTATGTTATTTTAGCATGTTAACCTTTACATGCAAAAAACATTTAGAATGCTACATCAGGGGGAGAATCTCATTAGTAATGATATTATATTAGTATTCATGAAAAACAATTTTGATGAGGTCAAAAGGGTAGAAATTAAATGTTAGCATAGATCTCAACTTATGTGAAGATGTATGAAATTAGGAGAGAATTTATATTTCATTTATGCTCTAATAAGAGAGAGTTTAGTTATTTTCACTACTATTGTTTTTATCTCTTTATACAAACATCAAATTGCCTACATTAAATAGGAAGAGATTATAGACCCCATGAACTGATGTAACTCATGTCTAAGTCGTTAGTAATTTTATAATAATAAACCTCCATGTGATATTCTCCAATGGTTTGCTAAGGGCTGGTTAAATAATTATTAGCTAAGCCATAAAGATGACGACTTATTCCATTAGGCACTTGGAGACTTTGTCACTTGAAAATGAGTAAAAAATAATATATTACTATAAGCCAAGAAGGCAAAAATGAAGAATTCAAAGAAATAGTTTAATGTGTATTAGATATTTATTGTATGATTAAATGTATAATTTACCTAAAATAAATTTAAGGATAACACGTAAATTAAGATATAAAAAAACTACTAATATATTTTAATTATTAAAAATATATATTTTAAAATTATCATTAAAGTCATTTCGATGTATTATATGTATTTCATAAAATCCCATGACAAAAAAATTATTAAAATGAAATATGAAATTTAGATTTTTAAGCTTCTATTAAAGTTCACAAATCTCATCAAATGACAAGTGTCACCAAACAAAGTGGACTAGACATGGGCCTAAGATCTTATCCATCATTGTGTTTCCACAAAAGGTTAATGCGTCTCAGCAAAGTCCTCCAAGAATGCATACACACAGATGTATATGTATATGTATATATATATATATGTGTGTGTGTGTGTGTGTGTGTGTGTGTGTGTGTATGTATGTGTATATGTATTATATATGTATGTGTATATATATTAAGAAAGAGAATTGTAGAGATTGAAAACGTTTGTTCTGCCTCCAAGAAAAAAAATTCTTGTAATTACACTACAAAGAGAGCTTATATTGCTAAATCCTTCATTGGAGGAAATCTTCAAAGAAAGCTTGCTCGCTCAAAAGGTCCTAAACATTCAAGAAGAGAAAATAAGTGTTCATCCTTCATCACAACCTACGATCAAATTTAGAGTAAATTATTTATCTCAATCTTTGGTTTTCTTATATTTCATTTTTGTATGCTCAAATGTGTGCACAAAAACCTAGAAGACGAACCAGCACGAAAAGCACTCAATGGAAAGAAGCAAAGCCAAGAGTTGAACTCACTCACCGGCCATCCAAAAAAACTCACCTCAACCAAGCAGCTGATGCCAAGCTTCTTGACTAGCATGGGCAACAACATCAGAGAACTCATTATTTGGCATATAGTGCTTGCCCAACCTCCAAAGCACAGATGAGACTATTAACAATTGCATGTAGACAATTGACATAATTATTATATTGTAATTGTTATACAATTTCCTTTTGTAACCAACCCAAAGTCCTTATAAAAAAGAAAATCTCGAGTGACTAAAGACCCTTTCTTTGACTTTTTCATTGTTGTTGAGAGAGTGAGAGAGAGAGCTGATTCTTGTACTCTAACCTCCTGATTATACTCATATTCTAATAAAGTAAAAAAGTTTACATTTTTATATTATTTTTGTCTAATCTTGTATGATCTTGTCCTACTCTTCACGAACAAAATTAGATTCAACATCCTCTTTAACGTAATGAGCATGAAAGATATCGAGAACAAGAAGTCAGGCACTTAACAAAGTAGGCCAACCCACACGAGACAACTCAGTCACTACAGGACTGAACACACAAGTTGCCACTCTATAAGACATCAAAGAAATGGAAGATCACATCACTCTCCTAGTCCTAGCATCCATGTAAAGAGTGCAAATCGAGAGACTTAGAATCAAAGGATCTAGAGGATCCTTGAGATTAGTTATTCATTGCAAGCAATCATTAGTGACAACACCAAGCCTTGATGACAACTCATATCATCTAGCGAAGATAAAGTCACTAAAAAGCGAGTAGCAAACATTACCCTTACCAATGCATTTTCAAGGGAAATCACCGAAGCTCACCACCGCCAATGTTTAAAATTCTATACTTGGACCCCTCAATCATGTTGCATACTTCAAGTCCACTGCATCTTTGTTGAATTTGAGTGATGCCCTTAAATGTCGACTCTTCTTTGCTACCTTCAAAATGTCAACTCTAAGATGATTCTCTCACCTCCTGCTAGGAATCATTACATCCTTTGCCAAGTTCAAAAAGATAATTATCACTCAATTTGTCAACGCCCAAAAATCTTTGAAATGTTCTCAAGCTTTACTTTAAATGTGATAGAAACCAGACGAGTCACTAAGAAGATGCATAACTCAGATCTAGAGAGAGGTACTAGAAATCAAAGACCTAGAGCCAGTTGTTGAGAAAGTAGCATTTGCCTAAGGCCTATGCAAGAGTCCATTCATGTATGCTGCCAGCCTTCAACAAACAAAAACATCAACATAATTGCAAGAACTCACTAATAGATATGTCAATGTCGAGGAATACAACAAATTCATCCATTCCTCTATGACAATAGTCAAGGGAACCTCATTAGCAAAGTCTTCAATTGAGTGATGCTACGCTGATGGGCAGTGAGTAGGAAGATCCGACAAAAGTGCAAGAAGCGACAAGAGCATCACATGGCAATCCAAAGGCATGAGTATGATCCAAAGGCACCTACTCGCCTGACTACATATTGAGTATACTTTGACAGAGATAATTGCAGGCATGATCACTCACCAATGATATCTTTGCAGGTGTCAATGGTAAAGCTAGTGGAAGCCATCCAAAATAAAAAATACTTCAAATGACCACCATCTCTGAAGAACGTGCCAAGAGATGCATCAAAGTATTGTGCTTATCATAAAGACCATGATCATAATACTAAAAAATACTGACATCTCAAGAGCTTGATCGAGGAAAGTCCCATTTTGTATACTCAATTTCATTATTCTACTCTCATGACAAAAATTACATTCATTCCTATAAAATTATTAGAGTTGAAACTCTCATTATGATTTAAATATACTCACCAGCTTTTTTATTGTATTTTTCATAAAATACAATTGCCATAAAAAGAATTTTACTTGCTTACTCATGAAATGAATGCACTCACCTCAATTCAATAAAGCATATTGGCATATCAAACTTAATAAATGACTTTGACAATTATAACCATAAATAATGAAAGGGTGGCGTTCAGATTTAAATGAAAAGCTAACTCGCAAAGCTGATCAAGTTCAGCTTAAGTACAAACTGATAGGCATACTCCCTACATAAGAGCTATGATAAGAGAAGGAAAGATTGTACTAACTAAAATTGTTCAAGCCTATTCGCCTTAATTCATTATGACTATCTTTAATCATCGCACATCATTTACTAAAACCAAGTTACACTTGAGGAGCTCATGACAAAAAATCAAATACAAGACTTACGTGATTAAAAAAAATCATCGACAAGCTGAAGGCTACTAAGTTCTAAGAGAAAGAGTAAAAGGAAATTTACTCGACATGCCGACTAAGTTTGGCTCGAGTACAAAACGATGAAACTACTCCTTGCATGAGAGTTACGACCCCAATCACCCTTACTTTTGCTTTCAACTCGTTAATAATCTTTTAATTGCTACATTAGTGTGCATGAGGAGAGTAAGAAAATAAAACCAAACAAGCACTCAAGGGTGCACAAAGAAAAAATGAGGGAAGCATCGCCAACAACTTAAGAGCACATTGGACGAATAGCTAGGTAAAGCCTTTGGTTCACCCTGGAGAGTATAAGGCGCTTATTCAAATATAAGACCAACACTGAATAGTTGACAACTTTAATGTTGTAATATCAACAATGAGTGGTTCCCAACTTCAATGCCATAATACTAATAATAAGTAGTTGGCGACTACAAAAATCAATACTCCGTGTGGTTGACAATTACAAAGGCCAACACTCCGTGTGCTTGGAGACAACAAAGGCCAACATTCTGTGCGGTTGGCGGCTATAAAAACTAATACTCCGTGTGGTTGGCAACCACAAAGACCAACACACTATGTGATTGATGACTACAAAGATCAAAACTCCATATGGTTGGAGATTCATCTCCCCTCAAAGTCCTAACAAACTCACCAAGCCATAGCTCAATAATGTGAACATAAAATAATGAGACATTCATAATAAGTTAGTACTTTTATACAAAAATACAAGCACAAATAAAAAAAATTTATGACGAATTATAAACACTGTTATAAGCAAAAATCATAAATGTAGCAAGTAAGAAAAAAAAATTATTTCTGATAAAAAGTCAAAATACATAATGTGAGTGCCTAGTACAAAGATGAATATACAATTACTTTTTCTTTTCTCACTCGCAAGAAAAAAAAATTTCCAACAATGAAAAGACAAAAAGGCATAGACAGGTGTTACTCTCCGCATCGCTCTCCTTAAGCTTCGGCTCCAAAAGGGCGCATACATTATTGCATACATTATTGAAATCCAAAAATCAAGATAGAGGTTGTGCCCATGATGTATGAGAGGAGAGCTAGAGTGTCAACAATAACAATCATTTAGTTCACCATGTGGGTTCAGCTACATGAATCCTTTTTCTTCATTGTATCCTACTAAGTGTCATATTCTCATTTATTTCTAATAAAGTAAGGTCATATTTCATACTTCCTAACCAAATATTTTTAGATCTACCTCTACCTTTTTTAACATAGGCCAAGTAAAATATATCATCTCTAGAGTGACAAGTATAAGAGCTAGGGAGCAAGGGGTGCCAGCTACAAGAAAAAACCCCATCAACAGAGGTCCCTCATTGAGATACCAATTTTTGGCATGAATCCACTACTCATTTTATTTTTGAATACTCGGCACCACCAATGCTATAAACCTAATAACAACAATTAAAAGTTATGAATTCACAAGCTTCTCCTGCACTGCCGCCTCAACAATACTCATTCCAATAATCTGAGGCATTCGCATCAACTAAGGGAACAATATCATTCCTGCTATCCAGGGCAGCCTCAACAAGTAGACTCCATTATTAGACTACTAGCACTCGCCTATCACCTCTCTCCTTCAGATGTCATCTTGGATTTCATATTCTTCTTCTTGTGGTAGCTCGACCTAATTTCATCAATATCAATGTTGAACTGAGGTCCTTTGGATGTCATGTAAACACTCGAACATGTCAAGAAATTAAAAGGCACTCGACACAAGGAGCAATGAAGGAATGATGACCAACTCTAAAGCTCAACTGCCCTTATATAGCCATGATGCATGGATAACACCAAAAAAGTGATAAAATCAAAGGTGATGTGATATAATTGCTCATTAGATTACATCAATGGTCAAGCATCATAATAATTGCACTATACGATTGACTTTATCATTATCCTTTCCTCTTCTATCCTTTTTGTGAGTCACCTTTCCAAGGAGCAAAAGAGACGAGGAGCTAAATGTATGCACAAATGTGCATACACGAACCTAACGAATGGACAAACACAAAAGCACTCAGTGACAAGTAGCAAAATTAAGAGAAGAACTCACTCACTCGCAATCCAAAAGAACTTATCTCATAGAAGTGGTCACATGGGAAAATCACCAACCTATCATAAAGAACTCGCCCACATGTTTAAAGAACTCACCTCACCACGCAACCAACACCAAACTTTCTGACTCGAACAGGCATTCACAATTAAGAACTCACCACTTGGCATACAACACTCGCCTAATCATCAGAAAGTAGGCAAGTCTCTTAGCAATTATGCATAGACAACTGTCATAACTATTATATTGTAACCGACATATAGTTTCCTTTTGTAATTGACCCTCGGGCCCTATAAAAAGAAGAATCTCGAGGAACTAAAAAGCTTTTTTTAGCTTTCTTATTATTCCTGAGAGAGCCGATTCTTGCACCCTAACCCCTACTTGTACTCATATTCTAATTAGGATAAATTCCTCTTCTTCTTTTTTACATTCTTTTTTCCTAGTTTTATATGATCTTGGCTTCCTCTCCACATGCCTAAGTCCTACATCACTCCACGGATAAATTTAGAATCAACAATTTTCATTATATCTTCTACAATTAATTTTTGCATCTAGAATGTACAAGGCTAATAATAATTGGTGATAGTCTTAGTCATCACCAAAAGTGTTGGATTACTTTATTAGAAAGCATTTCATAAGAAGTTTTCTAACTCAAACTTAGAGATTATGACCTTACAATAAGTTGAGGGAAATGATTTAAAAGGTACAATTCCTCTTGAAGGAAGTGATTATAGAAACTTCTCTGTCTGCATAGAATGAAAGAGAGTTACAAAGGATGGAGGAATCTTAGGTGATTTATTACACCTAAGCATTAGCATAAGCTTGCAAGGTTAAACCATGTAAATACTAAATATATCCGTCTTGCTCTATAGTTTAAAATTTATATTCACTGCACTATAATTTTAGCATAATTATGCTTGATTGTATGCTGGTTAAAGTAGAAATTTTATTTAAGCTCATGGGTTAAGTTTATTATTACCATAATGTTTAACAGTTGTATAGTTATATTATTAACAAATTCACATATCAAGATAATCTATTTTATTGTGGCACATATGCTTGACTTTTAACAAGAACTATCAATTAAGTTTACGTAGTGTTATCATTCATTAATCAATCCCACTAGCTTAATCACAAGCTAATCGCATTATCATTTTTACTTATGAAATTACATAAAATTATAAGTGTGTGTATTTTAATCATCGTGAATATGATTATTGATAATATGGTTAATTATGCATACACTCATTTGTACTAGTTTATGCACAACATAGATCATTTACTTCATTATTATAATTATATCTCCAATATATCATATCATTCATTCCATCCACTATGTATATTTATTACTATAGCTACATATTGTATTGTATGGGAATCTTCTTGGAAAAATTTTCAAAATTCACCCCCACCCCAATGTCCCACTTTATGTGCCTTGACTCCACGAGGGTGTGAGAACATTGGTAGCAATTTTAGGAGTGTGAAAAGCCAAGAAAAACTGAACCAATTTTAGAACTTGAATTGATCTTCTTCCTCTAACCATTTTTATATGTTCTGACTGATATTGGTCTTCCAGTTTCAGATTCCTAACAAAGTATGACAGTACTTATCAACGTCTAGAAATTAAATTTAGCAATATCGCTCATAGGTTGACTCCTAAGACATAGGACGCTAATGTCTATTGTTTTTTGTGAAATGCTTGATCAACTGGTTAGAAATAACATTTTCCTATACAAGGGATTTAAATGGTTGAGCTCAAACATCAATATTGTTAGTCATGCATTATATTCAAAAGGTCGAAAACAAAGTCCATCGCACTGTAGTTTAACTTCATCCTCCCATCCCAGACACCCAAAACGCATACAACTATATGGCATCAAAAACCCTCATATGACTCAAAACGCATTCATTTAGGGCGATATTAAACAATGTCAAAAAAAATTATATTAAAATTTTTGCCATGGAACAAATGAGATTTTTGTATCAAGCAAAGGTGAATTGAATCTAGGGTTTCATTTATCACCAAACGGGAAAAATCAGCGAAGAGAAAAAAAAAAAAAAACCTGTTTTCCACTAAAGGTCCCCTTCCCCTTATCCTCGCAAATTGAAGAAAAAAATTCCTCCTCTTATCTGTTTTTCCCCAATCTCAGCCACCAGCCGGCTACTTCCTCTCGCTACAACTCCCGCCCTTCGAATGTCCCTCCTATGTAACTCCGGTACCGAGAGACGAAACAATAGCACTAAACAAGCCGACAATGACTGTCGAATAAAATGGGCGAACGATTCAATGGAGACTCTGCAATTTAATTGGGCCAAGCCTTAAATTCAAAAAAAAAAAAAAAACTATGCGATTTAAAACAAATATAGGATTTAATAGCCTCAGTTAGGGGGTGAGCATTCGATCGGTCCGATAAGTTTAGTTGAATTTTTGGTTAAACCGAACAAACCAAATTAAATAATTTAAAATAACCGAACCATCCAAATAACATATAAAACCGAACTAACCAAACCGAATTATAATTCGGTTTATTATTTTTCCATTAAACCGAATAGCATATAAAAATAAATAAAAAATATTTTTAATGAACTAATTAATTAAAATAATATAATAAATTTTATATATTAAAATTTCTTAATCAAGTAGTATAAATCATAAATCTATACAAATTAAGACTTATAATCAAAATTACATATTTATATTTGACTTTTAACTAATTTTGGTTTATAGGTTTATCCAATCTTTAAAAAAAAAACCAAAACCGAAAACCAAATATCTGATATTTACAATCAAAACCGAATCTGAGATTTAATCAACCAAACCGACCAAATAATATCGGATCGGTTCGGTTTTTCGGTTTGAACCGACTAGTGCACACCCCTAGCCTCAGTGACATAATTATCAGATATAAATTTAAAAATTTAATAAAAAATTACAAAATTTTAATTTTATGTACCTCAAAATATTAGTAAAATTAAAAAAAATTATTACTTTATTTTTTAAAAAAATTTGTTGAAAATTCTATTAAAACTAAAAGATCCAAAACATATAATGAACGTTGAAGCATTATGTAAGCAAATAAAATAAGAAGTTATTCGGTTATTTCTACTCTTTGCGTCTTTTTTTATCCTTAACAATTGCCGTTCATAAATAATGATCATTAAAAAAAAGTTTTAAGTAAAAATTTCTACTTCAATCTCCAACTAGCTATTCAAAGCTAGTGATATTATAGATTTATTTATTTGTATTAAAAAATATCATTTATACTCAAAACACTAACTCCCCTGAAGTACATTATATGATAACTTCAAATATTGATCAAAATTTGTTCATATAGGATGTTTATTTTATAATAAACATTGAATCACTAATAACTCAACAACGTGATGGGACTATGATGTGGCACAATGAGATTATAGAGGATGAATATAATCAACAAGAAAACTTTTTAGCAAGAAGTAAATTATTGTCAAGTAAGGGGCTCATTATAAGAAGCAAATGATAATTATTACGTGCTAAAAAATCAGTAGTAATAGAGTGAAAGTTTACGTCTTAGCCTTGTTATAAAATCCAGCACACACACACAAGTATTTAAAGAGTGAACAAGAAAACCCGGAAATTTTACATAAAAAATCAAAAAAAAAATCACGAGCTTAGAACAAAATCTTACACTATGTATCTGTTTGAGTACAAAATTTTTCCGATAACGGGATTATGTAATTGTATAGAAGGGAACAACTATGTAATCACGCTCATGGTAATAGCATAGAAATGATGGTGAACAACGGCGACATCGACCGACGGTGAAGGTTGTCATGATGGAGACCACGAGATTGACGAGATGAATACGGTGATGGTTGACGACCGAAAGTGGTGCGACAGGCTTGGAGGATCTTCAAGCTTTAGAGTTCTCTCTCTCTTGCCCCCATATGAGGAATGAGAGGCTATTTATAGGGAGGAGTGGCGCTGCCTTCAGAATACAAAAACCACTCTCATCTGACGGCCGAATGATTTCTTTGATCATTTGATGTATTTTAAGTATTTAAATGCTCAAACAAAGTCGAATTATGAGATCTTGGGCTTGTTAGATTCGCCACAAGAATACTATAAACACTTCATGCTTAAGAGCTATTTATGAATTTAACTGATATCCCAAAGTTTCCAAAGATATTTTAAGTGATTGATCTCGATTAGTTTCAACTGAGGATCAACTTGCTTTTGACATCAAGATTCGTGCTTCGACTAGTAGAATTTTCAGTGTCATATCAGTTGCCCCCTTATTTTTGGATGACATTATCTCAACCATTCAAAAATATTTAGGTCATATACTTGAAAATAGCAAATTCTTCAATGAAATTTGCGGGTCCATTAATCATACATTTTGAGAGATCTTCACGCTGAGCAAAGATTATGATCATGAAGCGGTTGCTGAAAAGTGTACGGATGTAAGATTCGGTTATGGACCATCGGCACTTCTGAAGTGCTCAGGCGTCGGCGGTGCTCACAGACGGAAGTACAGGACATCACGGATCGCATCGCATACCATGGGCACCATGGATATCGCTGAGCGAGAGAGCGAGACGGGCAGGCCATGAAGCTGCAAGACCCATGGGCTATACGGAGCCATGAGGCGAAGGGTCAGGCCGTATCATGGGCGCTGGCATGGTACGTCGAAGGCGAGTGGCCGTATGGGCGCAGAAGCGAAGCATAACGCGCGCCGTGTGTAGAAGAAAAATATTTAAAATTTAAAAATTTATAAATCAATATAAAAATAAATTTCCATTAGATTTTAACTATACCAACATATAAATTGTGTAGAAGAAAAACATATAAATTTATTTTTTAAAATAAATATTTAAAATTAAAAAATTGGATAACGGGCCTCCACAATATATTAGATCTTCACAAATCATTATGTTTGGAAGATTTCGGAAAGTAATCTAAATCGCCGCTTTTCGCTTTTTTTTAGGTGTTTGACGCTAATCTAATTCCGGTGTAAAATTTGGGAGTATTCCATTTCCCCTTTTTAGCCTGTTTTTCGTGTAAACGAAATACGCTAAAAAACGAGCGTATTTCGTTTACACCGCGGAACGGAGCGGAGCGCATGAGTGGAAAATTTTCTGCCACGTGGAAATTTTTTTTCTTTTGTGAGGGCGAGCGGAGGCTGCGAAAATTTTATTTTTCTTTTTAATTTTTTTTCTTTTGGGAGTGGAGGAGGCTGGGAAAATTTTTTTATTTTTTTAATTTATTTTTAATTTATTTAAATTGATGATAAATAATTCACGATAAATAAAAAAATAAAATAATTATTAAAATTTTCTTTATTTAATAAAAAAATAATTAAAGTATAAATTATTTATTAAAGAAAAATTATTTAATAAATAAATATTAAATCTTGATGAATAATTTATTTAATAAAATCTTATTAATTAATTAATATTTAATATAATAATAAAATATATATATATATATATATATATATATATATATATATATATATATATAAATTAATTATTATGTTAGTATAAAATAATAATATTCAAATAATTAATATCTTAGAAAATTTATAAATTAATTACTAATAATTAAATATTAGAAATAAATTTTATTTGTATTTGATTTTATTTTAATATTTTAGAAAATTTGTAAATTAATTACTAATAATTAAATATTTGAAATAAATTTTATTTGTATTTGATTTTATTTATTTTTTAGTCAAGAAAAAAATTTTATTTATAATTTATCTATATTTTATTTGATAATATTTATTTTTTAATTGAATAAGGTATTGGAATACAAATATTTACTTTATATTCATCCAACCAAATATTAAAATACGATTTACTTTACTTTACATACGCTCAACCAAACAAAAAAATATAGCGTGATTTTACATGTAACCAAACAATCAGTAAAGTATTCAGAATTAATCAGATTCACTTTTCAGATTTTCACTTTACATGATTCTAAATGCAACCAAACTCTATGATATCATAAAAATTTGGAGATCTTGTAACTATAACAAGCCTCTAAAAAGTATTATGAGTCTCTATAAAAACTTTGTAGGCCTCTATAAAAATTGATTTTAGGAAAATTTTAATGATAACCACTAATTATTTGAATTTGAATTTGGGGGCTAAAAATTTAAAATTTTGGAGGGATTTCACTAATAGAAAAATCTAAGATTGAGAGTTCAACACCTCTTGTAGTATTATTTTATCATAAATAGTATAAATGACTTATTTATGCATTTCATCTATAAGAAATATTATAGTTAATGGACTATAGAAATTATCTTTAGTTAGTTTAAATTCAAATTTTTATTCTTTTATTTAGATTGTTATCATGCCAACCTTGGACCTTTCTTAAAGTACATCGTCCGCTAACGACATATTTATAAAAGTTAAAATAATAATAATAAATTGAATATATTTTGAGAACCAATTAGATTAGAAGCACAAGTAATTGTGACTACAAATACAGAAGTCCCATTGAAGAAGGGTAGAAAGAGAACATCTATAATTTGAGAATACTTCATTGAAACTATATCAACATTTAAAGGAGTTTCTACACTTTATTTATAATGTATTTGTCATCGCATAAAATTTTATAAATCCAAAACAGGGACTATTTCACAGCTATTGAGACATGTCAATGAATGTGAGAAAATTAAAATCAAGAATAAACAAGTTGTTTATTAAGTTGACATAAGGAAAAATTTATTAAATTTTATATCTTTTGATCCCAATACAAAAATTGACATTCTTATATTTTTTGATTAAAAAATTATGATATGCTTCAAATCAGATAAATTATTGTAAAAATGATTATTTTGCATAAGTACCTTTTTATGATTGTTGAGCATATGTGGTTCAACATTTTATTGAAGGTCTTGAATCCAAATTATGAGAGGGTATCTAGAAACACTATAAAGAATGATTACATTAAAATTTATGAATCAGAGAAAGAAAAATTGAGAACATATCTTACAAGCATAAATAAAGTCTCACTAACTTCTGATTGGTGGACTTCCAATCAAATAATTGGATACATGTGCTTAATAATTCATTACATCAATGAATCATGAAAGTTGCATAAGCGAATCATTAGTTTTATTATGCTTGAGCTATCACATATTAGTACTTTTATTTATGATATTATATGTGATTGTTTATTAGATTAAAATCTTTAGAATAAAGTGTTTACTATCACATTGAACAATGCTAGTAATAATGATGTTGTCGTTAATACTCTTAAAGTTAATTTTCAGTCCAAAGGTAAGTTACATTTTTGGGGGCATTTTTCATGTCAAATGTTGGGCTCACATCGTAAATATTATGGTTCAAGATGGATTGAAAGAAGTTCAAAAAATAATTCATAAAATTAGGGAGACAATAAAATATCTCAAAAATTCTTCAGGGAGTGGTGATGTAATTAGAAAATTTCACTTCGAAAGATCTATCTACTGATATTTCGACATGTTGGAACTCCACTTAATATTTGAATCTTCTTTTGTTTATCGCAATGTTTTCATGCATTATGCTACTCAAGATAGCAATTATATGTGATTTCCTAAGATTTTGAATATCATAAGTATGAGTAATTAAGACAGTTTCTTGCTATTTTTCATAATATTACTAAAATAATTCTAGTTCTTCTTATCCCACCACAAATGTTTATCTTCTGACAATCATGCATGCTAAGAGTTGTTAATTGAGAAATGCAATTCATTTGACAAATAGATAAAGCAAATGATAGTTGTCATGAAAACTGAATTTAATAAGTACTAGGATAAATGCAATTTACTTATGTTTATTGCAGTTGTATTAGATCCTCATTTAAAGATAAAGTTTATCAATTTCATATTTCTTAAGATATATTCTTCTACTGAATTAATTTAAGATTAAGGTTGTTGAAGATGTTATTTGGAAAATATATAATCAATATATAGTTGATATTGTTATTAGTTCAACAAGTGCTTTAAGATCATCACATCCACCAAGTTATGCATCTTTCTCATCCAGTTTTGATTATACACTTGAGTTCGTTGATTTTGTTGTAGCTTCAGGTTCTGTTCAACCTTCAAAATCTGACTTGCAAATCTATTTAGAGGTAAGTTTATGCATGTGTAGTAACGATCAATTTGAAGTTTTTGATTTGTGGAAGGTCAATATTTTAAAGTATTCATGTCTATCCAAAATGACTAAGGACATCTTAACAATTCCCATAACAACAGTTACATTTAAATTTGCATTTAATTTCGGTGATAGAGTTCTTAATGATTATATGAGGTCTTTATTCTCAAAGACAGTTAATGCACTTGTTTGTATAGCTAACTGGTATATAAAAATTGTCAAAATAATATTAAGAACCCCCTGATAAGACATAATTTTAAGTTATTATATTTTATCAACTCTCGAAGTTTAGTGTTCACATTAGTCACTCTATATACTTTTCTAATCAATCATTTATTTATTTAAGCAAGAATTAATAAAAGAAGAAAACTTACATGCGAGTTTTTCAGATTTTAAAAGCTTTAAAGAAGGATGAGTTTATGACATGCTCTAATCCTATCTTGATATGATGGTTTTTTGTCTTCACTAATTGTGATTCTAGTTTATTGTTGTTTGGTATTGCTGAATGCTGTGGTTTAATATTGCATTTATATACTACTGAATATTATAGTTTAATATTGTTATAATTCTCTTTAATAATTTTAAAAGTTACAGATATTGCATTTGGTGTTATGTTAAATGTTGTGCGTTGATGGGCTAAGATTTATCACTAGAGATAATATTTAGCTTTGTTATTTGGATGCTTATATAACAAATAATATACTTGATTTAATCTTGAGATTATGAGCTTTTTTTATTGCTTGTTTTTCTAATTGGCTATCTAATTTTGTTACTGTAGCTCAACTATTTATTTATTTTTATATTATTGTAACAACTGATGTTTGGTGAGTTGGTATACAGCTTGACTTATTCCTCTAATTATTTTTGCTTCAACATCAATTTAATTCTTAGCATCTTAAGAAAGCTTAGTGATTGATAGCTTTGACTTTCAACCAAGAGGTCTTGGGTTCAAATTCTTGCACATGCGTTGTGCGTGTGAGTTTGCGATTAAATTTGCTCAAATATCCCCAAAAAAAATAATTCTCTGTTGCTTGGTTTCATAGCTGTCCTAGCCTATTTGTTTTACTATTCTACATTATGTATTTTATTTTTGATTATTTTTGTTTTATTTAAATCTCATAAAAATCTAGTGATATTTTATTTTGTTGAGTTTATGTTTTTAAATATTTAATATAAGTAGCCATCAAGTTATGAACACATTAATGAATGTTTTGTTTAATCTTGTGAGCCCATTAAATATTTTTATTATATCATTTTTTGTCAGTTTTATTAATCTGATGCAGGATGAAGTTCAATTATGGATTCTAAAGATTGAAGATAAAATGACTAAGTCGAAACTTGAAGGATATGAAATGTTAGTCGAAGCTTGAAGGATATGAAATGTTCATTTTTAACTGTGTAAATATATAAAATGTAATGCAACGGTTAATTAGCTTATAAATTGTATCTTATAATATTTGTAAAAGTATAAAAGTGCATATGTTTATAAATTGTTGTATTTAGTTTATTTTTTCTTGTGTAAATGTGTAAAACTTTCAAATTTATTTATTCGATTTGTGATTATATAAAAATTATCATTTGATTGATGAAATTGATGAAAGTATTAAAAAATTTGAGTTAAATTTATTATTATGAATTGTGATTGTGTGAGTTAAGAGCCTATGATTATGAAATGCATTTTTTACTCATTAGTTTTTTTAAATATTTAATTCAAAATTAAAAAAATTTATCATTTTAAAATATAAAAATAGGCTATTTTGAATAGAACACAAGCTTTAATGAACATGAATATTTTTTCAAGCCGAATACTAATAGAGAGTTCACGAGCCATTTTGAATAGCTCTAATTTCAAATACGAGTTAATACAACGAGCTAAACACGAATAGAGTCTAAGCTTGCTCAAACTTAGCTCTTTTACTCCCCTATTTGACATTCACCTTTTTTTTTTACAATATGCATCAAAATAATTATTATGGTACTCAATTATAAGCACTCCTAAAATTAAAGCATATAAAAAGCATTTCTTTGTGCTCTACTTCTTTCAACAATTTTGTTGGATCCCAATTTATCTATATGGGTGTGGCCAAAGCTTTACTAACAAAAATAGATCAAGATAAAGAAAAACAAAATTAGAGAAAGAAACTTAATATAGAATGAAAAGCTATAATAATTTACTAGATTGCCAAAAATACCAGACTTATGCCAATAATTAGTGTATCTAGTTCACCCACCAACTCTTATTTATAAGTTGGGGGATTTACATACATACCACTCAATTCTTATGTATTTACATATCTAACACCTTAAGTTAGATATTTACTTATCTAACACTTTTCTATGCCTAAAAAGGTACATTTCACTTTTAAAAAGTGAATAAAGTGATATTTTTGATGTGATATGTTACATAGAGCAATATAAGTAAAATTATATAATAAGATTTAACTAGCGTTTAGTTCTAATGCACATAAGTGAATTCATTACAAATTTCACTTAGAGGTGATTTTTGGCGACTTTCATTTTAGTTTGTTAAGTAGCTTTGAAGTTTGCGCAAATTCATTTGATAACATAGGCTTTGAATAATCTTGATGCAAACTATAAAGAAAATATGACAAATTGTTAAAATCATTGGCAACTTGAACTTCTTGGTGTGATCTTCATTAACTTTGGCAACTTCTTCGGGGGAAATAGAGCTTCGTTTTAATTGGTTAATTTGATTTGAACTTGATCAGTTGAGATGCATCAAGTGGCTCTAGGTATTATTTAAGAACAAGGGGTGGATTAACTTAGAGATTTAAGCAAT
Source organism: Cymbidium sinense (assembly GCA_021442155.1). Taxonomy (NCBI): domain Eukaryota; kingdom Viridiplantae; phylum Streptophyta; class Magnoliopsida; order Asparagales; family Orchidaceae; genus Cymbidium; species Cymbidium sinense. The sequence continues at coordinate 162,946,271 of CM038216.1, read as the reverse complement.
TAAATCTCGTAAATCCTGCCAAGTTCTCTCTTCCAATTTAAGAAATCTCAAATTTAGAACGTAAAGTAAATTGAATACAGTGTAAGAGGAATACAGTTTATTTGAATTACTTTAACTTGTTTGGTTGAAAACTCTACAAATACATAAATTTCTTCTTTTTTTGGGTAAAATAAATATATTATGAAGAATTTTTGAGATTATGGGTGTCCAACGAGCGTGTCATTGACCTTTCAGAATCGGGGGTGAATTAATGACTATAACACTTTACATTAGATGGTGTACATCCAAAATGACCATTCTAATATATTTTAAATACACTATAAATATATTAAAATTTTACTTTGCACTATATCAAACATTTAAAAAAGTTAGATTCTCTACCGTAAATCTCGTAAATTTCTTTACAGAAACTGCGGCGTGCGAAGGAAGGGTGTGGAAAGTGGATGGTTAGCATCGCGACGTCTTGGTTCTCTTCCTCGATGGTTTCGGGTAGAAATAGAGCGGATTGCCAACACCCCTTGCTTGCCTTCAATAGCCGAACCCTAGCTGTCTATGCTCCTGTTCCACCTCTTCGTTGGTTTTAAACCCTGCTTGAGAAGCCAGTTTGCTGCAGTCGCTGCTTCGTTGTTTCCAGATAGTGTCAAGTTGAGGTTTTATATGGCTCGTGATCCATCTAAGGTTGTGTTGTCTTTATTTACTCCGGCTTTTAAAGCATAGATCAAGAGTTTGTCTTCGGAAGTTTATGGATTCAATGCCGTTCGGTATTAATCCTCTCTCCTCTGATGATGGCATTTTAGCTGTTCATCTTTCTGATGAGGAGGTACTATCCCAAGCTAGACTTCTGAATTTATCTTGGTTGGAAAATTTTCTTTTGGTCGCCTTCCTGCTGTAGGAGATTTGCAAATTTTTTTTCACAACCTTGCATTCTCGAGTGTCTTCTCTATTGGCAATCCGGATACTCGACGCATTCTTAGCTAACCTTGGTTCTCGCCTTTTCTTCATCAATGCATTCAATTGAACGTAAAATTTAATTAAACTAAATTTTAATTAATTACTAATTATTGTTTAATTAATATATTATGTTGAATTAATTTTAATTTAATATTATTAATTATTTATCTATGTATATTATTATAAGTTAATTATAATTTATTCAATATAATTATAGTTTGGCAGTTAATTAAATTGAAGTAATTTAAATTAATTTAATAGTTATTATTATTTTTAATTTAATGTAACTTTAATTAATTAAATTGAATACTATTGATGATTAACTGATATATTATTAAAAATTAATTATAATTTAATAAATATAATTATAGTTATTATAAATTTGACATCTTTGCCATAGATGCTAGTATCTTCAATACTATAGAGTTATGACTTTTAGGAATATGTAGATGGTAAACTTCTTAAAGTTGCCACTTGTGAAAGGAGATGACTATGTTGTCGTTGCGACAGGTTCCAAAAGAGAAGAGATGGTCATGCAGGTCAAGCTTAGATAGGAGGATCTACTAAAATGCCTAGTTCAAAATCACATAGTACAAATTAGTGCTACTATTCCCATAAGTAAATTTGAAAAGGAAAAAAAAAATCGAAATAATGAAGACAATGGCACTCGCCCTTTAAGCTAACTTTAAGCAAGAAAGACAAAGATTGTTCAGAGAGCCCCTAAAATTCAAATCTTTGGTGAATATGAGATGATACTTCTGAGCAATTTGATGAAAAAGGTGATTGTTCTATCTAGTCATCTTGATGTTATTTCGAGGGTTCTTGTTCATGATGAATTCATGGTCCAAGTTCATTAGGTTGGCAAGTTTTCTAAATCCCTAATGGCCAACAAGCTAAGCTTATCCCATGAACAATTTTGACTTGGACTGTGACTTCCTTTCTTCCTGAAGGGGCTAAGATTTTAGAGTATTTTTGTTTAGTACCAAAATAGGTGACGCCGAAGGTAGAAATATGACTCTATGATGGATTTGATCACTTATAAGGACTCTTAAGGCTGATGGGCCTATGCATTCTAGAGATTTTTCTCCTAGCTTATATAGATGAAGAAACACTGGGTTCATTTTTCTTAGGTTATAAGTTTCCTACAAGGGTAAGCTTCAATTATTAATTACATCTTGCAAGATATAATTTTCACAAAAAAAAACTCTCAATTAAAGTAATCGACTATCATCTCTATGGATTTCAAAGTTTAAAATCAAGATTGTTGGTTTGAAAGTTAAATGGGAGAGCTCAATTAAGAAGAGGTTATTTTGAATTCCAACGAAAGAGAAATAGAAATTGCTTAGATACTAGGAATCCCAATAAACACTTCAGTCTATCCTATAATTGAACCTTATACTTATAAAATTGAGATTTTTTTAAAGTTTTAAGTTGACATTTCATTATAATGTTATGGCTTATATTTCGACAATACAAGACTGTGAAAATGACTAAGATGTGAGGACTTTTACTCGTAACTGAGGAGAAACATATAACCTCAAACACTAAAACTATGGTCCTTCAATACATGCTAAAAGCTTGACCGAGTCGAACGAAAGAAAATTTGAAATATATTGGTTCATTCTCACTAAGGAAAGTGAATATATCTTGACTCTTCTAGACTTACTATTCACTTGTATGACTTATCAGCTATACCTTCTACATTTTAAATCCATGTAGTTAATCTGATGAAGTGTAGGATGATTAGGTTATTATTAATTAGAAAAAGAGAAGTTTATGAACCTAAACACTCATTAAATTCTAAGATCATTATTATTATAAAAATATTCTTAACTAATCCAATATATATATATTTTAAATTTTAGATGTATTTTAGACACTAAGTTTATTTAAAAGCTTGGGTATGCTATTATGCCTACATGCATGCCATTTGAAGATTATTATGGGCTAAATCATAATAGAAGGTAAACTTCTTGATGATGGTTGCTATCCTTGTTGGATATATACCCCTTATGTGCAATGGGAGAAGGGCCAAATTCAATAAGAATGAATGAATATGTAATATGGTTCATAAATTCTAAGGGTTTCTAGTTGCTTTTTATATTTATTCATAAGGTTATGAGTTATATTTATTTAATTTAATTTGATTAATTAATGTTGAGTATAAAAATTATTTTTTTAATAAGTCAATTGGTGGTCTAATAATTTAAACAACAAAACATAATGAAAAAAATTTAGGAAAGGCATGTCATTTCTATTATAGAATCTAAAGTAAATATGCATTAAACAATCAAATTAATATAATTATAGGCTGATGTGGTTCGATTTCTCTATACACCTTGGAAGAAAAGGAAAATGAGTAGCCAAGCTTTGCCCTTATATTGCCCGTCCTACAACTAATTAAACAAAAGAGACACAATATGAGTCTTCATCTTCAACTCTGTGGTGAGTACTCTAGGCTTCTTAAGGCCTCTCAAGTCCATACCTTCTATCCACTGGTCATCCTAAACCTTATGATTTTAACATAATTTTAGCTACAAATTACATTTGAAAAATGATCCTAACTAAACCTAGAAAAAGAGGTTAGCTGAAACACAAATGCACACAAGAAATTTATTTTCCATATATTTGGGCTTAGCACTAGTAGCTACCAAGCCCACCTATTTTAGTGGGATATGCTTATGGGGCTTAATCAAATAGCAGTTGCATACAAACTTATTATATTTGAATTATTACGATGGCTCTTTTTTTTTTTTTTTGTTAAGGATAGCCCCTTATAAAAAAATAACAATAATCTAATAAACATCGCCCTAGCATCTAATCTGGGAGCATATAATCTTAACATATAGTAGAAAATATTACTTCACAAAATAAGAAAATCAATACACCATAATAAATAGCTAACCTAATCTAAATCTAGGAGTGGGACATATCAACCTAATATGTGTGCAAAGGTTAATGTTGTGAGACAAAGCTAAGAATTATATTTAAGTTATTATGTGAACACTAAATTTAATTTATTATCGTTAGAATGGTTTGAGTTTGAGTGATTAATGAGTTAATGATAGATTTTAAATTATAATTTAATTTAAGTTTAAGTTGAGCTTAGTGTTTTAAAGAGTGTGAGGAATATCAGGTCCCACTTTGGTTAAGGCCCACTCTTCCTTACACATTGATCCTAATAGAGTGAACACTTCATTAAAGGATGAAGGTTCAGCCTAAAGGTTTAAATGATTTTTTATAAGTTTCAATTGATTTAGTTAATGACAATATATTTGATTAATTTCTAAGTTATGATCCATTCAAGTTGAGATAATTTTTGTAATCTTATGTGGTATGCTTTAGGATTAAGGAAATACCTTGAAGATAACTCCATGATATTTTAATAAATCTTGACTTATTATTAAGATTAATTTTTTTTATTAATTAAAAGAGGAAGAAAATATCAAATTTTGGTCAGGAAAACTCCCAAAATTATGTAAATATTCTCTAAAGATTGGAGACTTCAAAGGAATATCTCACAAAAATTTGGGATCAATTTGAATTAATTTGAAAATTTTTTATTATTTTATTATTTTGTGATCTAGAAAGTATTTAAATTAAAATAAAACTCAAAAAATTATGAAACTTTATAGGGGTGTTAAGGATGAAATCTTAATACTCTTATAAACATTTTATGTCATTTAGAGCTAAATGTATTTTTTATGATTTATTTAATTTATCTAAATATTTAAGAAATATAAAATATTTTAATACTTAAAATATGTGAATTTTATTTTTCTTCTATCTTTTTTTGTTAATATGGGATAATAACAATTTATTAATTTTTAATTCATTTATTATGAATTTTTTAAGTATAATAACTATTATTATAATTTAAATATTAAAATAAATACATATGCTTTTAAAATTAAGTTTAATTAATTTAGTTGGCTCCAAAGTTCATGGGATTGCTCCTTAAAGTCAAGGGGACTTCAAATACATTCCATGAAAATTTACAAAACTTAAGTTTATTTAATATTTAATAAGTAATTAATTTAATTAATAAATTCTTATGAGAATATAAGCAATATTAAAAGAATTTGATAATGCAAAGATGCTTCCTCAAAGACATTCCATGTCATATAAATTTATCCATATAACTTATATAAATATATAATACTTTTTATTATTAAAATAATCAGCTATGAATAATTTCAAAGTGTATGTTTTATTTCAAACCAAAGTACCATGAAGATTCTTCCAAGTATTTTCATTAACCCTAAGATCAATTATTGGATCATACAATCACTTGAACTTGATGTAGATCACTTATGAGATTCTTAATTTAAAATATTAATTAATAGTTTAATGATAATAAATAATTAGCTTAAATAAAATGATTTGTGTAATTAAGGATGATTAAACTTGATTGACATTTTTCTCATGATCCTCTTTTTATATTAAGTGATTTAGATACAATTTTCTAATTTTCATGATTTTTAAATTAATTAATTTAGTTATCCTATGAATTAACCCTACTAATATAAAAAGTTATTAAATATAAGCCCAAATTTTTTGAGAAAAATTATAAGCTAATTAATCATATGCAAAAGTGAATATAGAAATTTCATAGCATTTACACTTATATTTTGGGACGTTCAGCCGTATGGAGCTTTGATGGTGGTTGGGGTTAACACGCTACAGAGAACTAATGAGTTTAGGTGTCTATCTGTAAGAGTGAGGAAAGTGTATTGAGTGCTTAAGTACCCTCAATTTGAATTATATGGAGCTCCCCATGTGAACAACTATTTTGTCTTAGTTTAGCCATTGAGAGGTTGTGGTGTTGTGGTCTCAACTTAAAACAAATAGGTGGGGACTAATGAGGTGGTGTTGCCATAGTGGCCAGCCAAGTCTGAATTAGTGAGGTGAAGTGGGCAACCTATGATGAGTGAACCAAGGGCTGCTCATAGTGATTTAGACTTCACTTGCATTAATGGCTAGGCAAACTAGCTTTGGGTCAGGCTTAGTCAACTAGAGTGACCTCAAGGAACACAAAGATGACTATTTAAGCCAAAGGGAAGGGTTTAACCATGCCATTTTGGGATTTTATTCTCATTTGGATCCTTAGATCATTTGGGTTAGGCTGAACTAGATTCACCTTGGGTCAAGCTCACTTGGCCAAATCCTTGTAACCTAAGAAAGAGGCATATTAAGTTTGGTTGGATTTGGAGTTGTATTAGCTGAGATTAGCTCAATGTGATTTTTTAAAGAAAATTTGGGCTAACTAGAGTCAAGTGGAAAAATTGGCCAAATTAGGACCTAGGGGCTATTAAGTTGTGTTCAAATATCAATTTGAAATGTGTTGGATGGATTGATTTATTCTAATTTAGCTTGGATTGGGTATTGGTTCATTTTAGTTCATTTAGGCTTATTTAGGTCAATGAATTAATTGGCTAAATTTGGCCTCAAATTAGCATGATTTATGTTTAATTATTCCTATATGATGATTATAAAGCTTTGGGTTGGCCCAATTGGCATAATATTACATTTAATTTGAATTTGGCTCTTTAGGATTTAATTGGGTCAACTTGGGCTAAGTGGACCAATTGACCAATTTGACTCCTAATTAATCCTTAAACATGTTTGCTTAATGCTTTTGAAGCCTTGGGTATGTTCAATTTGAATGATTTTAATTTTATTTGAATTTGGTCCATTAAGACCCAAATGGGTTAAGTTGGGCTAAGTGGACTAATTAACTAAATTAGACTTCAAGTAGTCTTCAATTAAGTGTGGTTAGTGTTTTGAAAATCTATGGATTAATTGACCTGAATTAATTTTGCCTTGGTTTTTGTTTAGGTCAAAGTGGCCTAAATAGTCTAAATATGTCAAGTTGGGTTAAGTGACCCAAATTAGGCCATTTGGAGACTAATTGCATTAAGTTTATTCTTGGCAGGATTGGATTTGAGGTTGGGATTGATTTGGCTTGACTTGGTTTAGCCTAAGGATGGCTTAGGTTAAACTAAGAAATAAGGGCTAGGTGGTTGCCCACTAGCCTTGTAGGACTAATCCTATGGTTAAGTCATATTGGTATTGAGTTGGGTTTGGTGTCCCCTTAGTCAATAAATAGTGCCTTAAGGCTCTAAGTGAGGAAGTCCTATTTCTACAATATGATTCCTAAGACTAAGAATGTGTGTATGTTAGCCTCACTAAAAGTGAGGTCAACACTTTCTAAACAAAATGCCAAGTTGTTCACAAATATATGAAACCATTAGCTAGATTGCATTTACTACACTTAGAGTTCTACTAAATCATTTTTCTAGAACAATTCTCTAAGGGAAAATTACAAAGTTGTTTTTTGAAATCTTTATGAGTTTCATTATGAATTTTTTGACATTTACTTTTCTTTATATCCAATTTTTTAGATTCCAAGGGGCATTCCCCTTATTATTAACTTGGATGAAGTGGAAAAGATAGTTTGAATGACTTCCTCAATAATGTTATTGATAAGATAGTCAACTTGCTTCTTAAGATGAGAAGTAGAGTTATTCTGAGCAATGAAGAAGATAAGGGAGAAGGAAGAGGCTAGGCTAAGTTCTCCAATAAGATATTAAAAAAAATCCTACATCTGCTTTAGAGAATGCATCTTTAATTTCTTATAGTCATTGAGAAGAAATCAACTTGTAAGTTAAATAGGAAAGATAAAGAAAAGAAGAACATTTAATATTCCCATCAACCATGAGATTTTTAGCTAAGTTACAATCATAGTAAGGACAAGTCATCCATCCACTTTAGATTAACGATTAAATAATGGCCTATCATACCAATGAATAAATTGAATCTTAGCCATGTTGTCTTCTCCATGTACCCACATAAACACCTTGAGAACTTATCATTGAAAATGAAGTTAATTTTAACTTTCAAACTCCTTATTTAAGTGAATGATCAGAAAAATTTAGTCTCCAATAAAATCTACTTGAAAGATAAGTTGTGACAAGTTTGTAAAGAGAAGAAAAACAAATATGCATATCCGCTTCGCATAGATATTTCATTGAAGGAAATCTTAGAAGCTTAGCAAAACACAATGAAATAGTGCAAAGAATTTGCAAAGAAGACTGATACTAATTTGGTGAGTTATATGAAATGTGGAGATGAAGTGGCAACTTCAAAGATTTAAAGTGATAACTAGAGCAATATCACCCGAGAGAGAGAGAGAGAGAGAGAGAGAGAGAGAGAGAGAGAGAGAGAGAGGGCGGGGGGAGGAATTGAATTTTAAAAATAAATTTTAGGAAACTTAATTTTAAATTTTTGTAGAGAACTTAAATACTTAATGATAATGCTTTAGTGAAATGAAACAATAATCAATAATAGTAGAAAAGTAAAGAAAGAGAACATAGAGATTTTTATGTGATGCGACCAAACCCCATAACTGGCCTATGTCGCCTAGCTACCTAAGCTAGGAATTCACTAAAATAAAGTTGAGATTACAATAAATCTTTTGTACTCTCCTTCATGGGCAAGTACAACCCAACACGTACTTTTCTTAGTAGGCCAGTAGAACCCAACAAGAAAACAAGGAAGAGGAAAATGAAAGTATTTAACTCTCAATTTTAAAATAATTTAGCTCTCAAAACTCAACTACAATAATATTAAGGCAAGTGAAAATAAAGGCAAGAAAGATAGCTCACTTTAATTGATGTATAAACTTAAATGCAATGATTAAGCTTGAAAGATGTATATGATGTAAATTAAACTTTTACATTTCCTTTTTGAAAAGAATGCAATAACTTGGAATGAAAGTGATTTAGTTAATGATTTAAAATGTAGCACAATGATAATTTGAAAAACTAAACCAATCAAATTATTACAAAGAGACTTGAGTTTAGGAAATATTAATGTATATGCAATATGAAAGCACATACACTCAAATGAATTCTCTTTTAAAGGAATTATTATTTATGCAAAATATGAGATGATTTAGAAGTAATAAAACTTATTACTCACAAGTATTGTATATGAAATAATCAATGAGAAAATAATCTCACTTCAAAATATGTAGGAGTAAAGAAGAGAACAAATTGCAATAACAAACTTTAATCAGTTAACTACAAAGCTTTCGGCCAACTTGTGAAAATATAGGAATAGATAAGTCAAGCATAAAATAAATTTACCAAATGCATAAGAAACTCAAGCGAAGAAGGAGAACAAGGTCATTTAACATGTAAAATCACAAAATAGGATGATTGCACCTTGTTAAGCTTTCGGCCACATGGAAATCCACCAATCCCCCAAGTTCATTTGTTCAATCTTGAAAGTAATCACTTGAAGGAAGGAAGAGGAAGGATGTTGAAGAGGTTGGCACTTAATTCACGAAGAGAAATTTCCAAGGGAAAATTTTTGCAAGGGTTCAGCCAAGAGAAGAAAAACAAATCCAAGAAGAAGTAACCATAGTCTAAAGAACTACATATATAGGTTGAGAGGTCAATGGGGGTCAGCCAAGTAGAAGTAAATAAGAGCGAAATCATATTTGGAATTGATTAAACACAAATCAATTAAAAATATAAACAATTTACATAATGAAGGGCTCAACCAAGGCAAAGAAGAGGGAAATACTATTTGGTAAGAAGAGTTGATTTGAATTAATCAATTTGAATTTCAATTTGCATGAGAGGGATTTCAACCAAGGCAAGAAAGAGGGAAATCCAAATGGTAAGTAATTCAATTGAATCAATTAAATTTAATCAATAGGGAAATTCAGCCAAAAGAGGTTTGAAGAAAATAAATCTGAAATTTGTTTAATTATATTAGCATGATAGGGTCAACCAAAGGAGTTTACATGATGGGATTCAATTAGAATTCAATGCAATATCATGAAATATTTAATCAATTTAACTTGATTGAATGAAAGAAGGAAAAAAAGATAATTCTATAATACTTAAATTAAATCCAAGAGAAATTATGAAAATTCGGCCAAGCTTGTTTTCAAATATGGATTAAATCTATTTTAATAACTCAATTCAAATTCAAATGATGATGAATTAGATATTTGGAGATTTTAAATCAATATTTATAATGTGATTCATTTGAATTCAATTTATGCTGTTGTCGGCCATGAGAAGTTTCCAAAATTAAGCAAAAATTGAAAATAAGATAATTTCATGGCTTAATTTAATTAAATTTGAATAAACTCAAATGAATTCAAATTATTTCAATTAAAATAGCATATAATCAGCCACAATCATTCCATAAAAATGCTAAGTTCAAATTTGCACATGTAATTAAGAGAATATTTAATTTGAATTCAAAATAATTCGAATTAAAGATTCAAATAAATGAATTTTTTAATTTAGTCAAAAAGGTTTAGGATGAAAAATTAGATAGAGGAGAGAAAACTAGGATAATAGGAGAGAGAAAAATAATACAAAGGATAATTTCAAGATAATTGGATTTTATGCAAACAATAAATGGATGATGAACATATTTTAGCATGGAAAAAATTTAATGAGATGTGAACTTAATTTAACTTGCATGTAAACACAATAAATGTAACATGATTTACACATTTAGTTTAATTTTACAGAATAATTGTAAATGTGAAATATAGTGTTTTAGAATAATTTAAAATAGATTGTTTTAAAATGAATGTACGATATTCTAAAGTCACCATCACAACTCTGTCCTCTTATTTATAAGTTCAAATCAAGACACTTCACTACAAAAAAGTACGAGCAATACAAGTAAAATTATATACTTGTTACTGACTTCACGTAGAGGTGACCAAGTCTAATAAAGTCTTCAATGAATTTTAGGCTGGCAAGTAGCTTTGAGTCTCGAGAATATTTCATCTGGTAACTTAGGTGATTTAATTGATCTCAATGATGAGTACAAAATAAATATGTTGAGCGTCAAACAATTTTGGCGGCAAAAACTTGTTGGAAAAATCTTTAAATATTAAAGTGTTTTCTTCTCCATGAGAAATCAATGTTTTTTGTTTTAACTAATTGATTTGACTTGAACTTGGTCTACTTAGATGGTTGACTTTCTTTAAGCATTATTTGAGTATGCAAATTCCTTGAAACAAAAAATCACATCCATGATAAATCTAACAAAATCAATTTTCTGATACTATGTTACTTTCTTTTTAATCTTATATACCCTCTCTCCCATAGCTTTAATAGTTGACTTGTAAGCTTGATTACTAATAAAGACTAGAGAAGAATTGCACCTAAATTAATTGAAATCAATATCCAACCATCTTGGAAGTGAGAAAGAGTGAGTAGGGAAAGTGTAAGAAAGATGACATAAATGTAACACAAGAGAATTGTGACCAATTAGATTACTCCAAAGACCCTATAACATCATTATATTACTTCAATATTATAGATATGAATTAGGATTTTTATTTATTTTAAAAATCACATAGACTATTATCTATGTATTAATTTTGGTCATATTTAAAAATTATTAAAATAAAATTTAATTGACACACACACACACACACACACACACACATATATATATATATATATATATATATATATATATATATATATATATATATATATATATATATATATATATATATATATATATATATATATATATATTATTACATAAAATTATAAAAAATTATAATATTATAAAAATATATTAACAAATTAAATAATTTTTGATATTTTTGTTATGATACAATATAAATATAATAAATAAAAATAATGACCTAAAGTTTAACAAAAATAATTGTTATAAATAAGTAAATGAAAATGCAACAAATTAAAACATTAGTAAAGAGCCTCGTGAGTTTTTAAGAGATTTTGAATGCGTATAGACACACAATGTTTAATTAAATGATTACTTGATTTTCACTTATTTAATATATGCATATGAAACCATCCATTTAAGGGATTTTAATAGTATTTTTAAAGTTCAGAACTAGCAATAACTTTTAATTATATTTGATCATATGTGTAATTCGATAAATTCATCATTTTAAAAATATTTTTCTCTAACTTTAAGAAACTATAAGTCGACTAGAGCATGATTATGTAATAAATATGTTCATTCAATGTATTAGTTGACATCACTAAGATAGTGTAGAAAGCACTATTTATGATTTAATTCTTGTTGGAATTATTAAAGTTCCTGCATATTAAGTATAATTGTTACTGTAACACACAAATCTCAACTCTTGAGACCTGAAATAATTCCAACTTTTTTAGAAAAATTAATTTGGGTTCCATGAAAACCATTCCACGAAGACTAGCACATCAAGGTAAACTTATCAACAGAAAAATTTATTTAATTCAAATAACTAGATGTCCTGATTGGATTTGAATGTCATGACAATCAAGAGGAGAGTAAATTATGTATTTTAAAAGTTATTCATTTGATATAATGTGTGTGTGTGTGTGTGTGTGTGTGAGAGAGAGAGAGAGAGAGAGAGAGAGAGAGAGAGAGAGAGAGAGAGAGAGAGAGAGAGAGAGAGAGAGAGAGAGAGAGAGAGAGAGAGAGAGATAGAGAGAGAGAGAGAGAGAGAGAGAGAGAGAGAGAGATTTTGACCTTAAGCTCATAGGGTTATAAACCTTTTAACTTTTATGATGACTAATATATTTTTATTTTATAAAGAAGGTTTATGATAAAACCTATAATTTTCCTTTGAAATGATACTCTGATGAAGGGCATGTTGAATGACATGAGTATTCATTAAAAGGACACTTAATAATGATGAACGATGAGGTAAGAGTAAGTTTCTCAAAAGTATATTCACATTTGTCCAATAAATGGATGACATAAATTCTTATATTAAAAACATGTTGATAATTGAGTGAATGATTAATAGTGATTTTTGTTTGAATATTATAAACATATGAATGTAAGATGATATGATTTGCTTCTATGTAAGAAATTCACAAAGAATATAAAAAGATTTAGAATGAAATGGATGTGCAGTGGAATTAAGTTTTAATGGTCGATATCAAAAATAAATCATAGATTTCATAAAAATATATATATTTGAAATAATATGTTTGATTCCATAAATGATGACCTCTTACATTAATCATATGCTTTTTCATGTTCTATCATTTTTTACCTTAAACCTCATTGTGGAATAGATGTAAAAAAATCAAGCTAATTTTGAAGACTCTACCACATCATAAAGATGAAGTGCTCAACATGAGACCAAGAGCATAAATATTATCATCAAGTGTGCATTAATAATGTGCTTTTATATGAAACAAAAAATAATGCAATAAAAGTTAAAGGTTGCATTCAAAATTTCAATACAAAAACTAAACATTTAAACACTAATTTACAAGTTCTATACAAAACATTTTGGAATTATTTTTTTCTCTATTTTAGATATGTTTGGGATTAGTTAAGAAGTGTTAAAGCTATCCATCCTATGTGGGGAGAGAATCTTAGAATGAAATTAGAGTGTTTCATCATTACTTTCTTATTTGCTTCGCTAGATTTAATTTCTACATCCTTCTTAACTTTTTTCTCTCTTGATTTTGAATTATAGATCATGATGCAATATCTTCAATGTTAATATAATAAATTTGAAAAGAAGTTTTGATATTTAAAACAAATAATGAGTGAAATCATTGGAGATAAATGTTTGGTGGTCAATCCCATCCTATTTGGGTTATTCTTGATAGATGACCAGAACATCCTTCTTCTTATATTTGATCTATCTCCTAAAGTCTCATAATAAATTTTTTATCTTTTTAACATTATCCTATAATATTTTCTCAAACTCTATAGCTCTTAAAAAATTTAAAAAATTCTCTTTAGGTCATTAGTGAAATTAGTGATCTTCTTGACCTAATTTTAGTGCTCCTTCCACCATCACCCTTAAAATATTTTGGATCTACACCATCTACTAAAAATCTACCCTCCATACATTTCTATAAAATTTTATAACCTTACTAACCCCTCAATATGCTATTAATCCCCTCCACTAACTCAATACTGCATGTTTAAGCAAATCCATCAAAACTAGGTCACCTTGACCTAGAATTACTTTTTTTCACACATGGGTTTCTAAAGCGCATGGAATTTCACCAAAAATTTTAAATCAAATTTAGAGATATTATTCTAACATTCTTGAGAGATTTCTTTCTTTGAATCCTCTATAATACAAAACTATAATCCCAAGTCTCTAAATGGGATCCCTTGGCCAAAACCTTCATTTTGACTACAATCTTTAATATAATTATTCTAATCCCTTAATAATGTTTTCAACATCTTTAGCTTCCGAATACAACATGTTAAGTCTTGGATCACCCCTTTTAAACTGAGCCCAAATTTGATATTAAAGCCAAAGTCTAGGCTTTAGCAAATTGAAGATAATGTGTGCATCAAAGCTACTACAAGTAGATTTGATCAACTGACACTAAAAAGTTAAGAAAAATATTTTCCTGTCAAGTAACATCTATCGTTATAACCTTTATATTTATTATTTCAATCATTTATTACAATAAATATATTAAGTTTTAAGAGGCTATGACACCTAAGAGGAAGGGGTGAATTGGATATTTTATAAATTTTCAAGATAAAATATAATTTTGACCTTTGTAGAAAAGTTAGTTATAAATGTAAATTTATTTTTTACAAAAGAGCAAAGCAAGAAAACAACCAAGTAAGAAAAATAAAATGCATCATAACTAGAAATTCACTAATCAAAATAAGAATACAATAAATTTGTTGTATTTTTCTACACCGTACAAGTACAACCCCAACAATGCACTTTCCTACACCTGACAAGTATAATGCCATATAGGTTCAAAAGAATAAGAAAGAGCAAAAATTCAATTTTAATATATAACTCTCAATATTAAAAATAATTTTGCACTCAAGTCCGCTAAATAATATTAAGATAAATAAGGAAGACCTCAATATATATTATGTGTTTTATGATTTCCAAAACATGCAATGAACTAATCAACTTTAGCAAATGCAAGATTTAAAATAACTTTATAAAAACTTGCATGAATTGAAAATATAATAATTTTGAAAATATGAAAAGAGAGAAATCACCTTTGAAAAAGCCTTATAAATAGGATTTCAATCCACTAAAAAAAGAGCATAAATAAACTGTGAATAAGAATGAAAATGGCTTAAAGAAAATCTTTAACAATGAAGCATATAAATCTTTTCATTCAAGTCAAACAAATGAAAACCAATTATTCAAAAGATTAAAATGAATTAAATACCCTTACACAAGTCCTTTGTATATATGAACAATGAAATCAATACTTGATGTGAACTTTTAAAGGCTTGAAAGAAGCTTGAAAAAGTTGAAAAAGTTCTCCACATGAATGCTATCAAAGGAGTGAGGAAGAGAGATGAGCTTTAGCACTTTGACTCCAAAAAGTTCACTAGTATAGGTTCTTCTAAGGTGAAGATAATCGAGAGAGATTAAGTCATGAGAGCACCTCTTTAAGTAGATTTAGGACCAAGAGAATTTTGGACAAGGTAGGAGGGAAAGAGAGGGAAGGAATGAGAGGGAAATCGCATAAGAAAATAATTTGGATTTTGGACATTGAAGCTCATGCTACAAAATTTAAATAAATTCAAATTTAAGTTGTTGTGGCTACCCAAACAAGAGAGAAAGAGATGGAAAAATTACTTAATTTAATTAAGAAATCACATGACTGAAATAAGCCATGTAAGATTCGTCCGAGTAGAGAATAATTCAAGAGGAAAAATTATTAAGGCAAGTCATTAAATTCAGAATAATTAAACACATGCTTTAAAATTTGAATTCAAGAGAATTCAAATACAATAAGGCTGGCCATGCAAGAGTGGACGGAATTATTTTGAATGCAAAGAGCATAAATAAACTCTCTTTAATTAATTGAGGGATCAATTATGGAAGTCATTTAAAATAATTTGAATTTAGAATATATCAAGAATCAATAATCCATGGAATGGCCAAGGGGTTTCCAAAAGGAGTTAAATCATGATTTGATGCAATATATATGAGAGATTACTTAATTAGTTATATGGATTAAATAAAGCAAGACAAGACCAATAAATCTAATTAAAATAAATAAAAAAGAAATTAATGCATAGGATTTTCGACCAAGATAATTTCCAAAATAAATTAATCTTCAATTAATTAAATCAATCAATTATAAATTATAGGAGATTAATTAAGAATCTATTTAAATCATAAACATAATTTAAAAAAAATTAAAATCAATATAGGCTGGCTAGCATATATTATTTCCAAAATTGGAAATACATAAATGAAAAATAAAATAAATTCAAGGCCTATTTGAATTGGATTTTGAGTTAAACTAAATTAATTCAAATGGCCTAAAATATAATGAATTAAAGTACATTATGGCCGGCCAAATCATGCCATAAACAAATGGAATACATTTGGAACAATTTATGACAAATTGCAATTTGAAATTAAAAAAAAAAAATTTCACCACAGATAATATTCTAATTACAGGGACTACTCACCACAGAAGGAGAGCCCCTATTTCGAGAGAGTCGGTGGTGTCTCCACCACACCGCTTTACCCCCGCCCACCATCACCTATTCATGTTTCAACATCTCCGGTCTGAAGGCCATGAGGCCACATCAGGGAAGGACCGTTGGTGATTGGCCACCAAAGGATCCCATTCCATCTACATCACCCATGGTGAGGCTGAGCTCCTACTTGACCTCGCTTGATGGTGCGGAAGGAACAACGAAGCATTGGGTGTCCCTTCACCATCACCGTCGTAACTGGACATGGAGATGGTTATACTAGTTGCAGAGAGAGAAGGTGGCAACTTAGTTGCACCTATGATCATAGAACCTCCTAGGAGTGTCAGAATATATAGAGTCAGTGATAGTCAGTACTGTATATCATCTAGCGAGTATAGCCCTCACAGAGTTGATTCTCCAGCAGTAGGGGAGGTCTGGTGCCTTATAGTACATGATAGTGATCTCACCACCAGTCAGCCAAAGTCATTCTTGCTAGTTTTGATAGATCGTTCTTTAGATAATATAGTAGCTCATTATTTCATGGAGAAGAAAGAGATCCTAGGATATGACTAGTCTGATGAGAAAAAGATCAATTTTGATCCTAACGAAGATGATTTATTGGGAGACTCAGTAAGGGTTTACATGGTAGATACCAGGGGATCCCTCCTTAGAGAGCAGCAGACTATGGAAGGTGTTGAGCCTAAGTAGGAAGACACAGCCCACTCGACCCAACACCTACTGCATAGATAAAACAAAAGGATAAAAAGATAGATAGGGTGGAGAAGAGGCTCGAGGATCTATTAGCAGTTGTCTTAGCATTGCAGAATCAAGCCCCAGTAGTTCATCCTACCACAACTGAGACTAGTCAGCCAGAGTTGGTCAATGTCTTGGACCCAGCGAAGACTTTATCTCCAATAGAGCAAGATAACACCAGCATGTATAGGAAGGTGGTGGATAGTACCTCCATACAGGAAATAGATATCAAGCCCATGGTTGAGCAGCAGGTGAAGGTTGTATTGGCTCAAGCCCGAGGAGGATCATTAGTTTCAAAGGGTAGACCTTACCTAGAAGAATTTGATGCAATCCAATATCCTAAGGGTTTCATGTCACCTTCCTTCAAGAGTTTTGATGGCAGTGGGAACCTAAGGCAGCACATTATGCATTTTAGAGCTAATTGTTACAATGCTGGTGGTAGTGACACTTTACTCTTCCATCTCTTCATTAGTAGCTTAGCGGGTATAACATTTGACTGGTACGCTAAACTTCCTAACAGTTCAGTGAAGATTTTTGTTGAGTTGGAGCAACTCTTTATCAATAGGTTTGCTGGAGCTTAACAAAGGATCATTTTTGGCGATTCATTGTGGCTCAACAAAACCATTGTGAGTCTTTTATTGATTACATTCTCGGATGACGTAATTTGAGTATGAAATGCAAACCACAGCTATCTGAATAGCACGCCATCGAGATTTTGCTTAAGAATATCCATGGCCTAGTTTCCTTCATGCTCAAAGGTTTTACCATCAAAAGTTTTAAGAAATTAATCAACAAGGCGGCTAGCTTCCAAGGAGAAGCCAAATAGTTACCTTCTCCAGATCTATGAATAAAGCCAAAGCTATAGAAGGTATATGAGAAGAAGCCCAGGGCAGTGATAGCAGTAGATAAGGGGAAATAGTCGGATATAGAGAAATTTGAGAGACCTCGAGCTCCACAGCCATCACTTCCACCTCCTCTACCACCATCGAGGCAGCCCTATCGGCCATGACAACAGCCTCAATGGCCTGCATAGCCTCCTCCTCAGCCATATCAGCAACAGCAATGGTACACATATCCTCCACTAGGTAGTTATGGTCCACCTACTCTTCTGGATAAACTAAACAAATCATATTTATTTAAGAGAGAGGTAGTTAGAAAAATCTTTAAGAATCTCTTAAAGAAACCTGATTTTTAGCTACCCGAACCTAGAAGGCTGGAGGAAGTGGGCAAAAGTAATGATCCTAACTTTTACCTCTACCACCGCATGCTTGGTCATATTTTGGAAGATTTCATCACATTTAAGGACTAGCTTGAGCATAGCTTCAAGACCGGTGCTATAGTCACCCAGAAAGAATATTTTGTGGAACAACCATCCAGTTCCATTAGGGTAATCTTTGGGGATACCTGTGATCATTCCAAAACCAAAGAAGGTTGGGATATCTCCTTATCCAAAACCTCTAAGAAAATTGTATCGAAGATCAAGAAACTTTCCTTGCAAGTGCCGGAGTCAGCTCAAACCTCCAACATTAAGAAAGGTTTGCAAGTTGCCAGAGCCAACTTAAGGAAAGGGGGAGCTCAACAAGAGCAGTAGCAACATCATCATGTGCTAGCCTAGAATAACCCAGTAGCACAACCACCAACCAAGTCTAGCCTCCAGTCCACCGTTGCAGCTACCACATCAGCGACTATCGCTACTTCAGCTAGTTCTTCTTCTTCTAGTAGACATCTTGTATTGGTGGATGAGGACATCAAATCCCTCACCACTCTTACTTTACTTGATTTCTATTATGTAACTTCTTCAAAATCCAAGAAATCAAGGAATAAAGCTAGCTTGAATTATATCTGTATCACTTTTAATGAGTTATCTAAATCTATTCCAAATAACTCTTCATGTCTAAATAACAATTGTAATAACTTTGATCTTCCTCTTTTCGATTCAGAGTTGGATTTTTCTACTATGAATACTACGAGTTTTCCTCTTGAGATAGACTTAGAATTATCTAATTTCGAGGGTCCCATAGAAGAAGCTGTAGGTGAGCCTGACGTGCAGGTAGAATCTTCCATTACCCAGCCATAAGAGATCATCGAAGTCAACCTCTGTAGTGGCAAGGTTCTACCTTCTAAGGAAGCGCCTCAAGATAGAGGGAAACAAGTCATTGGTTCAAAGGATCGAGAAGCCCCTCCACAGGATGCTTCACCCTAGGCTATGCTTGTGGAGGATCAACCCAAGGTGGACTACAATGTCCTTTCTCACCTAAGAAAGTTGTCATCTAAGCTAAACATATACGATGCCCTTGTCTTATCCAAAGAGATGAGGGAATCATTAATCAAGGATCTCCTTGATCTTGAGATATGCTTAGCTCAGCTGACCGCTATTGGTGAGGAGGCACATTATTCCAGAGAAGCTCAAGGGATTACTTTCACTGATGAAGACCTTCTTCTGGGGGACATGGAGTACAACCATCCCCTCTACATTACAGTTGACATGTGAAGATTTAGACTTGCCATAGTTCTTATCAATCCATGTGCATCGGTGAACATTATGAGTCTAAAGACCCTTGCCTATTTGAAGATCAACATCTCCACACTTTGAGGATATTGGATGATGTTGAGAGAATTCATTGAACAAGGCGAGAGTGCTTTAGGTTCCATAGTGTTACCTTTGGAGATAGGTGACTGGAAGACTGAAGCCAAATTTTATATCATTGATTCGAATACTTCGTTCACCGCTTTGCTTGGTAGGCCTTGAATACATTAGAAAAAGATAATTCTATCCTCCCTCCATCAGTGCATCAAGTTCAGGAAGGATGGGATTGAGTATTGTGTCAAAGGAGATGAAAAGCTATTTTCAATTAGAGAGGTTGAGATATATGAGGATGCAACCTACTATCTTCCTCAAAACATCCTTTCTCATGAACTTGGACAAAATTCAAATTTAAAAGCAAATGAAAATTAAGAAAAAGAAAAAGAAAAAGAAAAGAAAAGTGAGAATCCAAGTGAACAAGAAAAGGAAATTGAAGAAGAAATAGAGCCGCATATCACATTATACCCACAGTTCATTCATTCATATGGACTTGTGAGTAGGATGACTCAACCTCCACCAGGCAGAGGTAGAGGTAGAAATAAAGGCAGATCTAGAGGTGGAACCCCCTGGTTGACCATCAGCCAATAGGGGTTATGTTCTAGTTAATAGGAGTACCCCTACTATTCACATAGACTTTGAATCTAGTTTGTAGGATGAGTCTAATGTGATTAGCATACTAACCAACCCCTCTTAGCGGGTTTCATTAGAGGTGACACTCGAGCTGGACAACGATGAAGATCAGGCCTCTAGACAAAGCAAAGTATTCAAATGAGATGTATGTAAACCTATCAGACAGTGGTTGGGAACCTTAGCTCTAACCTCACTTTCACCCCAAAAACTTGAAGGTTTAGTAGTTAAGGAAGCACCAAAGTCTTCCAATGATATAAAGCTGAAGAGATTCTTTTTAGGATCATCCTCCTAAAGTCCTAAAGTTAATGTAGAACTTGAGGAGAATTCATACAAATAATTAATAAACTTACTATTTGACTTTTACTCGCCTTGTGTTCATAATCTTATATAGAAAGGTTTGGTTCCTTATACATGGTCTAGCCACAAGTCAGGGTATTTTCAGAAGCCGTGGAACAATACAGGTAGGGAAGCACAATCAAGAGTAAGACTAGGATTTGGTACAGTGGGTCAAGTTGATGACAATGATTGCTGCTTTATTGTTACCAATCATTTGGAGTCTGATAGATTCCTTTCATACAACACCAACTCTTATGAGAATGTGTGTTTAGGAACCTCAGATGATTCATACGATCTCCAAATCAAAGATGCACCACCAGAATTTGAAGAGAAGATCCATTCAACAATTGACAAGCTTAAAGAAATCAACCTCAGGATAGAAGAAAATCCACATATGACATACATCAGTTCGTTGTTGAATGAAGAAGAAACCAATGACTTAGTTGGGCTATTGAATAATTTTAAGGACTACTTTGCATGGAGTTATGAAGAGATGCATGGATTATCTCCTAATGTAGTAGTTCACAAACTAGTAATAGAACCTAGTGCTAACCCTATCAAGCAAGCTCCTAGACGCATGCGATTAGAAATCGAACAATAGGTGACTTCTGAAGTCAAGAAATTGATCAGTCCTAGTTTCATCAGGGAAGAAAAATACCCTACCTGGTTAGCCAGTGTTGTACCAGTTAAGAAAAAGAATGACTAAATTCACATATACATTGGTTCAGGGACTTAAACAAGGCATGTCCTAAGGATGAGTTTCCTCTTCCTATACCATAATTAATGGTGAACATCGCCTCATCGCATGTAGTTTTCTCCTTCATGGATGGGCCATATGGCTATGAACAAATCAAGATGGCCCCTGAGGATGAAAAAAACACTGCTTTTTGAACCCCGATCGAAATCTATTGTTATAGGGTTGTGCCTTTCAGCCGTAAAAATGCTGGTGCTACATACTAACTGGCCATGACTCAAATCTTCAATGAACTTATCCATCATCAGGTTAAGTGCTATGTTGATAATCTAATAGTCAAGAGTAGGGAAAAGGAAGACCATCTCTTTTCTCTTTGACTTGAGAGTAGTTTTCAAATGGTTAAGATAATATAACATTAAAATGAATCCCCTGAAGTGTGCATTTGGAGTAGCTTCAGGGAAATTCCATGGGTTTATTGTCCGACACTGGGGGATAGAAATAGATCCAGAAAAGATCGAAGCTATCTTAGAAATGCCACATCCTAAGAGTTTAACTCAACTCAGATCTTTCCAAGAATGGTTGGAGTATCTAAGATGCTTTATTTCCAACATATCGGGGAGATGCAAGCCATTCTCAGCACTTATCAAAAATGACACCAAATTCAAGTGGGAAGATAAGTGTCAACATGCCTTTGAAGATATCAAGTAGTATTGGTGAAGCCGCCAGTTCTAGCAGCCCCTATCCCAAGCAGGCTACTCATTCTCTATATTGCTACATTTGACAACTCTCTCGGTGCTTTGTTGGCCTAAGCCAATGATGAAGGGAAGGAAAGTGCTCTCTACTACCTCAGTCGTCATCTGATTCCTGTTGAAACAAGCTATCCACCTATTAAGAAATATGTCCTAGCTTTGGTCTTTGCCTCCCAAAAGCTATGACAATATATGCTTTCTCATAAGGTGAACTTGATTTCCAAAACCAATCCACTACAGTATCTCATGACACAGCCAACATTATCTGGATGTTTGACATGATGGTTCATGATTATCTCACAGTTTGATATCACATTCGTACCCCTCCATGCGAAAAAGGGATAACCACTAGCGAATTTCTTAGCAGCACACCCACTTCCTGCTGATTCTCCACTTAGTGACTATCTCTCTGATGAACAAATCATGAACTTAGGGGAGGTTGACAACTCCCGATAGGCGATATATTTTGATGGTGCAACTTCTTTTGATAAAGGGGAAGCACCATGATCTACTCTTCCAGGAAAGGCAGGGGTAAGAATAGTTCTCCTAACTCCAGACCATGATGTGATGAGATTCTCATACTATCTTTTCAACCCCTGCATTAACAACGAAGCCGACTATAGGGCTTTGATTGCCAGTCTAGAGTTAGCTATCATAGTGTGTGTTAAGAGCATTAACATCTTTGGGGATTCTCAATTTATCATCAATTAGATTGCTAGGTCCTACATGGTTCTCAAACCCAAGCTTCATCATTACCATAACTATACCATGAAGCTGTTGGCCCAAATCCCCAAAGTCACCATCTACAAGGTTTCTCGAGAAGAGAATGTAGTAGCAGATAATTTGGCCAAACTTGCCAAAGAATTGGCATGTTTGGAAGATGAGTCCATTCCAATAAGGGTCCAAAATAGACAAGTCATATCACTTATTGATGTTGAACTCATCGAGAGACTTTTTCTTGAAGGGGAGATTGTCGTTGCCTATAAGGACAAGGAGCTAGATTGGAGATAATCATTCATAGACTATTTGAACACCAAAAAATTACCTCAAAAAAAGTCACAAGCCCATCAGGTGAAACAAAAAGCTCTCTCCTATGCTTTCATTGATGGCACCTTGTACCGACAGTCCTTTGATCAAATGTGGTTACATTATTTAGATAAACACGAAGCCAATGGAATTGTAATCGAGGTACATTCAGGTCTATGTGGAGCACACCAATCCGATCTGAAGATGAAGATGAAGATCAAGAGATTAGGATACTACTGGCCTTCAATGATTACAGACTGCATGGATGTAGCTAGGAGATATCATCAGTGTCAAGTACACTGTGTGGTCCTACATCAACCACCCAACATTCTGCACCCTACATTGGCCTCATGGATATTTGAGTGTTGGGGTACCAACATTGTGTGTCCGATCGATACTCCTTCCAAGGGTCATTGGTTCATCTTAGCTACCATCGACCACTTTTCCAAGTGGGCGGAGGCAACCCCACTTAGAGAGGTCACAGCTCAGCATGCACGCCAATTTTTCAAGAACCATATCGTATATAGGTTCAGGGTACCTTGACGAATTATATTTGATAATTGTATTGCATTCAAAAACACCACGATCAATAGCTTCGTCAAAAGACATGGTGTAGATTAGAGATACTCTACCATCTACTACCTTAGAACAAACGGCTTAGCAGAAGCATTCAATAAAACTCTTATCCAAATACTAAAGAAGACTCTTGATGACAACAAATGATAATGGAATGAGCAGTTGGTTGATGCCTTGTGGGCCTACCACACCACATACCAAACTCCAACACAATATACCACCTTTTCCTTAGTGTATGGGTCCAAATCCATTCTACCTTTAGAAGTTCAACTCTTGTCACTAAGGATGACATTGGGTAGTAAGATCACCACAGAGCAGAATGCAAAGTTGTGGTTAGAAGAGCTTAAAGGTTTGGAGGAGAGTCGCCTATAGGCGTGCCAGAACCTGGAGTTGTACAAGGCCAAAATGATTTAAGCTCACAACAAGCTGGTCCTCCCTAGGTCTTTCCAAGTAGGAGAACCTGTGTTAGTCCTAAAGGGACCAATTGTTGCCCATTGAAAGATGGGAGGCTAGTTTGAACCCACTTTGGAAGGCCCCTATCTCATAGAGAAGGTCTACTAAAGAGGATCTTATCAGCTTATTGATTGTAAAGGGAACACCCGATGCTTCCAATTAATGGGCTCTATTTGAAGAAATATTATCCATAAAAATCATGTTTGAAAACAATTCTATCAATCAACAAAAATTTCTTTCTAATTCATCAAAATATTCTCTTCATTCCAAGCATTATTTGCTTATCTTGCGAATCCACCATGATGTGTTTAGGTTAGGTGTAAGAGAACCCAAGAGGCATCCTATCCTTCTTCAGAGCATGAACACATTCCCAGGCGCTACTAGAATAGGTGTGAGAGAACCCAAGAGGCATCCTATTTTGATTAGCACAACTAAGTTAGGTGTGAGAAAACCCAAGCAACATTCTCTCTTAATGGAAATTCTCAGTTACCATACGTGGCACCATTTCATTAAATCCCCAGTGTGTTTAAGGTCGGTGTAAGAGAACCCGAGAGGCGTCCTAACACAAGCAAAAAAAAAATATCTTTTATCTCGGGCTATTTTTCATGTAAGAGCAAGCCCCTTGTGGCACTCACTCGTTAGCTGCTCTAGGTCGGGTCTACATGCTACCTTGCTAGTATGTCACCCCAGTGGTCACTTATTTGGAAGGTGTGAGTACGCGCGCTTTCTTCCTAACTTGACTAGTGCAAACCAACAAGCGCCTTGTTAGTATGCTAGACTTCACTGCCCATCCAGTAAACTACCTCATATTGATTTTGTTTAAGAAGATATGAGTCCCTAAGCTTTCTTCTTGAACTAATCATCATGATCCAACTTGGCCGAGTATATTTGAGGTCTAGGATAAGTCCCCTAGAGGCTTTCCTGTTGACTACATTTGAGTCGATATAAGTCCTCCAATGACATTCACTTAGTAGTCACCCTAGGTTGATGGCACCTGTCGAGCTAAAGACAGACTATTCCATCAATCAGTTCTGCTATAAGAGGATGTGAGTCCCTAAGCTTTCTTTCTAGACTCATGTTGCAAACTGGCAGACACCTTAGGTTGATTGATGTTCGCTATACTGACAGCGACTCACCCGGTAGATACACCACTCTTGGGAGGTGTGAGTCCTCGTGCTTTCTCTTTGAGTTGGCCACCGAATATCTATTTGATATATGACTAGCTATGTCATCTTCTCCAGTTTAGATTAAGCCCTTAGTAGCCCCTCTCCATGCAGGCATTCTATTTAGATCACGTCCTTTGCGATCCCATTTAAACACTACCCGGGTTACTCTTAGATTATACAGTCCCCCTTTCCTAGTAGCCACCCCTGTGGTTGTAGAATTTGTTCAGCTGATGCATAGATTCTCCCTTAGTTCAGTAAATCTGAGACAGGTCTAGGCTGATATAAGCTCCTTCTCAGTTTGATTGCTTGTAAATTAACAGGGTCCATGATAAACAAAAAAACAAAATAAATAAATTAATTCGCTTATAGATTAGGAATTTGAGCCCCCAAAGGGCCCCTTTTCCCAAGCAGGCATCCTATCTCTGGGGCAGTGTTAGCATAACTCCCTATAGGAATTGCCTGACTACCTGAGTTGAGATAAATCACTAGGTTGGTACTCACTCCGTAGTCACCCTTAGGTCGAGTTCAATCTGTTTCGCCACAAGTAGGTTACCCCAGTAGTCATTCTACTTTGGAAGATGTAAGACTATGATGCATTCTTCCTAGCATGACTGTCTTAAACCAACGAGAAGCCCTAGGTCAGGTTTAATTTATTTCCCCAAAAAACTGATCTCCCTAGTGGTCTTTTGTAGTGGAAGATGTGAGTCCCCGAGCTTTCTTCCCTTGAATTGATCATTGCAAAACAAAAGGCACTCCTTTGGTCAGATAGTTTTCCCATCGGCCGAAAAGTTACTCCCTTTGGTTCAGTAAATCTGAGATAGGTCTAGGTTAATATAAGCTCTTTCTCAGTATGATCCATCACAAATCAACAAAATCCATCAAAATAGATTAAAAAATAAAATTAATCTTTGACTATCTTTGAGCTGATTTAAGTCCACCAACGACATTCACTCAATAGTCAGCCCTAGGTCGAGTTAGATTTGTTGCCCAAAGCAACCGATCACCCAGTGGTTCCTTGTTTTGGGTAATGTGAGTCCCCGCATTTTCTTCTTGACTTGACCATTGCACACTGAAAGACATCCCTCTGGTTGGTTAGTCTGACCTTGTGGTTGGTAGACTATTCCCTTTGAATTGATAAATCTAAGTTGGCCTAAGGTCACCACGGCCCCTACTCAGTACAGTCCATCGCAAATCGATGAGACCCATCAAAATAAACTAAAAAATAAAATTAATTTTGACTATCTTTGAGTTGATTTAAGTCCCCTAGAGACATTCACTCAATAGTCATCCCTAGGTTGGGTTCAATCTATTACTTTGCCAATAGATCACCCCAACAATTGGTCCTTACTTTGGAGGATGTAAGTATGCTTTCTTCTTAGTACAGTTGCTACACGCTGAAAGGCATCCTCCTTGGTTGGCTAGTCCTACAATGTGTTTGGTAGACTACCCCTTTGGATTGGTAAATATGAGTTAGGTCTAGGCCTATGTGGCTCCTACTCAGTGCGATCCATCGCAAACCAACAAGATCCATCTCAAAATCCAAATTTTAAAGATCAGAAATAAATTCAACCCTCCTCCCTTAGTGGAGTCAAACAATAAACAAAATAAATTCAATAAAATAAATTCAATCAACCTCCCCTAGTGGAGTCAATCAAATCAAAATAATCAAAATAAATCAACAAATCAAATCAAATTTCTCCCCAGTGAGACTTAAATCAAATCAAACCTCTCATCCCCTTTATGGATGACTTGAACCTTTTCCCTTAGTGGAAGGTTCACATACTCTATCCCTAGTGGATTCCTCCTTCACACTATTATGTCTTGGACATGAGTAGAGTCACATTGCACTAATTTCTTGATTCCTTCTACACCTTTGGTTGAGAGTAGATCATTTCTGTTTGTGCTTGTGATCATTCAGTGTTATTGATCATTTTGGTCAATACCAATACGTGCAGTGTACCTTGTCAATCACACCACACCTATTGGGCACTCTTTGTTGACCTCATTTTTAGAATGAGCTCCCAACCTTTTCATCTTAGACATAGGACTTCTCTTAGAAACTAAGAGTTCCTTAGTGTTAAGACACTTCTAGTGATTAGGTGAATACTTAACCTAACCCTAGAGACTTAGAAGAGTTAGCCATAGGAATAGGTCATGCCTTAGGGGTGTTAGGAAAATTTTCCTACCTTATAGCTTAAACCAAATCCTCACTTCCTTCCTTCAAGTCAAATTTCAAAACTCAACCAAACTCAAATCAACTTCAAATTCAAATCAACTCCAAAATCAAATCAACTCTAAGATTAAACCAAACTCCAAACTCAAATTAATTCCAACTTGATTGATTGACTCCAAACTCATATCAACTTTAACTCCAAATCAAACCATGAACCAATTTCAATGAATTTTCTCAAATCATGAATCAATTCCAAAGAATTGAAACCCATGATTCAAATCCATAACTAAATTCAAATTCCAAAAATATTTCTTAAGCCCTTTGATTCTATCTTATGGACTTAGCTCAAATAAAATCTAAATAAATTCAAATTCAAGAAATTTTCTCATAAATTATTTATATTCTCATTTATATTCAGAAGTATAAATGAAATACAAATTCAAATATCCAAAACCAAATTCAAAACTCAAACTCAAATTCAACCAAAATCCAACCTAAGCCTTTTAAGTCAAATTCTTGAACTTAGCCAAATCAAACTCAAATCAAGCCAAACCCTTGATTTTTCTTCATGATTCAATCAATCCTTCAATCATGAATCCAAATATAAACGCAAATTTCAATCATCAAATCAAAATCAAGCTTACCTAAGTCAAACCCATATTCACCCTT
Organism: Cymbidium sinense; assembly: GCA_021442155.1. NCBI lineage: Eukaryota > Viridiplantae > Streptophyta > Magnoliopsida > Asparagales > Orchidaceae > Cymbidium > Cymbidium sinense. The sequence goes on along the minus strand of CM038216.1, from coordinate 162,918,046 downwards.
TTGACTTGAAATTGTCAAATGAATCAAAAATTAGTTGACTCCAAATCACTTGCCTATGGATTTATATTTCCATCACAAGTCCATATGTGATTTCAACCAAACTTGAATCAAGCCTTGATCAAGCCAACTAAACCGAATTGGCTCACTTGACCCAAAGTGGCCAATTTGACCTACATGAATCAAAATCCAATTCAATTCAAATCAAAGTGAGTTAAGCCAATACAAACTTCATGTCATGTTTGTTGATCATCATAAGTTAATCAATTATTAAGAATTGGGTCAAACCAAGTCAACCTAGCCTGTTGACTAAGTCAACCCTTTAACCCATATGAACCTAGAACCCAAACTAGCCAAATTGCAACCTAAACCAAATTGATTGCAACCAATGGCTCAAGTTTACTCCAAATTAATTATTAAATTTTTCCAAAGCTTTGATTAAACCCAATTTAACTAATTATCCAACTAGATCCAACCTAGCCCAATTGACTATAAACCTAACTTAACCTAAAAGGTCAAATCAAGCCAAAATCAAATCAAACCAAAATTGATTGAAACCAAACCCTACAACATATTACAAATGATCAACCAAACCCAGACCAAGCCATGATTCAAGCCAATTTGATCAATTGGGTCAAATCATTCAACTTAGCCCAAATTGACCTAAAGGATCAAATTGGCCAAAATCTAAATTAAATCCAAATTAAACCAAATTGATTAAAACCAATTGAACCAATGCAATAAAAATTGATCATTTGAACTTGACCCAACTCTTGGTTTGACCCAATTTGGCCAATTGGTCAACCTAACCCATTTTGACCTAATTTGACCTAAATAAATCAAATTGACCCAAATTAAACCAAATGAACTTCAAATGATATGAAATTTGGTCCAACTTACTTTTGACTCATTTCAAATCTACTGAAATAAAATTCAATGCCAAATAAACACTTTGACTTTAGGTCAAGGGCATCCCATGAGTAAAGACACTTGCCTAAGAGGTCATTTCTCTTCTTTAGTCACTTGACACTCATCCATTGATCCACATAGGCACCAAGGACACTGATTTTCTGACCCAAGGAGTGGTTGGGGCAGCCATGACTCATGAGGAGGTGAAATCACCTCACCTCTCCCATTGGAACACTTAGCATGAAGGACTATTATCTCCCCTTGACTAGGACATCCGTTTGTCGTTCATGGCATCCACTTTTCATGCCTTAGCCAACCAAAGTGAGATACCTAGGATGATTCTTTTCCATTCCTAATCACCCCAAGCCAAATGACATGAGTTTGGAGCCAAAAATTCAAAGAAAAGAGAGATTTTTGTTCACTTTTCATTCTAAGGCATTCGAGGCTGAAGCATTCACACATTCCTCTCATTCTCCCTCTCTTAGAGCTCCCAAACCCATTGACAATCACCCCCACTTCATTTTGGAGAGAAATACTCCAAAACTAAGTGGATTTTGATGAAGATACGATGTTCACCGGTGGAAACTTTGCTTTATCATGAAGACAAAGATCCAAGCTCATTCCAAGGCCTCTTCCCTTGCTCAACAGCATGCTTGAGTCATCATTTCCATCGAAAATCATCCCCGGTGATGTAACTTTAAAAAAATCATAGCTGGCCTTAGGATCCTCCATTTGTGATAATTTTTCATACAATTTTTAGGAATTTATCTTAGATAATCCTATATTTATACTTTAAATCATCCCAATTAGAAAATAGAATTTTTTCGGTGCGAAGCGATGCGAAAACGAGTCCATTTGTACAAATTTTACTTAGAATCTCTCATTTCTTCCAAAACTCCTCGATTTTCTGTCATCACCGCGTAACACCGACCATTTGATCCCGGTTTTCCGGATCGCCGATCGCGGATCCGCCTTTGGATCGCCTGATGCAATCTGGACCATCCGATCTAACGGGTCGTGTGATTGGATGGCTCAGATTGCGCGATCCAGGCCTCTGGATCGTCTAATATGATATGGACCATCAGATCGGTGATCCTACGATTCGGTCAAATGTCGCTTTCATCAACGCCATTCAATCGGCATCGCGTGCACGCGCTGACGCGATCGCATCAATCATGCGCACCAATGGTGCCGCGGTTGCCACGCCGGGCCACGCGCTGCTGTGCAATAGGAAAATTGGATTTTTTTTTAATTTTAAAAATTACTTTAAATCACGTGAAACTTTAAAAATTCATAGAAAATAAAATACTTAACCACAAATTGTAAACAATAGCTCGTTGGATTTGTCTTTCCAAGATGAATCCATCAAATCCAAAATATTTAAATTTTACTAAATATTTTGAGCTTAATTTAAGTTTTAATAAAATAAAAATTTATTAATTAAATCAAAAATACATGTAAGATTAAGTTGAAATTTTTAGAGATTAAAATTAAAGTTAAAATACACATACCATAAAAATTTGAAGTCAAAAGAATCTTTAGATTAGAAGATATTGAATTTTGAGTGTCAAATGATTTACTTTGATGAAATAAATTAACAAAATTCATAAAAATCACTTAAATCAACTGAAACTTTCTAAATTCATAACTAATTATAAAAAAAATTCAAAAAATACAAAATAAATATCATTTTAAAGATAACTCAATGGAGAATCCAATAAGATTATTTCTAATTGAATTTGAATAGTAGATTTTTTAATTAGGGTTTATTTGAAAACTTAATAACCATAATTACTCTTTAATGACTTCATTAATTAATTCCAAACTTCTCAAGAATTCCTTGATTAAGATAATTAAATATTGTTTAAGTGATTAGGAGATTCATAACTAATTATAAAAAAAATTCAAAAATACAAAATAAATATCATTTTAAAGATAACTCAAAGGAGAATCCAATAAGATTATTTATAATTGAATTTGAATAGTAGATTTTTTAATTAGGGTTTATTTGAAAACTTAATAACCATAATTACTCTTTAATGACTTCATTAATTAATTCCAAACTTCTCAAGAATTCCTTGATTAAGATAATTAAATATTGTTTAAGTGATTAGGAGATTTATGGAATGATTTTGGGATATTTTCCTTAAGCTATTCCCTAAACCCCATTCCTTTCTTAATCTAATTCTAATTAAGGTTTAATCCACTAATGATCTACTTAATTAATCAAATCAAATTCTCAAAACCAAAATTAATCTAGAAACTTAATCAATCTAATCTTGGGTAGCTCTTTGGGTGTTCAATAACCCAAAGTAAGAGATAATGAAATTATGATTAGCTCACATGTGTGTGAAAATTATAAGAGTAATTAGTTGAGCGCCTTAAGCTTAAGTAATTAATCATTTATGAGCTAATTTTATTAGGCCCCTTTCATTTCTTAGGAGCATTGCAAATTTACTTTTCATGTAGTTGCATATCATATTAGCTCATAATTGTTTAATCAATTAACTTATGGTGATATAGGTAAGGTTTAATTAATTCATTTAATTCATACCTTAACCTAACTAAACCATAAAATCAACTTAATTACATTCTCATTAAACCAAAATTAACTTACACATGGGGAATGGGATTAGGACCTATAAACCTTCTTACATTTCCTAAATTTCAAATTAAACTCAAAACAAAATCAAACTTTCCTTAAATCAATTTTGATTCACTTTAGATATTCTTATTCCATAAGATTGTCTTTAGGAATTAATTAAAGTGAATGAAATGATATAATTGCATCACTTTATTTTTTTTCCTAAGCATGTTAAATGTGTATGTCATATAAAAATCATGCATTCATGTCTTTTGAAAAATCAAATAAAAAAAATGAAATGTTTATTTTATATCAAATTGCATGTTTTGTCTAAAGTAAGATATGAATGACTATTATCACTATTAAATCCACAACTATTTTCAGAATTTATAAACCAAATATTACAAATGAAAAGTATGCTATCTATAAGTACTTATGAGCATGCATATGAATAGTATAAAATGTGTTGAGTAATTTTCCCTCTCTTTCTTAACATAGGATTGCATAGGATTTGCAAAGTGTATAATCCATTTTAAAAGGACATAACACTTGTTTGAAATCCGTTCCTATACACTCCTATTTTGTGACTCAAGGAGGAATTCCACATCATATATATAAAATAAACAACCAAATCAAACAAACAAACATAAAATTTTTGCATGATTCTCTTTCCATGCATTTTATTTTGTACATGCATATGTATTTAAGAAAAATGATAAATTAGTCTGGACAACCCCGGGGTTGCAAGGCTTTAAGTAGCTCTAAGTAGGTCTTGTACCTTACACCCCTGGTGCTAACAATGGCGCCATACTCACTTATGAATTTTATACTTGTAAATGTGCATATAAAAAATGGGTAAAAGAATCACTCTCTTTTATTTATCAAAATCATGCATACATGAAACATTCCAAATTTCCCCTAAGCAACCTCTCTTAGCATTCTCTTTCTATGCATTTTTTTTGTACATGCACATGTATTTAGGAAACGTAGCATATTAGTCTGGACAATCTCAGGGTTGCGAGGCTTTAAGTAGGCATAAGTAGGTCTTATACCTTACACCCCTGGTGCTAACAATGGCGTTGTCTTTTATTCTTGTAAATGTGCATATGAAAAATGAATAAAAGAATCACTCTCCTCTACTTAACAAAATCATGCATACATGAAACAATCCAAATTTCCTTAAGCAATCTCTTTTAGCATTTATTATTAAGGTGTGCTAAATACTTATATCGCATGTATAGATATGCTTAGGATTCATTCATGTGCATGATACACATTTGGGAAAGAAATAAAATGTTGTGTGTTTTGTGATAGTAATTTACTTTATTTAATCTTAAAATGATTTTTTTTTGAATAGGTTTGTTTAGGGAAAATCTAAACTAAGGATTAATTAAAACACATAATAAAATATTTACTAAATAAAAATCATTAATGAGTCTATCTTAAAAATCACTTAAGGCGGGGAGGAAAGACAAGTCCTCTTCTCTTATCCTCTCTTTACAACCTCTAGTAATTAAGTAGGTTTATTCAAATCAAATCAAATCATCAAATAAAATTAATCCATATCAACTAAACAACTTAAATGAGACCACCCTTCTAAGTTTAACCTTTACACACTTAGAAAATCATAATCTTAAAGCCTAGCTAAGCATACCACACAAGCTTTATATGACACATAGATTAGGTTAAGTCACCACTTCTAGTCCTATGTTTGGGCAGTTCATGGTTTGGATGTTTGTTTCTTGTTTGAGATGATAAATATAAATAATATTTTCTAAGTATCCAAAATAGTTTTACCCGTGTGGAGTGCTAAGTTTAATTTGTTTATATACATGCTTGGGAATGTGTGGTTTGTTTAGCTAATCCCTAATTTGCAAGTTTTAGTTAGATTTATTTTTTCCTTTTCATGTACTTTTACAATTAAGATTTTTGGATGATTATTATGGGGGATTAGGATGAGCATCTGTTACAAGATCACATCTTATGTACCATGTGAAGCCTTTATAGTATCCACATTCCAACCATCCAAAGAAGGAACCAAAAGAAGAAAAGAAGAATGAAGGAATGAAAAATGAAGACCCCCATAACATGAATTCATTGCTTAATTAAAATTAATTCATTTATAATCTGAGTTATATAAGGGTAGAGCTCAGCCAGCCAAATTGTTTTCGAGTTTGTGCGGTGGTGCCTGACCACACTTGGATTTTTATTCTTTTGTGTTAGCTTTAGAAAATGTTTGCTGTTTGTTTAGTTTGTGCATTAGGGATGACATGTTTTCCTATTTTCTTCCTTGCTTTGATGTATGGTCTGGATAATGATTAGGTTGTTAGGGAAAAATAAATCTTCTACTAAATATATCAACTCAAAATTAAAAATAAACAACTCATAACCTCATTTAAAGCCTAAGTTAAAATCAAGATAAAAGAATTAGCAACCCCTTAGCTGGATGAGCATTTCTTTTCTAACATCATGCATAAAAATATATTATTTCATTCTTGATTGGAGGGCTTCTACCTTTGCTAGAGAACTTGGCTTGACCTTTGAGAGCCACGGTGAAAATGCACCTCCCCTTCTCACTGATTTTGGCCCATAATCATATTTCTCATGCATAAGGTATATGAATCTTATAAGCCTAAGTCAAATTATTGTCCAAAAATGAAAGTAAAATGTAATATATTTTACATTAGATTTAATTCATTAATCATGCCCTACACGATCTAGTCTCTTAGCGAGTGTTTAAGGACTTAGTCTCTTTCTAAGTAAACAACAGCCTAGCTATCTTGCATAAAGCATAAGACTTGCCTACATATAGTTAAAATCATAAGAGTTAGTTTTCAGCCAACCCAGATGGTTGTAAGTCCAAGCAGTCGGGTGGTTTGTCCTCTATTATGGAGGCAAATCGAATACCTATTTTTATCTTAGATTTAGGTCATTCTTTTGGCCCTCACCAAAGCTCCCTAGATTTAGGTTCTGAGATTGCTATTTTCCTTCGAGGCTATGAGCATAAATACTCACCTCTTAGACATTTCCATGACCTTGCATCATGGAATTATAAGTCATAATTTTTTAATAAAAATCCAACTCAAGAAATGAATCCTTATTTCAAAAATGTAAAACCCAACCATATGATTTTGAATGCTCGCTAGGTTTCCTAGCATCATGAGCATCTCCTACTTATCTTCCTTCAGCTTTGATAATAACTCTCTCCCTTTGATCAATCCTATTTGATCTTCCAAAATAAACCAATTTATTGATAGTCTAACCTTCAAAATCTTTGGAGACAATGATCATTTACCTTAATCGAGAGTATTCTTAAGGAATCTCATTCCTTAAGATGTAGTTAATTATGGGGGCTTGCCTCAATAGGAAATTTAATGAACCTGATTTAAAATAAACCCTATTTTACTTTTCCATGTAAAGTAGGGGAAAAATCTCTGGTACATATGTAGACCCATTGTCCTTAGGGGTCCTTACTGAGATGATTAGGTCCATTGTAGGGTGGTGACTTCTATCTTTGGAGATAGTACATCTCTTCTAAATATCATACCAGATCACCCTAATGAGAACATCTGTAGATCTACGTGATATCCCAACAAAAAAGGTGTATATTTTTGTTTTCATTTATCCTCTTCAAAGGGATAGATGAAGGCAGAATTATTTCACCACATCTATAAGATGAAATCAATGGGGCTTAAGAAAGATTTTGGATTTGGAATTCAATCATGGATTTCAATCATTTGGAATTGATTCATGATTTGAGAAGATCCATTGGGTTAGAATTGGTTAAAGATTTGATGGAATTGATTTGAGCTAAGTCCATTAGATGAAATCAAAATGGCTTAGAAAGGTTTTGGATTTGAAGTTGATTTGAATTTGAGGTTGAATTGAATTTAAAGTTGATTTGAAGTTAGAGTTTGACTTGAAAGAAGAAAGTAAGGATTTGGTTCAAGCAATAGGCTAGGCAAGTTTTTCTAACACCCCTAAGGTATAACCTCTTCATATGTCTAACTCTTCTGAGTCTCTAGGGTTAGGTTAAGTGTTCACCTAATCACTAGAAGTGTCTTAAGACTAAGGAACTCTTAATGTCTAAGAGGAGTCCTATGTCTAAGATGAAGAAGTTGAATGCTCACTTCAAAAGTGAGGTCAATAATGGGCGCACAATAGGTGTGGTGTGACTGGCTAGACATATCGTGCGTATTGGTGTTGACCGAGATAATCAACAACACCAAACAATCACAAGCACTAACATAAATGATCTACCGCCAACCCAAGGTGCAGAAGGAATCAAGAGCTTAGTGCGATATGACTCTACTCATGTCAACAACATTAGAGAGTGAAAAAAATTTCATTAGGGACTGAGTACGTGAACCTTCCACTAGGGAAAGAGGTTCAAGTCATCCACTAGGGGATGAGAGGTTGTAAAATCTGTTGGGGGATTAGAATTTGAGATCCACTGGGGAACCAGAAAGACTTGCATCTCAATGAGGAGAAGTTGATTGATTTGATTAAATTTATTTTATTTGATTTGATTCCACTGGGGAGGAGAGTTGAATTTGTTTTAGATTTTACTCCACTAGGGAGGTTGATTGATTTATTTTAGATTTTTAATTTTTGAATTTTGAGATGGGCCCTATTAGTTTGTGATGGATCGCACTGAGTAGGAGCCATGTTGGCATAGGCCTAACTCAGATTTACCAATCGAAAGGGGTAGTCTACCAACCACATAGTAGGACTATCCAACCAAAGGAGTGCCTTTTAGTGTGCAGTCATTGTACTTAGGAAGAAAGCGTAGTATACTTACATCCTCCAAAGTAGAGATCAGTTGCTGGGGTGATCAGTTGGTGACACAACGAATCAAACCCAACGTGAGGTTGACTACTATGTGAATGTCGTTGGGAGACTTAAATCAGCTCAAAGATAGTCAAAACTTAATTTCATTTTTTTTATTATTTTTGATAGATCCCATTGGTTTGTGATGGATTGCACTGAGTAGGGGTTGTGTTGGCCTTAGTCTAACATAGATTTACCAATCTAAAGGGAGTAGCTTCCTGGCCGAGGGGAGAACTATCCAAAAAAAGGGGTGACTTTTGGTTTGCAGCGGCTAATTCAGGGAAGAAAGCACGGGGACTCACATCTTTCCTGGATAAAAGACCATCGGGGCAACATATTATCAAGGTAACATGTTAACCCGACCTAGGGCTGTCGTCAGTTTATGATAGTCATGATAGAAAGAATACATAGTAGACTTATATCTTCCAAAGTGAAATGAATGCTGGGGTAACCTGTTTGTGGAAAATAGATTGAACCGGACCTAAGGGCAACTACTGAGAGATTGCTGACCTAGGGATTTATCTCTACTCAAGAGTAATCAGGCAATTCCTATAGGGAGTTTTGCTGACACTGCCTTAAAGATAGAATGTCTACTTGGGAAAGGAGCCACTGGGGGCTTGAATTCCTAATCCACAAGTGAATAACTTTGTTTGTTTATCGTGGACCCTATTAGTTTGTGAGGGATCATACTGAGAAGGAACTTATATCATCTTAGACCTATCTCAGATTTTATGAACCACGGGAGAATCTGTTCATCCCCTGAATAAATTCTTCAACTACAGGGGTGGCTACTAGAAAAGGGGGACTGCTCAATCCAAAAGTAACCCAGGTAGTGTCTAAGTATGGTCGCAAAGGATGTGACCCAAATAGAGTGCCCGTAGGGAAAGGGGCCACTAAGGGATTTATCCAAAACTCTAGAGAAGATAATTTGCATAGGTATTTGGTGGCCAACTCAAGGAGAAAGCATAGGGACTCACATTTGTTAAGAGTGGTGTATCTAATGGGTGAGTCGCTATCAGCATAACAAACATCAATCAACCTAAGGTGTCTGTCAGTTTGTGATAATCAGCTTAGAAAGAAAGTGTTGGGACTCACATCCTATAGTAAAACTGATTGCTGGGATAGTCTATCTTTGGCTTGACAGGTGCTATCCGACCTAGGGCGACTATTGAGTGAATGCCACTAGGGGACTTATATAAACCCAAGAGTAGTCAACGGGAAAGAAGCCACTGGGGGACTTATCCTAAACCTCAAATGTACTCAACCTAGTCAATGTATGATGGCTAGTTCAAGAAAAAAGCATGTCGGCTTACATTCTCTTAAATAAAGTCACCATGAAATAGTTTACTACCTGTGCAGAGAGGCCTACCAAACTAACAATGCGCTCATTAGTTTGCAATGGTCAAGTCAGGAAGAAAGCACGGGGACTCACATCCGCCAGACAAATGACTATTGGAGTGACATACTAGTAAGGCAGCATGTTAGCCCAACCTAGAGCAGCTAATGAGTGAGTGCCACAGAGGGCTTGCTCCCACATCAAAATTTCCAGAGATAAAAGATTTGTTTATATTTTTATTTGTTTTTATGTTAGAAGGAATATGATACCTCTCAGGTTCTCTTACACCTATCCTAAAACACACTAGGGAATTTGATGAAATGGTGTCATGAAAGGAAATTGCGATCCCACTAAGAAAGGATGCTGCTTGGGTTCTCTTACACCTAACTTAGTTGTGCTATTCGAAATAGGATGCCTCTTGGGTTCTCTCACACCTGTTCTAGTAGAGTCAAAGAATTATGTTTAATTATATTTGTGTTATGAAAAATGTATATGATGCCTCTTGGGTTCTCTTACACCTACCCTAAACACATCGTGGCAGATTTATAATATAAGCAAATAACTCTTCTAATAAATATGAGATTTTGATTAATTGGAATGAAGTTTTGTTCTTTTGATGATAATTATTTTCAAACATATTTTTATGGATAATATTTCTTTAAATAGAGCCCATTAATTGGAAGCATCAGGTGTTCCCCTTTATAATCAATAAGCTGATAAGATCCTTCTTAGTAAGCCTTCTCTATGGCAAAAGGGCCTTCCCAAGTGAGTTCAAACTTGCCTCCTCCCATCTTTCCACGAGCAACAATTGGTCTTCGTAGAACTAAAACAAGCTCGCCTACTTGGAAAGCTCTAGGGTGGACCAGCTTATTTTGAGCTTGAATCATTTTGGCTTTGTACAACTCAAGATTTTGAGACGCCCGTAGGCATCTCTCCTCCAAACCTTTGAGCTCTTCTAACCATAACTTGGCATCGTACTCTGTACTGATTTGACTATCCAATGCTATCCTTAGTGATGGGAGCTAAACTTCTAATGGTAGAATGGCTTCATACCTATATACTAAGGAGAATGGGGTAGATCTTGTTGGAGTTCTGTATGTAGTGCAGTATGCCCACAATGCTTCAACTAACGGCTCATGCCACTATCGCTTATTGTCATCAAGTAATTTTTTAGTATCTGGATGAGAGTTTTGTTAAATACTTATGCTAGATCATTCTCTCTAGGATAGTAGATGGTGGAGTATCTCCAATCTTTATCATATCTTCTGGCGAAGCTATTGATCTTGGTGCTATTGAATGTAGTACCATTATCGGATATAATTTATCAAGGCATCTCGAACCTATATATGATATGGTTCCTGAAAAACTAGAGTACATATTGAGGTGTGACCTCTCTAAGTGGGATTGCCTCCGCCCACTTGGAAAAGTAGTCGGTGGCAGCTAAGATGAACCGATGACCCTTGGAAGAAGGAGGATCAATAAGACCCATAATGTCGGTACACCAACACTCAAATGGCCATGAGGCCAATGTAGAGAATGTTGGGTGGTTAATGTAGGACCACACTGTGTACCTGACACTGATGACATCTCTTAGCTACGCCCATACAATCTGCAATCATCGAAGACCAGTAGTATCCTAATCTCTTGATCTTTGCTTTCATCTTTAGAACGGATTGATGCGCTTTGCATAGACCTGAATGTACCTCAGTTATGATCCTACGGGCTTCATGTTTGTCTAAACAACATAACCATATTTGATCGAGGGACCGTCGGTATAAGGTGCCATCCACGAGAAGATAGGAGAGAGCTCTCTATTTCTTATAATGGGCTTACGACTTCTCTTGAGGTAGTTTACTAGCATTCAAGTAATCTATGAATGGTTTCCTTCAATCTAGTTCCTTGTCCTTATTGGCAACAATAATCTCCCCTTCAAGAGAAAGTCTCCCGACGAGTTCAGCGTCAATAAGGGATAGGACTTGTCTATTTTGGACCCTTATTGGTATGGACTCATTTTCGGACATGCCAATTCTTTGGCAAGTTTGGCCAAAGCATCTGCTACTACATTCTCTCCTCGAGAGACCTTATAGATGGTGATCTTAGGGATTTGGGCTAACAGCTTCATAGTGTACTTGTAGTAATGACGAAACTTGGGTTTCAAAACCTTGTAGGACCCGACAATCTAGTTGATGACCAACTGAGAATCCCTATAGATGTTGATGCTCTTGACACATACTACAATGGATAACTCCATATCGGCAGTCAAAGCCTCATACTTGGCTTCTTTATTGGTGCATGGATTGGAGAGATAGTATGAGAATCTCATCACATCACGGTCTAGAGTTAAGAGAACTATTCCTACCTCTATCTTTTCTATAAGAGTAGATCATAGTTCTTCTCTTTTATGTTAGGAAGCCGCACCATCAAAATACTTCTCCTAATGACGGTTGTCAATCTCTCCTAAGTTCATGATTTGTTCATCAGAGAGATCATCACTGAGCGGGGAATCAACAGGAAGTGGGTGCGTTATTAAGAAATCTGCTAGTGCCTATCCTTTTACTGCATAGAAGGTACGAATGTGATATCAAACTATGAGAGAATCATTGACCAATGTGCCAAACATCCGGATAGCATTGCCCATATCATGAGATACTGTAGTGGATTGGTTCTGGAAATCAAGTTCACCTTATGAGAAAGTATATAGTGTCGTAGCTTTTGGGATGCAAAGATTAAAGCTAGGCAATGTTTCTCAAGGATCAGACAACGACTGAGGTAGTAGAGAGAATTCTTCTTCCCTTCATCATTGGCTTGAGCCAACAAAATGCTAAGGGAGTCATCCAATGCAGTAGTGTAGAGGATGAGTGGCCTGCCCGGGATAGGGGCTATTAGAATTGGCAGCTTCACCAAATACTGCTTGATGTCCTCAAAGGCATGCTGACACTTGTCATCCCACTTGAACTTGGCATCCTTTTTGACAAGTACTGAAAATAGTTTGCATCATCCCGATAGATTGGAGATAAAGAATCTTAAATATGCTAACCGTCCTTGGAAAGATCTGAGTTGTGTTAGGCTTTTAGGTGGTGACATTTCTGAGATAACTTTGATCTTTTCTGGATCTATCTCGATTCCCTAGTGTTGGACAAAAAACCCGAGAAACTTCCCTAAAGTTACTCTGAATGCACACTTTAGGGGATTCTTTTTGAGGTTATATTATCTTAACCATTCTAAAACTACTCTCAAGTTAAAGAGATGGTCTTCCTTTTCTCTTCTTTTGACTACTAGATCATCAACATAGCATTCAACTTGATGATGAATGAGTTCGTTGAAGATCTGAGTCATGGCCTATTAGTATGTAACACTAGCATTCATAAAGCCAAAAAGCCTGATCTTATAATAATAGATTTTGATCAGGATTTAAAAAGTAGTGTTTCTTTTATTCTCGGGGGCCATCTTGATTTGGTTGTAGCCAAATGACCCATCCATGAGAAGAATACAACATGAGATGAGGCGATGCCCACCATTAATTTTAGTATAGGAAGAGGAAACTCATTCTTAGGACATGCTTTATTTAAGTCCCTAAAATCAACGCATATGCGAATTTGGCCATTCTTTTTCTTAACTGATATGACACTGGCTAACTAGGAAAGGTATTTTTCTTCCTTGATGAAACCACCATCGAACAGTTTCTTGACTTTAGAAATGACCTATTGTTCGATTTCTAATTGCATACATTTAGGAGCTTGCTTGATAGGGCTAGCGTTAGAGTCTATTGCTAGTTTGTGGACTATTATGTCAGGAGATAATCTGGGCATTTCTTCATAGCTCCAAGAAAAGCAGTGCTTAAACTCAATCAATAGCCTAACTAAGACATTGGTCTCTTGTTCTTTCAGCAACGAACTGATGTATGTCAGGCGTGGATTTTCTTTTATCCCGAGGTTGATTTGTTTTAAGCTTGTCGATTATTGAATGATTTTCTTCTTTGAATTATGGCAGTGCATCTTTGATTTGGACATCATCTAAATCATTTGAAGTTTCTAAACAAACATCCTTATAAGAGCTAGTGTGGCTTGAGAAGGACTTATCATATTCTAGATGATTGGTAACAAATAAGCAGTAATCGTCGTCATCAACTTGACCCACTGTTGTGCATCTCTATCTCTATTGTTCCATAGTTTTTTGAAGTATTCTGGCTTGTGCTTACACCATGTATACGGAATGAAACCTTTCTTTGCAAAATTAAGAACACAAAGCGAGTACCAATCAAAAAGTAATTCTATTAATTCTTTGTATGAGTTATCCTCAAGTTCTACATCAACTTCTGGACTTGAGGATGATGATCCTAATAGGAATCTCTTCAGCTTGACATACATGAAAGACTGAGGGGCTTCCTTAACTACTAAACCTTCAACTTTTTGGGAGGAAAGTGAGGTTAGAGCAAAGGTTCCTAACTGTTGCCTAATTGTTTTACATAAACTTGATTTGAATACATTCGTGCTTGGAGGCCAGTCTTCATCCTCGGCAGTGTCACCTCAATGAAACCAGAGAGTTGGGTGGTATGCTAATCACACGAGACTCATCCTCTGAGTTGGAGTCCAAGTTTATGTGAATAGCAAGGGTATTCTTATGAACTGGAACATAACCCCTGTCAGAGGGGTCTTCCTCTGAGCTGATTTCTAGCTGCCTCACTTGGTGGAGGTGTCATCTCCATATGTCCATATGATGGAATGAACTGTAGGTGGAATGTGACATGTGGCTCTACTTCTTCCTTGATGTCCTTTTCTAGTTCACTTAAACTTTCATTTTTTTTCTTTTGCTTAATTTTCTTTTTCTTTTTCTTCTGAATTTTGACCAAGTTCACAAGAAAAGGTATTTTGAGAAAGCTAGTAGGTCACATCTTCATATATCTCAACCTCTCTGACTGAAAATGGCTTTTCATCTCTTTTGACATAGTATTCAATTCCATCCATTCTACACATGATGCACTGATGAAGGAAGGATGAAATCATCTTATTCTGATGTATCCATGACCTACCAAGCAAAGCAATGAATGATGTATTTGAATCAATGATATAAAATTTGGCTTTAGTCTTCCAGTCACCTATTTCCAAAGGCAACACTATGAAACCTAAAGCCCTCTCGCCTTTTCATTGAATCCTCTCAACATCATTCAATCTCCTTGGAGTGTAGAGATGTCAATCCTCAAGTAAGCAAGGGTCTTTAGACTCATAATGTTCATGCACAGATCAAGAACCACAGAGTGAATCTTCCCATATCCACTGTAATGTAGAGGAGACGGTTGTGCTCCATGTTCCCCGAAGAATGTATTCATCTATGAAAGTGATTCCTTGGGCTTCTCAAGAATAATGTGCCTCCTCTTCAATAGCGGTCAACTGAGCTAAGTATATTTTTGGATCAAGAAGAGCCTTCATTAATGATTCCCTCATCTCTTTGGATAAGATATGGGCATCATATATGCTTAACTTAGATGATAACTTTCTTAGGTGAGAGAGGATATTGTAATCCACTTTGGGCTGATCCTCCATAAGCATATCCAAGGGTGGAGCATCCTATGGAGGGACTTCTCATTCATCTGAACCAACAACTTGTTTCCTCTTATCTTGACGTGTTGCCCTGGGAGGTAGAACATTTTCACTACGGAGGTTGACTTCAGTGATCTCTTGTGGCAGGTTAGTGGAAGGTTCTACACACTGCTCTCACCTACGACTTCTCCTATGGGACCCTTCGAGATGATTCTAAGTCCATCTTAAGAGGTGAACCCGTATTATTCAGAAAGGAAAGTCCAACTCTGAATCAGAAAAGAGAAGATCAGAGTTATTATAATTATTATTTAAACTTGGAGAGCTTTCTAAAAGAGTAGAGTTAGACAACCCATCAAAAGTGACACAAATATAATTCAAACTAGCTTTATTCCTTGATTTCTTGGATTTTGAAAGAGGTACATAGTAGAAATATAGTAAAGTAAAGTGGGGTGAGGGATTTGATGCCCTCATCCATGATACAAGATGTCTACTAGAGAAGAGCTAGGCTGAAGTAGAGGTGCATTGTAGTAGGCTGATGGTGGTGGAGGGTAGGCTTGGTGGTTGCTACTTGGCTATCCCAGACTAGTGTGGGCTGCTGCTGTTGCTGAGCTCCCCCTTTCTCCAAGTTATCTTTGGCAACTTGCAAACCTTCCTTGATGTTGGATGTTCGAGTTGCCTCAGGCACCTGTATGGAAAGTTTCTTGATTTTTGATACAATCTTTTTAGAGGTTCAAGATAAGGAGATATCCCAACCTTCTTTTATTTTGAGAGGATCACAGGTATCCCCAAGGATGACCCTAATGGAACTGGATGGTTGTTCCATTAAGTATTCATTTGGGATAACTATGGTGCTTGTCTCGTAGCTATGCTCAAGCTAGTCCTTGAATGTAAAGTAATCCTCCAAAATATGGCCTAGCATGTGGTGGTAGGGGAAAAAGTTAAGATCATTGCTCTTGCCCACTTCCTCTGGCCTTCTAGGCTTAGGTAGCTAAAAGTTAGATTTCTTTAAGAGATTCATAAATATTTTTCTAACTAGCTCTCTCTTAAATGAATATGGTTTATTTAGTTTATTCATAAGAGTAGGTGGGTGGTAATTACTTGGTGGTGGGTATGTGCACCACTATTGTCAATGTGGTTGAGGAGAAGGCGGCGAAGGTCGTGGAAGCTGCTGTGGTGGTCGGTAGGATGGCCTAGGCGGTGGTAGAGGAGGTGGAAGTGATGACTATGGAGCATGAGGTCTCTCATACTGCTCTTTGACTGGCTACTTCCCCTTATTTATTGCTGTCACTGTCCATGGTTTCTTCTCATAAGCTTTCTACGACTTCGGCTTTATTGATTGATTCAAAAAAGGCAACTGTTTGGCTTCTCCTTATAAACTAGCCACCTTGTTGATTAGCTTCTCAAATGTCTTGATGGTAAAACCTTTGAGCATGAAGCTAACTGAGCCATGAATATTATTTAGTATAATTTTAATGGTATATTGTTCAGACAACTATGGTTCCTATTTCATACTCAAATTGTGTCATCTGAGAATATAATCAATGAAAGACTCACCAGGGTGTCATTGAGCCACAACGAGATTGCCTACAGTCACCCTTTATTGAGCTCCAACAAACCTCTTAATGAAGAGTTGCTCTAACTCAGCAAAAGTCTTCACTAAACTATTGGGGAGTTCAGCATACCAATCGAAGGCTATGCTTGCTAAGCTGCTGATGAAGAGCCAGAATAGTTATGCATTGCTACCACCGGCATTACAATAGCTGACCCTAAAGTGCGGTATGTGCTGTCGTGGGTTCCCGCTGCCGTCAAAGCTCTTGGAAGAAGGTGGCATAAAACCCTTAGGATACTAGATGGCATCAAATTTCTCTAGGTAGGGTCTACCCTTTGGAACTGATGATCCTCCTCAGGCTTGCACCAACATTTCCATCACTTGCTGCTCAACCATGAGTTTAATGAACTTTTCTTGTACGGAGGTACTATCCACTACCTTCCTATACAAGTGTTGCTTTCTAGGAGGTAAACTCTTAGGCGATGACATGCAACAACTTAAGTGACTTATTTCTACAATAGTAGGGATGCATTGTAGGGCTTGGTTACGTGCAGGCTAATCCAAACCTCTTTCCATCTATCAATTTATTCATCCTTTTGTTTAATTTACTAAAGGAGGTGTTGGGTCAGTGGGCGTGTCATCACCTTTCGCATCACCTTCAAATTCGATCATAAAGGAGAACCCACGGTATTATGTGCACTCTTCTGAATCATCCAATCATCTTCATTAGGATCAAAGCGACCTTCTCCTCCTAAGTCGGACCGGTCATATCCTAAGATCTCCTTCTTCTCCTGAATCTTGATGTCATCGAGAGCTCCATGTGGGCATAGCGATCATGGATGACCGGTGGTGGGATCGTCATGAGCAGAAGATCAACCTCTCTGCTACTGGAGAGCTAACCCTGTGAGGGCTACGCTCACCAGAAGAAAGATGCTCCTAGCTATCACTAGATCTGGGTAGAGTAGTACTCTTATGAGGATCTATGGCTAGTGGAATGGTGGTATTATCTCCTCCTCCCTCGGTTGTTACTATCTCCATAACCTGCTGCGATGGTGGTGGTGATGGAACAACTACAATGCTCTTAGGTCACCATTCCCTCTTCACCATAACTAGGGCAGGAGGTCAAGTAGGAGAGCTTAATCTAGTCTCAGTCGATGGTGTAGAAGGAATGAGATCTCTTGGCCATAGCCAGATCACCAGTGAAGCTTTCTTTTCCTCAAATTTTATCTTCATGGCCTTTGTTGGAACGGTGGATGATGGAACTTGAATTGGAGATGGTGGACATGGAGTAGAGTGATGTAGTGGAGGCACCACTGACTCTCTCTATATAGGAGCTCCTCTCCTATGGTGTGTAGTACCCATCAATACAATCTTTATGAATGGAGGCATAGGTAGCACAGATGGAAAGTCCACGAGGGTGAGCTATACTCACTTCTCTGTAGTAACACGCATTGATACTCGCCTCTGGTCCTCTCTGATGTGCTCACCTTTGCTGATGACATAGCGTAAATCAAATGAGCCCGACTCGGGTCCATAAGCTCAGCCTACTCATGAGGCGATCTAAGGCGGCATACAACCTTCTCTATCTAGTAGGAACCTCAAGTGAACTAGGTGGAGGCAAAGCGAGATCCTCTAATATCTTTCTCCATCGATCAGGAGAGGGTGAAACTTATTCTATCTTCAGGAAACTCACTATGTTACTGAAGCGCCTCTAGCTCCTTGGCTATGCAATCGTGATGCCGCTTGATCTTATGAAATCATGTGATCTTTGGGTCTAGGAGGCGACACGAGAGAACTAGACCCTACCTAGGTGGGGAGACTATCCACAAGTGGGAGCCTTCCCAATAAATGGGGCTATCAGCTTGGGTAGAAAGAGAATGAGCATGGTACTATGGCAGCTTCTGGGAACTACAGTCTTCCTCTTCAGTGAGGGAAACTCTGAGTTTGACAACATCTCAATGTGAATGACTGGCTTCTGCAAGGTTACTGCACTCTTGCTGATAGTTGTGAGGGTGGTCCCCTCACAAGTGATCCTAGCCCCCTTGGAACCTTGGCCAAAATGAATGAGGTGGGTGAAGTCAGACTATGGGAGGGTGGCTCGATCCAATGCCAAATCCATCCCAAAAGAAAAAGTAAACATGTACTTATCGCCATTTAGAATTGCAAAAGCCGAAATTGGGTTGAACTTCTGCAATTTGGAAAATAAACTTGAATCAGATTTCTGCTTTACTTTGTTTCTAAAATTTGAACCCACACTCAAAAATTTGGATATGTAAACTGGGGCTCTTTGAATTGAGAGAAAGATTTTGAATTTTGAATTGGAGAAGAAATTTTTGAATTTGGAATATATTTTTAACAAATTTGTGTATGTTGAAAATGGGTACAAATATTTTGAAGAGATTGATGCTTCAATTGGTTCTTTTTTGAATTTGATTTTGATTATTTGGGGACCCTTCATTTAAGAAATTTGAGTATATTGAAGTCAAGGGCCAATTGATTTTGTTTTGATTTGTGATTTTGGAATTTACTCACTTAGCAAATTTGAGTATGCTAGATGAGGTGTTTGAAAATAATTTTCATCTTTTCTTTGCTTATTTGTGAATTATGTGTGAATTTGGAAATGGAATCTTTACTTAGCAAATTTTGGTATGCCAAATAAAGTCCAAGTGTTTTGTTATTTTTTAAAAGAGGATCTTTACTTAGCAAATTTAGGTATGCTAAACAAAGAATCCTAATGTGTTTTGTGTTTGGTGATTTTGAAAAGATGATCTTTAATTAGCAAATTTAGTTATGTGAAATAAAGAATCCTAATGTGTTTCATTTTGATGATTTTGAAAAGAGGATTCTTAGCAAATTTAGGTATGCTAAAGAAATCCAAATGTGTTTTATTTTGATGATTTTGAAAAGATGATTCTTTACTTAGCAAATTTAGGTATGCTAAATTAAAGATCCATGTGTATTTTGATTTTTTATTTTGAAAAAAGGATTCATTATTTAGCAAATTTAGGTATGCTAAATAGAGGAAATACAAATGTGTTTCATGTTTTGATTTTTGAAAAGAGGATTCTTTACTTAGTAAATTTATGTATGCTAAATGAAAGATCCATGTGGGTTTTGATTTTTGATTTTAAAAAGAGGATTCTTTACTTAGCAAATTTAAGTATGCTAAATAAAGGATCCATGTGTGTTTTGATTTTGTGATTTTAATTTTAAAAAGTAGATCTTCACTTAGCAAATTTGAGTATGCTAAATGAAAGATCCAAATGTTGTTTGATTTTTGATTTTGAAAGAGGATCTTCATTTAGCAAATTTATGTATACTAAATGAAGGATCGAAATGTATTTCATGTTTCTATGTTTTGATTTTTGAAAAGAGGATTCTTTACTTAGCAAATTTAGGTATGCTAAATGAAGAATCCAAATGTGTTTCATGTTTTGATGTTTTGATGTTTTGATGTTTTGAAAAGAGGATTCTTTACTTTGCAAATTTAGGTATGCTAAATGAAAGATCCATGTGTGTTTTGATTTTTGATTTTGAAAAGAGGATTCTTTACTTAGACAATTTAGGTATGCTAAATAAAGGATCCATGTGTGTTTTGATTTTGTGATTTTTATTTGAAAAATCTTCAAATTTATTTCTAAATGAAAGATCCAAATTTTGTTTGATTTTTTTTTTATTTTGAAAAGAGGATCTTCATTTAGCAAATTTAGGTATGCTAGATGAAGGATCCAAATGTATTTCATGTTTTGATGTTTTGACTTTTGAAAAGAGGATTCTTTACTTAGAAAATTTATCTATGTTAAATGAAGAATCCAAATGTGTTTCATGTTTTGATGTTTTAATTTTTAAAAAGAGGATCTTCACTTAGCAAATTTGGGTATGCTAAATGAAGAATCCAAATGTATTTTGATTTTAATGTTTTTATTTATTTTTTTTTTTGAAAAGAGGATATTCATTTAGCAAATTTGGGTATGCTAAATGAAGAGTCCAAAGGTGTTTTATTTTTGAAAAGATAATTATTGATTTTTTTTTTGAAAAGTTGATTGCTAATTTTATTTTGAAAAGATGATTGTTGATTTTATTTTGAAAATGAAATCTTCATTCAATAAATTGAATGATGATGTTCATTTGTGCTTTTTGAAAATATGATTGTTGATTTTGATTTTTGAAAAGGTGATTGTTGATTTTATTTTTGAAAAGATGATTGTTGATTTTATTTTTGAAAAGATGATTGCTGATTTTATTTTGAAAATGAAATCTTCATTCAATAATTTAAATGAGGATGTTCATTTGTGCTTTTTAAAATTATGATTTTGGATTTTATTTTTGAGAGGATCCTACATATAACAATCATGAAGATTGTTAGATGAGGTTAATTTATGAAAATTTTTGTGCAAACATTTTATTATGTACATTTTGAAAAAGTGCTTTTTGGAAATTAATATTTTTTATAAAGGATTTATGTTTCTTTATTTTTGGAATGAACCTTACCTTACCATAGAAATGGTAAGAAGGATGTATTTAATTATTTTTTTATTAAATTTTTATTTCCACTTATTAGTAAATCCAATAGGGGTTTTAAGACCTACACAGAGTGAGGTTCGAAAACCTAAAGGATGTTGGCTAGCTTAGGCTAAGTGCCAACGGAAAAGAAAGACAGTCTTTGGTTCGTATAAAATACAAACCCATTATCAATACTTGGAGACAACGTTCACTTACCAAAGATGGAGAGAGAAACCCTCTCCAGCAGAGTTGCTAGAAAAATCTTTGGTGTTCTAATTTCATCTTCATATCTAAGCATGTGAATTTTAAAATGAAGACAAGAATAAAAATGCTTTTGGCTAGGAAATCACGTAGATCCACAAATATTCTTATTAAGGTGATCGAGTACATCAATGAGGAATGATGTATTATCTCGAGAGATAGAAGTCATCATCCTACAATGGACCTAATCACCTAATAAGGACTCCTAAGGACAATGGGTCTTTAGATGTTCCAGAGATTCTCCCCCTACTTTACATAGAAAAATAAAGTAGGGTTTATTTTAAATAGGGCTCATTAAGTTCCCTATAGAGGCAATCCCCCATAGTTAATTACATCTTAAGGAATAATATTCCTTAAGAATACTCTCAATTAAGGTAAATAATCATTGTCTCCAAAGATTTTGAAGATATGACTATCAATCAATTGGTTATTTTTGGAAGAACAAGTGGGATTGATCAAGAGGAGGGAGTTATTATCGAAACTAAAGGGGAATAAGTAGGGGATGCTCAGCTAGACTAGCAGCATCCCAAACTATATGGTTGGGGCTTTATATTACTTTGAAGAGAATTATTTGTTTGAGTTGAATTTTTTTAGAAATCTAGGACTTACAATTCCATGATACAAGATCATATGCTAAGAGGTGAGATTTATGCTTAGCAAAGGAAATAACCTCGAACTTGAATCTAGGGAGCTTTGGTGAAGGCCAAAGAAAGCACCTAAATGAAAATGGGCATATGGTTTATCCACAGAGAGGATAAACCACCCGGTTGGACTTACAATGGGGTGGCCATGCTAACTCTATAATTTTAAATACATGTAGGCAAGTCATATGCTTTTGCAAGATAGCTAGGTTGTTATTTATTTATACAGAGACTAAGTCCTTAAACACACTCCCTAAGAGACTAGATCATGTAAAGTATGAATAAATGATTTAATCTAATACAAATTTTTTTATATTTTATATTCATTTTTGGAAAATTTATTTGACACATAAATGGGATTCATATGCCTAATGCATGAAAAATTAGTTATGGGCCAAAATCAGTAAGGAGGAGGTGTGTTTCTACCATGGCTCTCAAAGGTCAAGCCAAGTTCCCTGGCAAAGGTGGAAGCCCTCCATAAGAGTGAAGCAAGATACTTTTGCATGATGTGCATTTCTATATCAGGGGTTGCTAAATCTTTTATCTTGATTTATAACCTAGGATTTAGGTGACATTATGAGTTATTAATTTTTAATTTTTGAGTTGATTAATTGGATAAAAAATTTATTTTTTTCTAAGTGCCTAATTGCATCTAGGCCATTCATCAAAGCAAGGAATAAACTAGGAAAACATGCCATCTTAATGCATAAGCTTAAACAAACATCAAACAATTTATAAAGCTAGCGCAAAAAGAATAAAAAAGGCCTTTGGGTAGCTTTCCTGACAAAAGAAATGTATGTAGAGCTCACCACTCTCAAACCAATTACGGCCTTTTTTATGGATGCTTAGGTATAACTTTCTTCAAAAGCATTTATATTTTTATTATAGCTCCCAGCAAACACAATCACATAGAAGATAATGATTAGACTAAGATCATCCACCATTATCACATATACATTAACATTCACTAAAATATTAGATCACAAAACAAAATCAAAATCAGCAAACATTTAACATATAGACTAAAATGGTGACTTAGCCTAATGTTTGTGCCTTTTAAGGCTTGTTTGTCATCTCTTAGCTAGGCTTTAGGATTAAAGTTTTTTAAGTGTGAGAAGTTTCAACTTAGAGAGTGGTTTCACTTTAAGTAGTTTAATTGATTTGTTAATTTTATTTGATGATTTGATTTGGTTTGAATGAACATACACTTAATTACTAAGTATTGTAAAGAGAAAAAAAGAGAAGAGAACTTCTCTTTCATCCCTACCTTAAGTAATTTCTAAGGTATGTTCATTAGTGATTTTTCTTTAGTGAATATTTTATTGTGTGTTTTCATTAATCCTAAGTTTAGATTTGCTCTAAATAAATCCATTCAAATAAGAAATATATTTTAAGATTAATTGAAGTGAACTGCTATTACAAAACACACAACTCTTTATTTCTTTCCAACATGTGTATCATGCATATGAATGTACCCTAAGCATAGCTATACATATAAATGCAAATCTTAGCACACCTTAATGATGAAGACAAAGATATGTTTTTTTAAGAAAATTTGAATATTTCATGAATGCATGATTTTCTTAAGTAGGAAAGAAGGTCTCTTTTATCCATTAATCAAATGCACATTTACATGTATAAAAGATATAAGTGAGTACAATGCCATTATTTTCTACATTATGGGTGTAAGGTACAAGATCTACTTAGGGCTACTTAAAGCCTCACAATCTCAGAATGTACAGACTAATATACCACTTTTCTTAAATACATGGTCATGTACAAAAGAAAATGAATGGATGAAGAATCATGCAAAAGATTTTTATTTGTTTATTTGGATTGGTTTATAATTACATGTTCAATGTGAAGATTCTTCGTAAGCCATAACATAGAAGTGTATAGAAATAGATTTAAGCAAGTGTTGTGTTCTTTTTAAATGAACTATACACTTTGCAAATTCTATACAAACTCATGTTAAGAAAAGAAGAAAAACCACACAACACATTTTTATGCTATAATCACATGCAAGCTTATAAATATTTATAAGTAGCATACTTTCATTTATGATCTTTGATTTATAGATTTTGAAAATAATTTTGATTTAAGTAGTGATAATAGCCATTCATATTCTTACTTTTAGAAAGAATGCAATTTGACATAAAGGAAACATTTCATTTATTTTGATTTTCAAAGATATGAATGCATGATTTCATATGGCATACTACATTTAGCATGTTTGGAAAGAAATAAAGTGATGTAAGCATGTAACTTCATTCACCTAATTAATTCCTAAAGACAATCTATGAAATAAGATCATTTAAAAGAATCAAAATTTCTTAAAGAGATTTTTATTTTGGTTTTGAGTTTAATTTAGGAAAATGAAAAGGGTGTTTGCTGGTCTAACCCATTTCCCTGTGTGTGTTACTATTTTAGTTTAATTTTTAGAACCATTAAGTTGATTTTATGTTTGGTTTAGGTTAAGGTGTAAATTAAATCTATTAATTACCCCTTACCTACACCTCCTTAACATAATTATTCAAACAATTGTGAGCCAACATATGATATGTAGCCACACGAAAAGTAAATTAGCAATGCTCCTAAGAAATAAAGGGGCCTAATTCAATTGGCTCATAATTAATGATTAATTAAGCTAAATGGTTTAATTAAGTACTTTCATAACCTTCCCACACATGTGAGTTGGAAATGATTTCCTTAAATTTACCTTAGGCTCTTGAACACCTAAGGAGATACCCAATAAAGGGCTGATTAAGTTTAGATTGATTGTGAGAATTTGATTAAGCTAATTAAGAATATTAGTAGTGGATTAATCCTTAATTAGGTTTGGATTAAGGAAGGAAGGGGGTTTAGGGAATAACTTAGGAAAAATACCCCAAACCCATTCCATAAACCTTCTCTTCACTTAAATAATATTTAATTATCTTAATTAAGTGATTAAACCACTATTCACATGCTTAATTACCCTTAATTACATTTAGAGGGTGATTATAGATTCATTAATTGATTTCTCTAATTAACTCAATAATAAATTCCAAGAAAATTAGGAGAGGCTGAAGTTATCCCCCTAAATATGTTTGAGAAATTTGGAATTAATTAATAAAATAATTAAAGAGTAATTAGGACTATTAGATTTTTAATTAAATCATAATTATGGAAAATCCGCTATTCAAAATCAATTAGAAATAATTTTATTGGATTTCCCTCTGAATTATCTTTAAAACGAGCATTTCATTTATATTTGTCTAATTTTTTTTTACATTTAGTTATGTATTTTTGAAGTTTCAGTGATTAAATAATAATTAAATATCCTAATTAAATAACTAATCTCATCGGTGCCACGTGGGCTAGTGCGATTGCAGCTTCCATGGATGAGATTGGGATTTAAGTTATCACATCTATGTTATCGGTAGGCGTGCTATGTTTCTCCTTGGATCGATCAAAGATCGAGATTAGATTAACCCATGATTTTTGATTAATCATGGATCTAAAGTGTTTAATCGGATCGTCCATCCAAAACATGGATGGATGGTCCATGATTCATCCTCCTGGGAGATGGAGATCGTCCATCCTCCATGGCTTGATCTGAGCTCACTTGAGCTCAAATTGAGCTAGGATTCAACTCACACCATCTAGGAGCAATAAGAAGAAGATCCAACAATGGAATTCAATTGAGATTACACTTCCCTTCACAAAGGACCAAAGAATTTTTACCTTAAGCTCAATTTTGAGGCATACCTCGCCGGAGATGAATCCCGGTTGATGATTTGAAGGCTTCAAGTGGATCTTTCAATTGGCCAAGCTCCTATTCAATGGCTTGTGGCTTTGGTCGAACTCCTCCTTCCCATGGCTTGGATGCTTGGGAAATGTTTGGATGAGCTCGATTAGGTCCCCGATGGTGCTTGCAAGAGGAACTGGCCTTTGATGGAGTGATGAGTGAGTTGGAATTTCTTCCCACCTCCCCTATTTTCAACTTAAGAGGCGAGAAGGAGAAGTTTGAATGAGCTTAGAAACCTTGAGAAGCTTGCTCTTTGGGTTCCACAAGTTGTGCAAATGTGAAATAAATTGAATTGAGAGGGAGCATATCTCCCCCTACTTAGATCGGATGGTCGTGAGTCTACAGGCCATTTTGATTAAATTGATCTCATGGAATGGGTTGTTTAGGTTATTAGGAGTCCCATGTGGTTCTGTTTTGGCAGAGGAAAGGTGGTGTGGAGTTGCACGTGTTAAATGAGGATGTGAGGGATTTCATGGGGAGAATTTCGATTGGGTAGGTTGATTTTGGCTTTGGGTTGGGTTTGGCTGACCCAAACCCATTGGGTCATGTGCACCACATCTCTTGGTGTCCAAATGGACCATTAAGAGGATGTTAAGTGGTCTTGAATTGGAATATGATCAAATTCCAAGTGAATTTGATCATAAGTTACCCTTAACCTAGGTTTAAAATGGACATTTGGCTTTGATTTTGATTTAGGCAGATTTGAAATGACTGAAAAATGGGTTCTGCCCATTTTCAATTAAGTTTATCTGACCATTTGGAGTGGTTTGGTTCAATTTGATTTATATTTGGTTTTGGTTCATTTGATTTCATTTAGGTCAAATGGGTGAAATGATTGTTTTGACCCAATTGGTTAGGTCATGGGTTGATTGAACATTTGAAATTTATTGCAAGCTTTGATTTCAGCCAATTTTGATTTGGTTGGATTTCAAATTGATTTGACCTTTTAGGTCAAGTTGGGTTCATGGTCAATTGGGCTGGTTGGATCTAGTTGGCCAATCGAGGCTTTGGTCAAGTTCAACAAGTGATTTAGAATGAATTTGACCCATTGGTTGCAATCAATTTGGCTTAGATCAAGATTTGACCCATTTTGACTTTTTAGGTCAAGTTGGGTCAACTTGGGTCAAGTGGCCAATTAGGCTAGGTTTGGCTCAATTGATGGCTTGATCATGTTCAATCATTGATGTTGGATTGATTTAGATCAATGGTTTCAATCAATTTGGCCTATGGTGGATTTTGGCTAGTTTGGGTTTCATTTGGGTTAAGTGTTGACTTGGTCAAAGGTTAGGTTTGACTTGGTTTGACCCAATTTGAGTGATTGATCATCTTATGATGATTGTTGCTCACAATGTGAGGCTTAGATGGGCTTAGTTCAATCCAATTTGGGTAAGATTAGAATTTGACTCAAAATTATGGTTTAGGTCACTTTGGGTCAAGTGAGCCTACGTGGGTCAATTGACTTGATCAAAGCTAGATTCAAGTTTGGTTGAACTCACATATGGACTTATGATTGAAATATAAATCTATTTGCAAGTCATTTGGAGTCAAATGGGTTTTGATTCATTTGACAATTTCAAGTTCAAAGGTTGAACATAGGTTTGATTTGGGTTAGAGTTTTGAATTTAGTTTTAGTTTGATGATTAAAGTTTATGTTTATATTTGGATTCATGATTGAAGGATTGATTGAATCATGAAGAAAAACCAAGGGATTGGATTAATTTGAGTTTGATTTGGCTAAGTTCAAGAATTTGACTTGAATGGGTATGGGTTGGATTTTGGATTTGAGTTTTGAATTGGTTTTGGTTATTTGAATTTATATTTCATTCATACTTGTGAATATAAATGAAAATATAAATGGGTTATGAGAAAATCTCTTATTTTTGAATTGATTTGGATTTGATTTGAAGGAGTTCAAGGATTTGTCTTGAGAGAGTTTAGGTTGGATTTTGATTGAATTTGGATTTGAGTTTTGAATTCAGTTTTGGATATTTGAATTTATATTCCATTCATATTTGTGAATATAAATGAGAATATAAATGGGTTATGGGAAAATCATTTGAATTTGAAGTGATTTGAATTTGATTTGAGCTAAGTCCATAAGATGAAATCAAAGGGGCTTAGGAAAGATTTTGGATTTGGAATTCAATCATTGATTTCAATTATTTGGAATTGATTCATGATTTGAGAAGATCCATTGGTTAGAATTGGTTTAAGATTTGATGGAATTGATTTGAACTAAGTCCATAAGATGAAATCAAAATGGCTTAGAAAGGTTTTGGATTTGAAGTTCATTTGAGCATGAAGTTGATTTGAATTTGAGGTTGATTTGAATTTGAAGTTGATTTGAAGTTGGAGTTTGACTTGAAAGAAGGAAGTAAGGATTTGGTTCTAGCTATAGGGTAGGTAAGTTTTCCTAACACCCCAAGGCATAACCTCTTCCTATGGCTAACTCTTCTAAGTCTTTAGGGTTAGGTTAAGTGTTCACCTAAGCACTAGAAATATCTTAAGACTAAGGAACTCTTAATGTCTAAGAGGAGTCCTATGTCTAAAATGAAGAAGTTGAAAGCTCACTCCAAAAGTGAGGTCAACACCACCACAGCAACCATTACACATACAATAGATTGATGAGTCATGGATCTTAGATTTATGTTAGGACGGTACTTGATTGTGATGCATTATTTTTCTTATTTTGTAGTGTACTATTTTATACTAGATGTTAGGATTGTTTGCTCATAGACAAGATGTTATGATGTTGTTTATTAAACTAATATTATCATATATATGGGTTATTTTTAGTAAAATGTGTTATCATAATATTATTAAAATTAATATTATTTTCTTGCATGTGTTATTTGCTTAAGCTCATAGGTAAATCCAATTAGAATAGGTGAACTTGGAATCCACTTGTGCTAAGATCGTATGTATGAGATATACTTGCTTGTGTATACCTTTGTTTTAGCTAACCACTGTTTCATAGATTTAACTAAAAATTTCTTTTTAGAATTTCAAATGTAATTTATTGGTAGAATTAGGTTATATCCAGGAGGTATATGATAAGCAGTGACTGGAAAGCATGGATTGGAGGCCTTCTGTCACCTGAAGTACTTACACCATGAAGATGAATACAAGAAGATCCCAATCGACTATTTGTTTACTAAGTTCTAAGTTGGGATGTATAAGAGCAAAGCCTGACTACCCATTTTCTTTTTCTTCTAGGGAGTATGACGGAACCTAGCCACACTAATCTTTGTATGTTATTTTGATTATTTGATGTTGTATTTACTTTGTATTATGCATTACAAATTGCATGCTTTTCTTAAGTTTATTTTTATGATAATGTTTGATTGTTTCTCTGACTAGACCCCTCACTAGACTTTTTTTTTTAAAAAAAAGTAATTTTTTTACCCATTTAAAATTAATCAACTCAAATTAAAAATAATACAACTTAAAGCCTTACATAATTAAAGCCTTAAGAATAAATATTAAAAGCAACTAAAAACCTCTATACTTTGTGAACCATGATGTATATTATCTTTCTCCTTGAATTGCGTTCTTCTCCTATTACATATAAGGGTCATCTATCTAGTGATGATAGCAACCTTCTTAGGGGAAGTATGTCTTCTAAGCTATGATTGGTTGTTTAGTATCTATAGTATGCATGTGAGTAAATTTGATATCTAAAATATACCTAAAAATTTTAAATTATTACATTAGTTAGAAGCATTTCATTCTTGTCATGTTCCTAGATTTAAAGAGAGAATTTAGGATCCTATTTTCCTTCTAAATTAATAATAGCCTCACTATATTACATTTCATAAGATTAACAATATGATTTTAAATCATAAGAGGTGTTAACTGGTTGTTTAGATAAACGAGTAATAAGTAAAGAAGAGTCAAGATAGATTTACATTCTTTAATGGGAGTAAGCCAATACATCCCAATTTTCCCTCGCCACAGTCAAGTTTCTAGTTTGTGTTGGAAGCACCTTTAGTTTTAGGGCATGAAGCTATATGTTTCTCTCTGCTATAGGTATAAGTCTTCACCTTTTAGGCATTCTTATAATCTTATACTGTTGAGATAAAATTCCCTGCATTCTAATAAAATGGTAACTCAAAATAAAATATAGATCTCAATTTCAAAAATAAGAAGCCTAACCATATAATTGGCTAAAGTGCTTACTAGATTTCTTAGTATCTATACACTTCCTACTTATCTTCCTTTGAAATAAAAAAGAATTGTTCCTATCTAAGCTAACTTATTTTACTTTTATATGTAGAAATCTTGAAGAAAACTTTAAAATTTTATAAAGATATTAGCCAACTACTTTATTCAAAAGTTTTCTTAGGAGATCACATCCTATAAGATGTAATTAACTTTAAGGGCTTGCCTTTATAGGGAACTTATAATCTAAGTAAAACAATATCAATCTTACTTCACCTATGTAAGACAAGGGAAAAATCTATGATGCAGATAGGCCTTGACTCATAGGGAAGGAAATCAATACTACCTGAATTTAAATTGGAGAAGAGGAAGGTGGAAGAAGAGGGAAACATGTGATGGTACAACTCACAACTCATAGTAGGTGAAGCTACTCAGAGACGTTGTTGGCTCAACCTAATCAGGGTAACTTCAGTGCTTATTGATGTGTCTATGAGTGCATCCCTACTCGACAATATTTTTGGGAGTGGTGTTAATGCTTGAAGAAGTATTGTAGGCTCATAGTTACTTTACACTACTCGGTGCTAAGTCGAGGAATGAAAAAGGATTTGGAAGAGAATTCCTTAGTGTGTGAATTAGATAGGGGATAAAATTTTTTAATAATATATAAAGTGTATTAATAGTACCATAAATTATATAATTATAATTGATAAAGAAGTAAATAAACCAAGTCGAGCCAAACAAGAGGATGTTTAAGATTGAGCTTGTATACAGAAGACCTATTTAAGTTCAACACAAGCTTGATTTAATCTTTTATTATAGTGTTTAAATTTTGTTCATTTAAATTTCATCCTATTTGAGCTTGGGTTGAGCATAGCTTCAGCTTGGCTCATTTAATATTATTTGAAATTTAATGCATTTAATGTAATTTATTATTTTATTTTTAAAATTACTAATTAATAATTTAATTCATTAAAATTAATGTTCTTTTATTGTATCTCATATGTGAATCGAGTATTAAATCAGGCCTTAAATTGAGCCAAAATAAAATTTAAATTAAACCTTAATCGAGCTTTAAATCGAGTCATATTCAAGTATCTTAATTAGATTTTTTCTGAGCTTTACATGGTATTGTTCATGAACATAAATGAATAAAGTATCAAATTGTTTAAGCTCATTCATTTATCAACTGACCACTTTAACTATCTATTGGACTTGTCATGCTTAATAAGCACAAATGTAAGAGTGTGGCTATTAATGACTTGAATAGAATGGGCCTAGAAGTAATGTCAGAGTCATCGTGCTGAGATAATGAGGGTAAGTTCTAGCTTTTCCATGATTGGTTATCATTCCTTCATGTCCCTTAGAGACTTACTAACATATTAAATAAGCTACTTTTTTCTTCTTCCCTAATTAACACCAAGTTTACTGAATCTTCCTCGACCCCCATATATTGTAATAATGTTTCTCTTAGTTCTAGGCATTGTAGCAATGGTGGTGAGGTGAGTAGTGACTTTAGTTTCAAGAAGACAAATTCACATTCTACAATCCACTTGAATCTCTTTGCACTCTTGAGGGCCCATAAAAATGAAATGATTCACACTGACGACTAATCGAATTAGTCTTTGCACCTTCTTATTTGTCATTGGAGAAAACATGTATCTTTATATTTTCAAGAGTGAGAAGATATGCCTAAATCTATGTGAAATGTACATTTTAAAGAATGAGGCTCACATTATAGCTTTTTAGTGTAGAAAATGTCTCCTTTAGATTTAGTATTTGATCCAACAACATAATTTTTACTAATAAGTCATCCATGTAAACCTCCACATTTATTTTCTTCTTTAGTTTAATAACATGATCCATCATCTTTCGATAAGACGCCCTTATTCTCTTCAAGCTAAAAGGCATGACTTATAATAGTACAATAATTCTTCTATGATAAAGGCCATCTTCTTTAAATTAGTTGAGTGCATTTTGATTTGGTGGTAGCATGAGAATGCATCCAGAAAACTCATCACTTTGCATCTCACTATTGAGTTAAAAGAGTGCATCAATCCAAGGGATTGGGTATCAATCCTTTGAGCATGTTAAATTTAGATTCATGAAATTTACACATATTTTCTATTTTCATTAGCTTTTTGCACCATCATGACATTAAAAATCTATTTTAGATACTGAACCTCTTTGATGAAGTTCATTTCTAGTAATTTATTCACTTCTTCTGTAATTGATTCGATAAGTAAAGTTATTGTCTTCCTCATTTTTGCTTGATGGTTCAACCATCCTTCTTGATGTTGAGGTGATTATAGATGATATTGATATTGATCCCTGACATTTATGTACTATCTACACATAAATGTTCAAATCTTCACATAGTATTTGTATCAAGGATTCATTATATTTTCCACTACAAGCCAGTTGATTTTAAGACTCACTTTAGTTTGCCAATTGCCTCATGTATCTTATCTATGGTTTTAGTGGTCTCCAGCCTAGTATGAGCAACTTCTAAGTGTAACACTTCATTAATTTTTGGTGGGTCATTGGCTGATCATAAAGAGCATGCCCTTAACTGATTGAGATCACCACAATCGATAACTTCTTGGCCGCCTACAGAAAATTTTAGTGTAATGTAGTGGGTAGAGACCATTGCATTGAAGGTATTTAATAGTGGTTAGGAAAAGATGGCTTTGTAGGTAGCTGGTGCATCCATAGTGACAAAATTCTCCATCATTGTGAATTGTGTCTCTACTTTTCCCCAATTCATAACAAAAGTGATTGCCAAGAATGACCCTATGGTGGATGGGAGTTTTGAACTTGCTAGATTCATCTGCTTAAAAATAGATTTTAAAATTATGTTAACTAAATTCTTAGTGTATATCAATATGTTTCAAATCTACTAGTTGGCGATTAACATTGATGACTACCACATCATTGTAGGGATTATCGATTGCTGGTTAGTATATTTCTACGAAGTTGATAGCTACAATCTTGGTGGTGGTTACCCAAGTTATTATTGTCAAGTTCACCTCTCCCAACTTCAATTGTTTGAGGCTAGCTAGCCACATAGACTTGTCATCCACACTAAATATTATAGTATGACTCTCGCCATGTTGAAAGTCCTTATAAGTGTAGGCTTGTTGCCTTAATCTCTCATCATTGCCTTTCTAGGTCTCCTCAAAAATTTCTTGAACTTTCTGACTTTGATGAGTTCCTTAACCAAGCTCCTCAAGTATTAACACTATTTTGTATCATGACCAAGATCTCTGTATTATTCACATTACCTTATGAGGTCACTTAGTGTTCCATTAGCTCTCAGGGGAGTTAGGCACTTGAAGTACTTTTTATTCTATATGGCCTCCATTAGCTTGGTCATTGATACCCGCAAAGGACTTACTACTTCTAGTGGGTTATATGATTTGATACTCTATTGGATATGGGCAAGTATGTTATGATATCTAAGGAGTTGACACTACGTTATTATGTGCATGCCTTTGCATAGGTGTTCTTGGGGTTAAAGTAAGTGACACTCCTAATCTTCTCTCCACTTTTCTTACTCACAGCCTTTACATGAAGTGTCAATCAAGTGATGATCTCATATAAGAAGACTGGACAACTTCATTGTATTCCTTAGCATCCGTATGGCTATTTGTGATATCTAACAATTTAGCCAATGTTATTACTCACAAAAAGCTGAGATCATTTCTAAGATTGCAGGCAAGTGTCTCCTAAGTGACTATGGGTTCCAGACCTTTCATCGCTATCTCTCTTCTTGAAATGAGTGATAAACTTTCTCAATGATGCTCTTAGCTTTAATCACATCTATAATAGGGACTAAAAACTTTTCAATGGTTTCTACGTGTTAGCAACTTGGGTAGTAAACATTCTTTTAAATTTGATAAATGAACCCTCTAGGAAGGCATGAAAACCATCTTAGAGTTGATTCCTTAAAGTGGTGAATAAGATGACACTTATGGACATTGTTATGGTCAAATAAATGTGATGGATTCGAAATAAGAAATATGGTCTACAATGTTGTTTCTTCCATAGTAAGGTGTCAAATGCAATATTTTGAATTTCGTTGGTGGACAAGTTCTACAATCTCTCTAGAGAATGTGTTAGCTAGTACCCCATTTACTAATCTCCACTCCAGGGTGGTTTCATCATTGCTCATGTGATCAAATTCATCATTGATAATGGGAGTCAAAGTTAAGGCTTACTTATAGTGTCAAATGTGTAAGACCCTTATAGCTCTCACATTCTTAGGGTTTCTTAGTATATTATCTCAATGGCACCTTAGAGTAGATGAGTGATGCAAACCTCTATATTCTTCAATTCTTATTGTGTGGTAAAATGTTGCATAATCAGTTCTATGGTGATTGATTTATCTCGAGTAGGCTATCCAACTTCTTGAAAGGCTCAATTCTTATATTTGACATCTTCCACACTCACCACAAAAAAATTAATGTTGTATCCAAATCTATCTGTAAAGTAATGCCAAACCTTACTAGTGAGTATAGTTGAGAATAGGAGGGGATCTAGAAAAAGGCGTGAGTAAAGGGTATTTGATTGGTATGGTGATAAGTTAAATTGTAATGCCAAAGAGGAGGCTAGATCCAAACATGTTTATAGAGCAATACCAGACATTATTGGTGAGTCTAGCTACGAGTAGGATGGGGGTCAAAAGAAAGGTGTCAACAAAGAGTGCATGATGAGTATATTCAAAACTTAAATTATAACTTAATCTAATAAAAACACCATGAGATCACTAAGAAAATATGTCTAATATCATAAATCTTAGTCCAATATAGAAAAAAGTAGATCCAGAAAGAGGCAAGAGAGAAAAAAGATCCTAAATATGTCTCTAACCTCATTTATAAGGTTAAAGGCAACATACAGGGCTACAGAGAGCCCAAAAATAAATAATAATAATAATATATAGACTAAGGACAAACCATATATGAACATGTGTACATGTAGCCACAGTATAGCTATTGAGTGGACTCTCCATCTAGGTAGCACTCGCTCATACTTAAAGGATGGGGAAAGTACTATGTCATGAACTAACACCAAGTAAGAGACTTCTATTGAATCATATTATAGTGGTTGTTTGCATACTTCTTTGTGCTACTTCCAATTGTTAGGGGTTGTTCGTCTAGGAGAGTGACAAGTCCTCTATCCTTAGATCACGAGGCTAATCTTTAAGTGTCAAATGCAATGGGAGATCTTCAAGTTCTTTTGGCCTAATTGGCGAATTGTCAGGGGTTGTTGCCATTTGCCACGTAGGCAGTGAATGGACAATATTTTGAGGATAAGCTCCATGATGATGCTCTAGTCCTCTTGCCTAGTGTTCTTTGTTTAGGTGTATACTTTGAGTGTACAATTATATTTCTTGTACTCATTGAAATTGATGATTTTGATCCGAATATTAAATTGCATTTCAAATTTTTTTGTTGAATTGAAAAAAATTTTGTGTTAATTCTAATTAAGTGAACATCAGAAATATCTAATAGAAATGTAAAAAAAATATTTATAAATGATGTCTAGTATTTATTGCCATTAATTGGCACGATAAGAGAAGATCCCCATACATCTTAGTGGACTAGTTCTAACAATTTCTGAGGTAGATTGCTAAAGGATTGAAAAGTTTGATGGAGACTTTTAGAAGCATTGTAGGAAATAAATTTAATAAAGTGGAGAAAAATACCTACAGTTTGCTGCAGTTTTGAGATGGATTGAAGTGCTGACTTGTTGGAATGTCCAAGCCATTGTGTCAACGATTTGTTGTTAAAAGATTACTCTATAGAGAATAAGTGGTGTCGGATTGATTTGGAAGAAAAATAAGGCATAATCCATTAAAACTAAAACCCTAGAGAGTGAGATGGATTTGTCTTCGGATCTTTGATAGAATAGTCATGAGCGTCAAAAGAGGTTCTTATATTGTTGTCAATGGTCAGTTTTTGAACATGGAAGAGGCTGTGGAAAATTTTGGAGATAATAAGTGAATTTGGAAGGAGCTTACATTTAAGGATCAACATAATACTTGTGTTGGTTTGAGAGATCAATAATTATCCATTGCCAATTACAACTTGATCCTGATGATTATATGAGCAAAGAATGGAGATTGAGGCTTGGTGAGAGATAGCTCTTGAGTATAGGAACCAATTTGTTAATGATTGGACTTACTAGAGCTTTTGGTTAATGAGAGTTGTTCGATTGGGAGTAGTGAAGATTCACCCGATGCCAGTAATGAAAATGGAATGCCCAAGCTTTGCAAAAACTTGACAGATAATGGATGATGAGCTTTGATTTTGTGTTCACCTATTGGATTGGCTTGAATGGGATCCTTGTTTAAGTATTAAGTCTTGATAGCTACAACCACATCCATAAGAAAGCCCGTATGAGTTTCTTCTTTTAAAAGTAGAGAATGTGAGATGAGAGTTCATGGGTGGTTGCTTTTTGGCTAGTTCATTGTCGATGTTATGTTCCACATTGCATGTAAGCGAATAAAGGTTGTTTGAGTTGATTGGCATGAGTTTAGTTCTTATGGTTATTTTGAATACTTGGTAAGTTGGAGATAGGCCATTAAGAATGTATTAAATGTTTTCTTTGTTATCGATGTGAGATCTTGTCGATAATGGGCCATGGAATTTGATCCAACAAAGATATTATGTGGTTTAGTGTTCAACTGAATGATGCAGGAGCTGTTTGTGGACAATAGGCATCTCTCAATGGTTAGCCAAATTTTATTGCAAGTGTTTGAGTTAAGGATATATGGAAAGAAAGAAGGGTTGATGGAGTATAATGTATATTGCTTGCCACAATGAAATTTAATAAAGGTAAAGAATGGACAAAATTAGTCCCATTCTTGTGGCACATTGGAAGCTTGCCTCTTCACTGATGCAAATTGGTTAAAATTATTATGATCGAGTAAGAAGAGATGAAGCCATTCTTGAGTTGAGCGATGACAATGATATTGATATTTGTCATTAGAAATTTTAGAGAGGGGACTATGTTGTTGTTCGGGTGAGAAGAATATGTGATCCTCATTGAGAGGAAGAGAGAATCCATAGTGGAAGGGAAGATGAACGCAACAGTTGGGTAGGGTACTTTGATACCATGTATTATTAGCAGTGGAGGGTAGTGGCAGTGACGATCAGTTGCTTGTGATGGGGCAAACGATGGGGGGAGGTGGCCAACAGTGGTAGGTGGCAACAAGCAACATGAGGAGGAGGCGATGGCGACAACAGCGGAGGCA
The DNA here is from genome assembly GCA_021442155.1 of Cymbidium sinense. Lineage (NCBI taxonomy): Eukaryota > Viridiplantae > Streptophyta > Magnoliopsida > Asparagales > Orchidaceae > Cymbidium > Cymbidium sinense. The sequence continues at coordinate 162,880,693 of CM038216.1, read as the reverse complement.
GTAGGTTACTTTACACTGACTAATGTAAACGAAAACTATCAAAATTAGATAGAATTCTTTTTCATTGGATTCAAACTAAAGACTGAAAAAAAGAATCCGCCAAAATTAGATGAATTTCTTTTTCATTGGATTCAAACTAAAGACTGAATACGAAAAAAAAATCTGCCAAAAATAGGCGAAATTTTTTTTTCATTAGAATTTTACATTGTATTTCTTTTTCAATCAATCAAATACCTAAATTTTATTTTTCCATGCATTTCATATTCAGCCAACCAAACATCTCTTAAGTTAATCATTGATATACCTATTAAACTTCGGTCTCCACAAGTTCATACTCTCTGAAAACTTAGTATTTAAATAAAGATCATAAAATGGATATATACAAAGGCGAAACCAAATAACTGGTTTTCTTATTAAATATAATGCAACACAAAAGATGGAGGCCAATTAAATTGAATTAATCCCTCCACAAACTAATTAGGCACATAATCAAATGTTCGAAGAGATGTCGAAATAAAAGATTATCATAATAAATCTAAGACAGACACTGAATTCTTTATTCTAAAGAAGGAAAGGCTCTGCCATTTTTCACTGTTTCTTCTGCTGAAAACTACTCGGCACAGCAGCAGCAAAGGCAGTCAAGACAGCACTCACAGGTCTCATAGCAGCAGAAGCAGCAACACATGGCAAACAAGCTGAAATAATTCAACATTCGTTAGTTTAATAACTTCATATAATGGTAAATTTAATTGCAGGATACACTATTGGACGTAGCCAAAGGTCATTTATAACAAGAAGGATGATTTAATTCATTTGTACTTATAATTTCATCTTGAGATTAGTATCAGAGAAGCCAATTTTTTAAAATTTCGAGGTTTATCTTTATTTCATTTAAATAATTTGAGACTCTCAATTGTATATGATCTAATCTTAACCATTTGCTGGTCAATTTTTAAGTAAACTACTCGGTGGACTTGATGAATAATTCGATACAGTTAAATATTATCATATAAATTGAATAATACATAATAAATTATATTAATTTGATTAAAAATAAAAATACTAAAAAAAATTCATAATAAGATTTAACAATTAGTCATATTCTCGTTCAATTCAAATTCAACGAAAAAATAAAGGATAAAATGAAATATTTTAAGCTTTTGTAATTGAAAAAAAAATTATATTTTTAAATTATGAATTTGAGCTAAATAGCACGTGAGGAAAAAAATCAAAGAAAAAAACTTGAGCAAAATAGAAACTCGGCTATACTGTTCATATACAGTCCACAAAAGAACTGTTTCAATCGAGCTAGGTAGAACCATCAAAGCAAGAACGTGCTGAGAGAGAGAAAGAGAGAAAGAGAGGGGGAGAGAGGGGGAGAGAGAGAGAGCTGACAGAAGACGAAAAGCTTCTCTCTGCGCTATTTTCAACTATTTCCTGTTGAATCACAAAGAAACGAAGGAAACATAACGTGTAGAGAGAGAAGAAAAAGGAAAGACGGCTTACAGAGAACATCAAAACATTTTCTCTGCATCAAATCTCAATTGTATTTGATGAATCACAAAGTAACAAAATATAAAATTAATTGTAGTGAAAGAGAGAGACATCAGTGGGGGTGAGGCACTAATCAATACCAAGCATATAGGCAGCCCTTTTCCTCGTGCCGACGCTGCACGTGGTCGTAGTAAGACATCTCCTGGGCTCCCAGTGGCGGATACATCTTTTCCTTTTCTGTCAGAGCAAATCCAACCGAGAGAGAGAGAGAGAGAACCAATCAGGGCTGATGATGCTGTTCTAAGAGCAGAACACTGTCGTTATATAGACTAGAGAAAAATAAGAAATAACTCTTTCGAGTTGTTTGGGATCAATTTTATTTTGTATTTATAATTTTATTTTTATGTTAATTTTTTTTTAAAAAATATATATATTTATTATTTTTAAAGTATTTTTATTTTTATTTTTAAAAATACTTAAAACTATTTTAAATATTTTTAAAAATAAAATAAATGAGAGCCCACACGATCCTTTAGAATTTAACAAAGATTGAATTATTGCTTGACTTTGGGATGGTTTCCTCTCTCTCTCTCTCTCTCTCTCTCTCTCTCTCCGTCATATTAATTTTAACCAAACCGCGTCTGCGAAGAGGCGAGCTTCCCGTGTGCCATGGGAACGGGACCAAATTTATCTCGTCTTCAGCGTCTTCATTAAATTTCCTTGATGGTAAGCGATCAAATCCGTCGTCCACAATTTACCTTTCCAGGCATTAATTTTAGCCAAATTATTCTCTTTCTCAGTTCAGATGGAACCTTTTCTATCCTAATATTTTTTTTTTTTTGGAAAAGTTAAGAGCCGAAGCCCAATTCATTCCAAATGTAATAATCGGTTACAGATTACATAAAAATGGGAACAGAAATTATACTAGAATGACAAAAACACAGAAAACAAGAGATTAAAATGACATTCCTGGACTCAGAAAATGGGGAAGCAGATCACCACCCGTAAGAACATCCAGTGGATGTTACAAAAAACAGAACCCAGAAAGCAAAAACAGATCCTCGACGGCTACCTTCCCTGCCTTCCAGTCGTCATTCATCACAGAAATAAACCCAGACTCCCAGCATACGGAAACATTACGAGGAGACGAGGTTGCAGAGAGGCCCCCCAGAAGAGGAAGCTGGGTTCTCTCCAACAACAGCGACAAAACGGAATTCAGACATCCAGCATTCATCATCGTCCAGGACTTACCAAAAGAGGGCCCTCCAACCAATATGTTAGCAATTAAACAAGCAGGAAACAGAAAAACAGGAAACAGAAAACCATCCAAAAATCATCAGCGTGCTGTAAACGAGCCAAAAACAGACTATTCATTTCCAGCGTTCAACCAATTCTCTAGAACAGCACAAACGGAGGCCGGCCAGTTGGCCTTAAATTTCCATCGCCTGAGTTTAAACCCAATCTGAGCTTTTATACGTGTAATTAAACCCGTGGAAGAAGACACTTCCTGTTGATGCATTCTCCTATTCCTCTCCCTCCATATATGATAAACAATGTAAGCTGTTATAAGATAGCCGAGGCGCATTAAAGCCTTATGTTCTAAAGATGAGAAGGAGCTTAAAACTCGAGCCAGCTTCATGTTTAAAAGAAAAAAACCACCATTCGGCAGGAGGCTCCTGATCAAGAGCATTGAGAAATTGCATTCGAAAAAAAGATGAGAGTGAGATTCATTAGCTTCATCACAAAACCAGCATCTAGTGTTAGATCCCAAACCCCTACTACTAAGCACATCAGAGGTCTTAAGACCACCAAGCATCGCCATCCAGCAAAATAAAGCTTGGTTGATGGCCATACCCTTAAACCAAATTTCCCCATGCCAATTGACTTTGGGAGTTTGATCAAAAATGGCTAACTTAATCAAATGTGATGTAATAGGCTTATTATCCTTCCAAAAAATAGCAACTTTTCCTGTCGTTACAGGCAATCTGCTTATACAATCATAGCAATGGGGGACATGTAATTTCAGCTCATCAGGAAGGACCCAATTCTCATTATGAAGAATCTCTCTAAGTTGTGATGTAGGGGGCTTCTTGAAAATAGAAAAACTAACTTGACCCAAAATTTCATAAAGGGAGTACCCCTCACACCAAGGGTCGAAATAGAGAGAAAAGGAAGAGTTACATCTAATGTTAAGTTGGAAGCATACTCTGAACCTTACCGCAATAGCAATCAACTCTTTCCAATGAGGGGAAGACCTAGAAGTGACATTCATCCATAGGGAACCATATTTGTTAAAGAGCCATGAAGATAAGAGAGAAGATCCGTTAAGAAGCCTGCCAATTAATTTAACCTTGCATAATGTGTATAATGTAGTGCATGAAGTGAGGCCCGATCCTCCACATTCCCTGGGCAAAGTGGTGTTATACCAAGATATCATATGAAGTTTCTTACTATCCCCACTATGAAAGAAGAAGTTTGAAGTGATAGAGTTTATTTTTTTGAGAACACCTTTTGGACAAGCCATACCAAACCAATACGACAAAGCCATTAATGGAAGATCTTATAAGTTGATACCTGCCACCAAATGATAGAAGCTTGCTCTTCCATCCGGCTAACCATTTATATAGTTTATCTAACAGGGGAGTAAAGTGAATAGATTGTAATTTTCCAGACACCAAAGGAAGCCCTAAGTAGTGAAAAGGAAGGATGCCTGAGTTGACCTGCAACAAACTACACAAGGAGTCCACTTGCCTACACTTCTTGGAGAAACAGATTTGGGATTTTTCCCCATTCACCAAGAGTCCCATACTAGTAGAAAGAAAGTCGAGAGCAGATTTAAGAGATGCCACAATTGAGTAATCAGCTCTACCAACAGCTAACAGATCATCTGCAAACAGAAGGTGAGAAATGCCACAATTCCCAGAAAGTAAGGGGGTGTACCTTCGTTGTTGAACTTCTCTATCCATAAAGCATGAGAATGAGTCCATAACCACAGAGAAAAGATAAGGGGATAAGGGACATCCCTGCCTTAATCCATTAGAAGATTGAAAATACCCTTTAATCTCTCCATTTATTACCAAAGAGAAAGGCACGTTAGTGATGCAAGCCTCAATACACTGAATGAAAGAGGAGGGGAAGCCTTTGGATTTAAGCCTTTGCAAAAGAGAGTCACGATTTACCATGTCAAATGCTTTTTTGAGATCAAACTTTGCAATAAACCTATCTTCCAAGTTTGGAAGATGAAAGTCATTGCTGAATTCATGAGCAAGAACAATATTTTCAGCTATATCCCTTTCTTTAATAAAAGCTGATTGCGATTTGTGAATAATATGGGGGAGTACTTTGCTCAGCCGATTGGCTAATACCTTTGCTATTACCTTGTAGAAGGTATTACAGAGAGAGATTGGACAATAGTCAGAGAGTGAGTTGGAATGTGATTTCTTTGGTATCAAAGTGATAAGGCTATGTTTATAGATATTAGGCATCTTCCTTGACCTGAAAAAGAAGTGAGCAGCTTTTAAGAAGTGTCCACCCAGGATATCCCAATAATGAGTGAAAAATTTGGTGTTAAACCCATCCGACCCAGGATTTTTGTTCTCGTTTATGTTATGGAGAGCTTGGACGATTTCAGCATCACTTATCTCAATGTTCAACTCATTGATTTGCTCCAACGAGAGGGTATTACCAACTGCAACGTCAGTGAAGTTTGGGTCGGCTACATGACCAGAATTGAAGAGAGAGGCATAGTTGCTACAAATTTCCTTCACAATGTCTTGGGGGTCACTCAAGATGCCATTAGGGGATTGGATTGAACGGATCAAATTAGTACTCTTCCTTTCTCTTATGAAACCATAAAGAAATTTCAGGTCGTCGTCAGAACTTTTCAACCAGTGAGCTTTAGCCCTTTGCTGGGCCCAAGATTGTTCCTTAATTAAAGTGTTGAGATATCTGTCCTTTAATTCCTTAGCCTCCCTGGCCAAAATGAGATTGGAAGGGTCTTTATCAAGTTCCTGAAGGAGAAAATTCTGCTCCTGCTTTATGTCATCTAACTGCTCCTTAATTGGACACCTTTCCTTAGCATGGAATTTTAGAAATTTTCTAGTAATTTGAAGTTTCTTGGAGAAGACAAATAAAGGGTCTCCAAGGATGTAACCAGCCCAAACACTTTGAATAACCTCCTTGAGGTTGTCAATTTTGGTCCAATAATTCCTGAACATGAAGCGGGGTCTAGCAATAATCGGTTTGGATAGGTTGGTGATGAGGGGGGAGTGATCTGAGGAGAGGGGGTTAGCCACATTATAAAAGGAAGATGGGAAGGAGTCCAACCATAGGGAGTTACAGAGGACTCTATCAATTTTAGAGGAGATTGGATTGTCCAGTTGTTGGTTAGACCAGGTAAAGAAAAGGCCAGTGCTTGGAAGATCCAACAACCCACAGTCTTGCACACACTCCTTAAAGTCCAGAGTACGGTTGGTGGGAATAGTATTTCCTCCACTTTTCTCCTTGCTGTAAAGAACACTATTGAAGTCACCCATAACAATCCAAGGTGAAGAAAGATTAGTCGCTAAACACCTTAAAGAGTCCCACAAGGCTAGTCGTTCTCTAGCATCATTGGAGGCATAAACCCAGGATATACAGAAAGAGGAGGCACCTGGGGCCGAGACCTCCCCATGAATGAGTTGAGATGACCTATGCAGCAACTTGAAATGGATAGTGGAGGGGTTCCATTTGAGCCAAATTCGACCACCACTTTGACAGTCGAAGTTATGACAATTCTCCTCGCCCTGGAAGAGTTTAGCACGTTTTATCAGGAGCTTATCGTTAAGGGAATCCAGAGACAACTTAGTCTCTAATAAGCACATCATCTTGTTTTCCTTGATGAGTCTCACACAATCGCTGCCAAAGGCCAAAGACTTTTACGTTCCAACTACCCATGGAGACATTAGTCATTGGGAATTGGACGAGCTAGAGGGCTTCTTGCCCTTTTTCTTTTGATTGATTTTCTGATTAGTACTTTGGAGAAGATTGACTGCTTTACCCAGGTTAGAGTCCAGTGTGACCTTCCCAGGAGAGGAGATGCTGTCGGTGAGCTTGGTAGAGACAAGTCGGTTCGGGGAAGTAGCTGCCGATCTGGTCAGTACACCATAGGAAGAAGAGGAGGTGGTGTTGCTATCAACATGAAATGTGTTTGGTAAGGAAGAAGGAACATTACCTAAACCTTCCTCGAGAGGGGGGGAATGAGCAGGAGATTGATTAAGGTCGTTTATTGTTGAGGCAGAGGGTGGGATATAGGGATTTTGCTCGGGGTGATCACCGGATGATGGTAAAGAGGAAGCCTCCTTATGAAGTGGTGAATTGGCAGTGGGCTCAGCCGAGAAGCTGGATTGAATTGGAGGAGGCATATGAGCTTTGGCCGAGAACGAGACTCGCCGACTCTACCTGCCAGAAGTCAGAGAACTAGGGTTGAGAGGGCGTCAAGGTTCGTATGAAAAGGAACAAACAAGTTTGACAAGCTAATGGTTTCCAATCGTAATGAATATCTTGCTCAAATTTAAAGCCATTAAGATTCATAGAGAGTGAGTCTGAAAGAGGAGATGAGGTATTGATCTGGACACAGACTCGAGCAAAAGAAATTCTGGATTTAGTAGCTGTAAGACTATCCACCAATCCGAACTCAATTTACCAAGAACTTTGGAGAATCCCTGCTCATTCCAGCAACAAAGAGGGAAATTAGGCAATTTTATCCAAAGCGGAATCTCCGAGACATGTTCCTTCGACGTAAAAGTTCCATCGAAAGATGAATGGACTAATCGCTCGAGCGCTATCCCAAACTTGGTTATAATCTTCTTGACACACGAATTTGAACAGGAAGAAGTCTCCCTCTAAAGTGAGAAGATCGACACTACCCTTGAATTGCCATTTTTTCTTAATCGCTGCTAACAACGAACCATAGTATGGATGCTTTCCTATAGCATAACCCACAAGGGAGAGGTTCCATTATTGCTGGCCAAGGTTTAATTCATCTTCAGAGAAGGAAATTGCTGGAGTCGGAGGGATGGAGAGGAGAAGGAATTGCTCTAACGCTGGGAGGTAAGAAGATCCTTCCGCACGGGGCTACTAATTAGAAGGAGGTCCCATCTTAGTCGGAGCACCAAGAATGGAACCAGAGAGGGAGGTAGTAGAGGACAGCATAGGGAAGTTTATCAAGTGTGAGGCCCCTGATTCCATGGAGGGAGAATCAGAGCGGCCCCCGACGATAAGCCGGAGGCCGGAGGGGGGAAGGAGCGGGGAAGAGGGAGAGATGGACGCTGACCTTTCTTCTTCAGATGGTTACCTAGAGAGACACCGCCAACGCCGGGAACCCTTGATGCCCTAGACGCCGCCAGCTGCTCTTCTTCAGGCTTTCTCTGGACGTGCAAGGCTTTCTCTAGCGACCTTTTTTCTATCCTAATATTCTTGTGCAATTACTTTCCAAATGGTATTGGCTTTATTAATCGTGCTAAACAAAAACTCAACTGAGAAAGATGTGAATAATTTATTATACGCAATGATGACTCGTATTTCATGAAAAAAATATATAGACAAGTATTTGACACAACATGCATTCAACACTAACCAAGGAAGCTTATGACATGTTCAAATTTACAAATAAAAAAAAAATTTGGGCATATGTGTCTAAATGATTTGTCCTGAATCATTAAGTTTAAATTTTATAAATATTAATTAAATATATAATTGAATATTATATTTTGATAATTTATATTTACTTTTATATGTAATACTCTAAAAGTTAATAATAGCTAAATTTTGTTAAATTATTATTAGAATATAATTATTTATTATTTCTTATTATATTTATTATTTCTATAATTATTTTACTCTTTTTTATCTATAATCATAATTTATAAATAATATACTAAGATTCCATTCATTTACTTGTATTATTAAATATAAATATGTTTTGTCCTTAAAATATTAAAAAAAATTAATTACTTAATTTTTATATAATTTTTGTGATTCTAATGTATTATTTTAAAATTTATAAAATATAAAATTATAAATTTAAAATATCATTTCTTATTGATTGGAATGGTAACTCACAACTGGACTATGCTCTGATGAGGTAATGCACTGAATGTTCTGGATAGGAGGAGTGATATCTCTAGTTGGCTCAACAACCATGGGGGTCGACCGGTATCTCCTCCCTCCATCTATTCTAGCTGTGGTGGTGGAGCGACTACGACGCTCTTAGGCTGCCACTCCTTCTCCATTGTTGGGATGGAAGGCCGAGCGGGGAGAGCTCAGCCTCATCTTAACTAGTGGAGTAGATGAAGTGCGATCATTAGGACGTAATCATATCACCAAGGGGGATGCTTTCTCTCTAGATGCTAGCTTGTGGTACTTGGTAGGCACTTCAAATTATGGAACATGGATAGGTGATGATGGTAGACGAGTGGAGCGGTGTAAATGTGGTGACACTGGCTACCTCTCCGTCAAAGATCTCCTCCTACGGCTGGAACCGGTTAGTATTATCCTGTTCAATAGATCTGCTCAATCAGCTTGCCAATCATAATGATCAATCAAAGCTGAGACCATCGATTATCTGGCAAACCTCCTTATGTCTCTCTTACCCGCTTGGGCAGCAAACTTGGCCATCGTGGCCCTATCTCGATAGATCTGATCCCTAACACTCTTAGGGATCACTCATCTCAAGTCATGCAAAGTAGCAGACTCAAAGCGTCCTGGGCTCTCCCTACTCTCCTGAGCACGGATCTTAAACCAGCATTGGGCTTCCTCCTTTCCCTATCCAGTGTCTCATACTCCAAAGATTGTGGGAGTGATGTTGCAATCTTACCGACATCCTTCTCTCCCTCTACAGTTGAAAGGGGGTGAAACTTACTGCCACCAAGAAGAGGAGAGGTCTCATCGATAGATCCCTCCTCAACTACATGGGAGGCCTCCTCAATCTCCTTAGTCTTGCACTCGTAATGCCTTTTAATTTTTTTTGTTCTTGTTACGGCACTAGGTCTTGGTCAACGGTGCGGGACAGAAGTTAGAACCGACCACAAAGGTAGAGGAGACTATCTCAGAAGCTAGGATGGACTTCTCCTAAAAACTGGGGTTGATGTAGAGGCGATGCTTGTCCTAACTGAAGCTGTGGCAGGTACAAATGGTATTCATGGCAGGGGAACCTCTAAGGCCTTTCTCTTCAGGGATGGAAACTCGACATCTGAATGAAGGTCAAACTGCAGAAGTGGATTCTTATTGGCCACCTCCTCCGTACAGATAGTGCTGAGGGCAGGTCCATCACATGTGATTTGAAGTGCTCAAAGCCCAAGCCAAACTTGATGCCGATGTGAGTATGGCTTGATCCACAGCCAAATCCACACCAGAGGCAAAGGTAAAGATGAGCTTTACGAAAGGCATAATGAATGATTGCTTGCAAGGGAAGGAAAAAAGGCTTTCTTCTTCACTATTGGAAAAGGGAATGGTATATTAGACTTTACTTTTGATTATTGATCTTTTGGTTTGATTTTGAATTGGAACTCTCATTAAATAAATTTGATTATGTTAAATGGGGTTCATGTATATGTTGGAGAGATTTGAAATTTTGGTGAGGAATGTTTTGCTTTTCTTTTGAACTTCAATAGGATCTTCAAAATGTTGAATGAACATTACTTTACCAAGCTAGTGGTAAGAGATTCTTGATTTGTTTGATTTATTTTAAGGCGATTTCTTTAGTTAATTATTTTTTACCTATTGGAGGCCCAATATGGGTTTTAAGACCTACTAGAGTGAGGTCCTAAAACCTAAGGATATTGGTCACCCTTGCTTTAGGATGAAATAAATAAAGTGTCCAACGGAAAGAATGATAGTCTCGGACTTATATAAAATATAAGTCCACTATCGATGCTTGGAGATAACGATTGACTAGTAAATATGGAGAGAGAAACACTCCCCAGTGGAGTCACCAGAAAAATCTGTGATATTTTAATTTTGAGTCATTGAGACACCATATAGATCTTATGGGGTACTCATTGAAGTGATCGGGTATGACATCAAGGTATGATGTACCATCTCGAAAGTTGAAAATATCACCATATAATATACCTAATCATACAATAAGGACTCCTAAGATAGATGGATCTTCGTATATACCAGAGATATTTCCCCTACTTTACATAGAGAAGTAAAGCAGGGTTTATTTTATGGCGGGTTCTTTAATTCCCTATAGAAGTAAGCTTCCATAGTTAATTACATCTTAAGAAATAGGAATTTTTTAAGAACACTCTTGATTAAAATAGTTAATAAATATCTCCAAAGATTTCAAAGCTAGACTATCAAAGAATTTGGTATTTTTGAAAATCAAGTGGGGGATTTCAAATAGAAAGACTTATTTTTGGATTCCAAAAGAAGATAAGTAGGGAGCACTCAATATACTAGAAAGCCTAGTGAGCACTCCAGTCTATCCTATAGTGGGGCTTTATATATTTCAAAGAGAGAGTTTATTTCTTTTGAGTTGGAGTTTTCTTAGAATGTTAGGGTTTATAGTCCATCAACACAAGATTATGAAAATGCCTAAGAGGTGAGGACTTATACTCTTAGACCAAAGGAAATGAGTAGCTTCGGATCCTAAATCTAGGATGTTTTATTACAAGCTAAAAGCACGATCTAAGTCTAATCAGAGAGTGGGACATAGTAGTTCACCTCCACAAGAGAAGGTAAACTCATCCCGACTCTTCTGGACTTACAACCGTCTGCAGTGGTCGCTATCTAACACCTCCTATGCTTCAAACCCATGTAGGTCAGTCTTATATAAGTGTAAGATAGCTAAGCTATTATTTAATTAAGGAGGAGACTAGAGTCCTAAACTCACTCCCTAAGAGACTAGATCATGACTAGCATGAAGACATGACTTAGACTAATGTGAAATTTTACAATTTTTATATCATTTTTGAAACATTCATTTGGACTAAGGCTTGGGACAATTATGTATTTATGCATGATAAAATAAAGTTGTAGGCCAAATGAGCGAAAGGAGGTGTTTTCCATTACAAGGAATTCCCTCAAAGGTCAAGCATTCTCCTATCGTGCATGAATGAAGACCCTCCTTATTCAAGAGCGAGACAAGATGATATGCATGATTATTATAACATACATCATTCAACTAAGGGGTTGCTAAATTTTTTAATTATATTGATTATAATCTAGGCTTTAAAGTGAGATTATGAGTTATATTTAAAATTTAATTATGAGTTATTTAATGAGGGTAGAAAAATTAATTTTATCCTAAAGAGCTTTCCACATCCAGGCCACACATTCAATCATCAAACTTAAGAAACCTATGAAAACTATGATATTTCTATTGTACAAACTAAACATGATAATCAAATAGTCATAAATTTCATAAAAGAATAAAAGGTCGATGTAGTAGGGTACCACCATACACCCCAAAAAATAAAAGAAGTTGGGTAGCCGAGCTCTACCCTTATATAACACAGATTATAAAAGAATAGTATAATTACACTGAAATAAATGTTATGGGGATCTTCATTATTTATCTTTCTGTCCTCCTATTGATTTGGTTTTACTCCATACTTCACAGGGCCTCAAAAGTATTTGCCTTCTAGCTACCGCTCATCTTAAACCTCATAGCACTAATCATATTCCTATTTTTAAAAATTAGATATATGAAAAATAAAATCTAACTATACCTACAAAACAGATGTTAGTTAAACAACTATACAAACCAAGCAATCATATTCTATAAATTTGGACTTAGCACCCTACATATGAGTAACTAAGCCCTACCTGTCCTGACATGGAATATGCAAAGGGGGATAAACAACCTGTAAGAAAAAACATTTATATTTATTTATTATTTCAGCGGCCCCTTTAGCATAATCCCTTGCATAAAATATTATTAGGCTAATAATAGCCTAACATCCAATCTATGTATAAGTAATCCTAATATCTAGTCTAAAATATTATATCATATATATATATATATATATATATATATATATATATATATATATATATATATATATATATCACAACATACACTGTCCTAACTTAGAGCTAGAGGTGGTGACTTAATATTCAAATGTGTGTGCTAAAGTTTAGTGTGGTATATCTTACCTAGGATTTAGAATCATGATTGTCTAAGGTTTAGAAAGTTTAAGTTACACATGAGGGAAAGTTTCACTTCAAGTTATTAAAAGGACTAGTGGATTTTAATTTTTATTTTCACTTAATATTTACTTAACATCTAATTATTATAAAGAGAGGAAAGAGGTTTGACCCCCGTCATCTCTAGCTTAGGTTCTTTTCTAAGACATCTTGTTATGATTTTAGTTTCTTTTGGTGAATGATTTATTAAACATTTTATTAATCATAAGTTTGGATTAATCTTAAAGAGTTCTATTCAACATGAAATTCATCTTAAGATTAATGAGATTGTATTATTATCACATGGATAACATGTCATCATTCCTTTTCATCATTAATAACATGTATATGCTTTCATTCTTATCATTCTTTATGATATTTAATTTAGCATATCTATTCATGCAGTGTACATATGTGAAATTTTGGCACACTTGAATGATTGCTAATGCATATATTTTTAGTAGGAAAGAGAGATTTCATTCCTTAGCTAAGTATACATACACATGTATTAAGGATTTAAGCAAGTACATGTCATTATTAAACTAGGGAAGTGAGGTAATCTAGAACCTCATTGGGGCTACTTAAAATCTCATATTCTTAGGATTTCTTGATTATATACTTGCTATCTTAAATACATATTGGTGTACACATGAACACAAGAATAAAAATCATGCAAAAGATTACATATTAGCAAATTACTTACTCATGTAAAGTAAAGCTCTATCCAAATTCTAATACATGTATACATATGAATGAAATTAAGCAAGTATGTGTCGTTGTTAAACCAGAGAAGCGAGGTAATCTAAGATCTCCTTGGGGCTACTTAAAGCCTTGTATTCTCAGGATGTCTAAACTATGTACTTACTAACATTCAAATACATGTAAACATACACATGAATCATAAAAATAGAACAATCCTTTACCATGTTTAAACTATAAGCAAATGGAAGTAACATATGATATTCATTAACAACTTCATTTTAAATTTTCATCATTAGTTTATAATTTTTTGAAAATAATTTTAAATTTATTAGTAATAATAGCCACACCGTATAATAAGATCAATTCAACACATGCAATTTATACATGTATAACCATATTCATTTGATTCTTTTATTTGAATACATGGATACATGATGTAAATGACATACAAATTTATAATGATTGAAAATGAATGATTAAACATTGCCACATGATACATTCAATAACATTAATTTCTAAGAATAATCAAGCCAAATAAAACTCTTTAAGGTTAACCAAAGTTGTTATGAAGTTTAATTTTTGGTTTTGGATTATTAAAACTTAAAGAGGAGAAATGATGTTTGTTGTTTTGCCCCATCCCACGTTACTGACTTAATGTATTTAAGGAGAAATAATTAAGTAAATTTTATGGATTGATTAAGTTCACATCTTTAAGCAAATAATTTAACTTCCCTTTCTTAAGCCTATTTAATTTAATTAACTACTTAACCATGAATCTACAATGACATGCTTATGAGAAATTAAAATTTACAATGCTCCTAAAGAGACCTAATGTAATTAGACTCATGCTAAAGAGTTAATTAGATTAAGGAAGAATCTAAACTAAGTAGTCTTATGATTTTCCCACACCCATGGGCTAACCATAACTTCCTTAATGATATTTATGTTATTAAATACATAAAGGAGAATCCATGAATTGAATTTGAATTATCTGAACCAGTTATCATTTTAATTTGATTTAATTTTACCATTAATTTACTTAATTAGCCCTTAATTAATAAATGCATTAATTAACCCTCCTATGGAAATATACTTAGAAAAATAACTAAGAAAGAGGTCCTAATTATTCTTCTCTCATCATTCCCACTATTAACAGTGATTAATGATCATTACTATTTAATTTTTTTACTATTTAGTAATTTTCATAAACATAAAATTGATTAGGCGGGATAATTGAGATTGAAATTTTAAATTCTCAAAATTACATGGCCAATAAATCCCAATAAAATTATGGGAGGCAGAGAACATCTAATAGAATCAATCCAAAAAATTTGGGAATGATTGGCCCAATAATTAAGCATTAATTAAGATAATTAGCTTAAACTTCAAACCCTAATCAAGCACTATTCACTAACGATATATTAAAGACTTTATTTTTATTAAATTATCCTCTGTTTTTCCTTTCTAAAATGGGTTTATTTGTATTTTTAGATTTTTTTTATAATTATTTATGAATTTTTAAAGTTTTAATATTTAATGATATTTTAATCACCAAATTAATCTCCTAAATTGTTTGTGCCACGCAGAAGCTGACATGATAATGCTTTCTATATGGAGCCACAGGATAGGTTATTTAAAATGTTTGACATGATAGCTAACTTAGCAGTAGTAGTCGTGGCTTCCTCCCCACTGTTCGATCTCAGATTGGATGGCGGAGATTAATCTCGTGATTTATAATGGATTAAATTGGATAATCTAATGGATTAAATCATGGACATCCGTTCTAACCACGCAGAACAGACGATGGATGATCCATCATCCCCTGAGCATTAAAAGATAGACACCATTCACCTTTCATCACTTGATTCAAGCTTACTGGAGCTCGTAGGACAATAGGATCGACTCCAAAATGTGTAAGGGTGAGATCCAAGGAGATCCTACAGTGAAAATCACATACAATCACAATTTTCTTCACAAATGATCAACACTTAGGATAAATCTATGATTTGTCAGATGTTTACCTCAACGGAGCTAGAGACTGGTGGTCCATCAACTAAGATAGCTTTTTCTTGAAGAGATGAAGCCCTATTAAGATGATCTAGAGCTGCCTCCCTGTTGATTCCTCTATGGACCAAGTGCTGCCACAAAGCTCACCGAAGTTGGTCATGGAGTGCCTTCTGGTGATCAAATCGATCACAAATTGATTCATTTTGACTCACCAGAGTGAGAGAAAGGTGTGGAAAGAGTTAATTTGAGATTGGTGGAGCTTTGGTGAGGTTGGACGAATGGGGCTCTCGGTTTCGATTGGTGGTTAGTCTCTCCGACGATGGAGAGAACCAGTGATTCGGTGAAGGATCTAGGACTGCTTGGAATGCTGTGAGGAAGCTCTGTGTGAAGTTTGAATGAATAGGGAGAAGTATTTTCTCCTCCCTAATTGAACCAAGGGCTGAGATTTGCTCACCGGCCATCCCGATAGTGGTGAGATGGCACTAGACCGGCCAGGCGTGGCATGGGATGACATGGGATGTACCTCCTCCTCTAATTGAACCAATGGAGAGCCAAGGGTGAGTTCACCCTCACATGGCCCAAGGTTGAACCCAACAGCTTTGGGTCAGGTTCAGTCAGTGGTCCCAGTGTCCAAGAATGGCCAAAGGTGACTACCAAGGCTTGGGGAGTGGGTGAACCCACCTAAATGGGGATTTTGTCCCATTTGGGTGGCTTGATTCAAGAGTTTTGACCTAAATTGGGTTCATCATTGGTTGGGTCCCCTTGGGCTGGCCCATGGTGACCCAAGGATGAGTCATGCCAAGTTTGGTTGGGTTTGGACTTGGTTTGAATGGATTTGGCTCAATTTGATCCATATGTGTCAAATGGGATTCAATTGTGTTAGGTTGACCAATTGATCAAATTGGTAAAACCAAAGGTTTTGGTATGTTCAATTGATCACTTGGATTGTACTGGTGTCATTGGTTTGGTTTAATTTGAAGTGAGTTTTATTTTAGCTCATATGGGTTCATTTGGGTCAAATGGGCTAAGTTGACCAATTTGGTCAAATTGGCCAAATTGACTTGGATGGAGGATTGGTTTAAGTTCAATTAATCATTTGGGAATGATTGTAGTTGTTGGTTTGAATTAATTTGGATTTGGGAAGGGTTTGGTTCAATTGGACCCTTTAGGTCAATTTGGGCTAAAGGGATCAATTGGATTGGCTTGATCAAATTGGGTTCAATTGGAGATTGGATCATGTTTAATAATCAATTTATGATAAATTAGATGCATTGGTTTCAATCAATTTGATTTAGGATTTGATTTGACTCAACTTGGTCCTTTTAGTCAAATTGGGTCAACTTGGGCTAAGGGACCAACTTAGCTTGGTTTGGTTCAATTGATGGTTGATCAATGTTCAAAACTCAATTTATGATTGATGGGAGTCATTGATTGCAAATAATTGGAAATAGAATGAGATTTGGTTCATTTTGGTCCATATGAGTTAATTGGGTCAACTTGGATCAAATGATCAAATTAGTTTGGTTTGACTCAATTGATTGCAATTAGGCTATGAAGGATGATCAATAATCATTATAGAGGAGATTGGATGGGTTGATTCAATTTAATTTTGGTTGTATTAAAGTTTGAATCAATTTGGTCATTTAGGCCACTTTGGGTTAAGTGGGTATATTGGGTTGATTTAGTTGAATAGGTGGAATTGGGTGAAATTGGGCATTGAGAAGAGTTCGATGATGAAATTAGGATTGATTGATGGACTTGATTGCAATTGATTTGGGTTTGATTGAATTTTATCTTATTTGGATCTTTTGGGTCAAATGGGCCAACTTGGGCTGATTGGACTCATTTGGTTCAATTGGTTTGATTGTAAGTGTTAGAAGGGTTTGAAATAGTGTATTGAATGGTTGGAGTGCTTTTATGATTATCAATTTGATTTGGTTTGTTTGAATGGGTTTGAATCATGGGATTATGGTGGACTGAGCTTAGGTTAGGACTTAAGTCAATTTGGCTTGGATCTTGGATAAGAAACAAAATTCAATTGATGATGGTTGTGCTGGATTGAGGTTGGATTTTGGATGGGTGGACAAGCATGAGTAGGTTTAGGACATAGAATAAGTAAGACCTATTCATGCTAGGGTGTATCCTAAGCTTAAGGTATGCCTTTCTAAGTTTCTAGGCTTGGGCTTAGTATTCCCTTAGTCACTAGAAGTATCCTATGGCTAGGGATATCCTAGTGCTTAGAAGATTCCTAAGTCTAAGACAGAAAGGATTAGTCCTCACTCCAAAAGTGAGGTCAACAAGCTAGCATAATCGTCATGACATATTGATCTTTTGAATTGCTTTGTTTGCAAGCAAACTTTATCAATCTTAAGCTATAAGCTTTCTTAGAGTTTAACATGTTCTTTTTAAAGTATACTTAAGATTATTTTTCTATTTTAGTGGATAACTATAATATTAGTACTCAATTTTACTAAAAATTGAGCTAGTAATATTAACTCAATTAAATTATATTTGTAGCCACCAAAATATTATGACTTTGTCATAAGATTATGGGGTTAGCATATCTACCATAATAAACCCTAAATCTACATAAGTGATCACCTTTTGATGGTGTTTGATCCAAAACATAATCCATTTTCTTATTATGTTGTTGGATTTGTAACTAGAGTAGGAAGAAAACTTACACCATTTGATCTTATGAAGGAGATCAATGGATTTGATTCAATTACACTACAGAATATTCTTTTACAAAATAATAAGTGTCTCTAATTAGATATATTTGTTCTTAAGATTTGATGGCTTCTATTTATTCTAGATGTCCATATGCCTAACCTTCAAATCATAGCACAATATGATGGTTATATGCACAATTAGCTTTCACTAACAGTACAATTCTATAAAATATTTTAAAAATGAATTCTTTAGCTTCTAAAATACATATCCCATTCTAAAAATAATACAAAACTATAAAGTTAGTTGCTATGGACTACTTTTAAAACTTAAAATAATTTAAGACTAGTTTAAGAAAATATTTAATAATTGTCTATTGTTTAAATATTATAGTAAATGAAATCTATGAATGTTCAAACTCCTATGAAAAAAATCTATAAATTACCAAAGACTTATGATATAAATTTTTAAGTTTAGATATCAAGAACGATATATATATATATATATATATGAATTTTTAAGCTCTTTGTCTAATTAAATTAATTAATAAATGCCATAGGATTTTTATGATCACTCTATTTAGATGTAGAAAAATCCAAAATATATATAAGATCAAATTTTATGGATTCCTAAACCTAGAATATTAACAAAATATTTATTCTAAAATTAATTTGTATTATTTGAAATTAATAAATAGCATTAATTTCTAAATTTTTAATGAATATAGAAAATAAAAAATAAATTTAAAAGTTTCTAAAATTTTCTCAGCATTACATTTGGGTCATTATTAACATTGTACAATGTCATATGACCTTATAAATATTAGACACCCTAATTCAACATCACGTAGATTGGTCAAATTAAGGTCAATTAAATTAGGTTTTAACCTATGTGGGTCCTTTGAGTAACTTGGGATATTTTTAGAATCTATTTGATTTCCATAAGCTTTATGTTAGTTTAGGTTAATTCTATATGACAAAGACCGTAGGCTTAAAGTCTTATATTTAGTTGGTTAGATTAATGAAATAAGCATTCTTAATACCTAAAAACTATCTTTCCAATTAAGCAAATCCTCTTAACACTTTAACCTCCTTTAATTTAGCATAATCAAATAATTGATCCCGAAATTCTTGGTCCAAGACCATAAGCTTAGTTTTTTGGCCTAAAAAAGATAGGTTCTTAAATTTTGAGCTTAGTTTGCTCAACTAAGCAAGTTGTTGCTTGATCCTAAACAAAAACCAAAAAAAAAAAAAAAAACTTATATACTTGGGCCAATCAAGTAGATATTCAAACTCCAAGCCAAACCCTTAAGCTTATCACTTTGTTAAATCAGATGAATTACTTTTTCTTATTAGCATCACTGTTAAATTAAAATAAAACCTAAACACTTAGTTCAACAAGTGAACCAATAGACCCTTCTTTGTCAAACCTATTTAAGCATTTTGTTTTTCATGATTTAGGTAAAATCTTGTGCTATTTTACTGTAAGCTAATCAAGAGAACTTCTTTCTTTTAACAAAATAATAATTGGTTACAATTCTTGAGTCTCATAGGTATACTAAATGGCTTAACAAACTTTAATGAAGTTGTATAGATGAGTTTTTTCTTATGTTATTATGGTATATCACTCCACCAAATATGTGGAATGTAAACTTAATTGTTTCCCGACACTAAGGACGGTAAGGTCCACCATTAGGTGTTATATTTATTATGTTTTTTACAACTTTCAAAAAATATGGAACCCTTCTCTAAAATTGAAAATATAACCTTTATCTATTAAATAATTGAAGTGAAAATGCCCATGGAATTAAATTTATTTTTCTAAAATATAAAATTAAACACTGCATTATATATATACATGTTTATGTGCGTGTTATGTGCACGCACCTGCTTATTCGATCATCTATTTTACAAGAATAAATTTATATATAATCTTTATTAAATGTAATTTTAGTTAGGCTTATAGGATACTAGAAGATAAAACTTGAAGAGGCATATAATAAATGAATTAAATAACCTCCTTATGGATTAGTGTGCAATTTAATATTTAACTAATTATTTATCTATAAAGTTGTTTTGAATAAAACTTATGTTTAAGCTAACACACACAAATGCATAGCTTTGTGAGTTCCATGCTTAGAAATAAAGTTCTTCATATAAATGGTTGAAAGAGAATTAATATTATTGACTTGACATTTATACCCTCATGGTCAGATAACTTTGCTTAAGTGCCTAAGTTATCAATAATCATTTTTAAATTAAAAAGATAGCAAAGGTAATCTTGTATTATTATAAAGACTAATTTCACATGAATTTAAAACACTTAGATAGGTTTAGCTCACAGTCTTTTCTAAGAAGCATTGTGAGACCATCGGTTGGGCTTACTTAGTCTTCACTGTGGTTTCAATTTATAAATCTCATGTCCTCAATAGATATAAAGTCAAGTTACTCTTATGATAGTAGTTTCCACCATGGACTTAAGGTGTTAGGTAAATTTTTTTTATAGTTTTATTATAAGTCCTCTTCTTAAATTTTTTTTAAAAAATTTTATAGTTATTGAAATTTAAATCATAAATTGGCTTACATGAACACAAATTCAATCCTCAAAATGTAAAGCTCAATATAGGAATATTTGAGTACATATAAGTCACTCAAAATATAGTACTCCTCTACCTATATTAGCATCTTTATGAATTCAATTTTAAGCTTGATCTAATCCATTTTGAAATTCCAACATATCCTTGATAAAATTCTTAGGAAATTATAAAAATTTTAGAACTAGTTAGATCAAGATATTTGTTAGGAGTCAAAACTCTTCGGATATAATTAACCATGAGGGGTTGCCCTTATGGTGTACCAATACTATAATATAAAATAAATCCTATTTAATACAAATATTTTGTGTTCAAAAAGATCTCTAGGAATATAAATTAATTATAATCTTCTAAAATCTATTTTTTGATCTTTGATTTCATTGTAGAATATTGTTTTCTCTCTCGAGATAGTATTCTCTATGTCATACTTGATAATAAAATAGATTTTTCAGATTTTTATTTAGATTTTCTAAAAACTTTTGTAGGGATGGCTCTTCTCTATTTATGTTTAATTTTGCTTTCATTCCATTATAGTTACAGGACTTTTTTTCATATCATCTTTTTTTTTAGGGAATCTAAGAAAAAATTTTAGATCATCTTTGCTACACCTTCCACCCTTATACCATTTTTTGTAGCTTCATATGTAGGTGTTGGACTAACTTTTCATTGTTTTTTATTTATGATCATCAAATATAATCATCTAGGCAATATTTCTATAGAATTCTAGATCAAAATTGGCAATTGTCAAATAAAGTTTTAATAAGGTTTGAAGAGCATTCGAATTAGGTTTGATTGACATTTAAATAATGTTTGAATGTGTGTGAATTATGTTAGAACATGGTTTAAATTTTATTCACGTTAACTTCATAATGATTCAAATATGATTGACTACTTTTAAAAAAAAAGTTTAATTTGTATGCTCATAGCTTCATCTACATATTAGAAATACTTCTTTATAATTGCTAAAGACTACAAAAGATTCCTCGTACAATTTAAGTTCACCGACGTGATCCTCTTGTTGTAAGAAGTCTATAATGAGAGAAATTGGGCTTTGTGCTCCCATGATTTTGGTGTTAGCTTTTAGTAGAGAAGCAGGATTCAACTAAACTAATTATTAACTTCTAATATTTGAGACTAAATTTTCTCAACATCTCTGAAAAAAGAGGTGATATAAAGAGAGAGAAGAGAGAAAAGAGAGAGTAACAAAAAGTAGAAAATATTATGTGCGGAGTCGGGACGTAGTTTTATGTCAGGACACCAATCTCTATGCAACACCTGTTCAATATAAAAATATAATATTTTTTACTTAACAATGCTGTAACTTGACAGCGATTAATGATGTTGTTTACATTACCCCGGGCCCGGCCTATCCCATTAAAATAGCGGGAGAATATGTTTGGAGGCAGATTTGCATGTGTACTCTCTGTACTCTCATGAGAGTGCAACTCATTTTCTCATTTTTTTTCCAAATTTTTTGGCCTGTTTGGAGAGAATATGTTTAATAGATTCTATTAGAAGTAATTTGAAGGCTGATTGGTTAGTTTTGGGGGCAGATTTATATGTGTACTCTCTGTACTCTCATGAGAGTATACCTCATTTTCTCATTTTTGTTTTCAATTTTTTGGCCTGTTTGGAGAGAATATATTTAATAGATTCCATTAGAAGCAATTTGGAGGCTGATTGGTTGGTTTTGGGGAAAGATTTTCATATATACTCTCTGTACTCTCATGAGAGTACACCCCATTATCTCTTTTTTTTTTAAAAAAAAGATTTTTTGGTCTGTTTGAAGAGAATATGTTTAATAGATTTCATTAGAAATAATTTGGAAGCTGATTGGTTGATTTTTAGGGGTGTTTTTCATCTGTACTTTATGTACTCTCATGAGAGTACACCCCATTTTTTCAAATTTTTTTAGCTTTTTTGGCATATTTGGAGAGAATATATTTAATAGATTATATTAAAAGTAATTTGGATGTTGATTGCTTGGTATTAGGGGCAGATTTACATATGTACTCTCTGTACTCTCATGAGAGTACACCCAATTTTCTCATTTTTTTCAGAGTTTTTGGCCTGTTTGGAGAAAATATATTTAATAGATTCCATTAGAAGTAATTTGGAGGCTGATTGGTTAGTTTTTAGGGGTATTTTGTATCTGTACTCTTTGTACTCTCATGAGAGTACACCTCATTTTATCATTTTTTTTCAGCTTCTTTGACCTTTTTGGAGAGAATATGTTTAATAGATTCTATTAGAAGTAATTTAGAGGCTGATTGGTTAGTTTTTAAGGGTATTTTGTATCTGTACTTTTGTACTCTCATGAGAGTACACCCCATTTTCTCAATTTTTTTTATTTTTTTGGCCTATTTGGAGAGAAAATGTTTAATAGATTCCATTATAAGCAATTTAGAGGCTGATTGGTTGGTTTTTGAGACAGATTTATATGTGTACTATATGTAATCTCATGAGGGTACTCCCCATTTTCTCATTTTTTTTAGATTGTTTGGTTTGTTTGGAGAGAATATGTTTAATAGTTTCCATTAGAAGTAATTTGGAGGCTGATTGGTTGGTTTTGGGGGCAGATTTGCTTGTGTACTCTTTGTACTCTCATGAGAGTACACCTCATTTTCTTATTTTTTTCAGATTTTTTGGTCTATTTGGAGAGAATATGTTTAATAGATTCTATTAGAAGCAATTTGGAAGCTATTTGGTTAATTTTTATGGGTATTTTGCATCTATACTTCTTGTACTCTCATGAGAGTACACCCCATTTTCTCATTTGTTTCCAGCTTGTTTAGCCTGTTTGGAGAGAATATGTTTAATAGATTCCATTAGAAGTAATTTGGAGGCTGATTGGTTAGTTTTAGAGACAGATTTCTATGTGTACTCTCTATACTCTCATGAGAGTACAGACCATTTTCATATTTTAGAGCTATTTTACATGTGACATATTTGTGTTTGAGCAGGTGAATGAGATAAATGATCGGTACGATGATGAAGTCGTTATGTCTAATGACCCAAATGTGGGGAAACTCCTTGGCCCCACTGTTCACAATGGAAAGGAGACGTATGCACTGTACTGTGATTATGCACATCAAACTGGGTTGAGTGTTAGGATGGAACATACTAGTTATTGGGAAAACTCCAAGAAATTGAAATCAAAGGATTTTTTATGTGCAAAAGCAGGTCAGAAGAAAGGTATCAATCTAAACTGCTCAGTCAAATTCCAGAAAATAGATACAAGTAGTGGTTGTTCGGTCATGATTAGATTTTTTATTGATTTAGATGAGAATTGGAAGGTTAAAAAATATATAGAAAGTCATAATCATTCATTGGTAAAGCTGGGTGACCTACATCTTCTCAGATCATACAGAGGCATTAGCGATGAGAAGGCAGCTGTGTTGAAGACAATGACAGAGGCCGAAATTAGAGCAACAGATGTGTTTAGCTACCTAAGTGAGAAAGTTAGCGGCGTGGAGAATATTGGCTTAACAAAAAGGGAAGCTTTCAATTTCATCCAAAAAGAGAGAAGATCGAGAATTATGAATGGTGGTAGTAATGCATTAATACAACTATTCAAGGAAAGGCAAGCGAAGGATGAGATGTTTGCATGGGATATCCAAGTTGATAAGTCAGATTGCTTGGTTAGTTTTTTTTGGAGCAATGGCATGTCAAGGATAGAATATGATTGTTTTGGGGATGTCATAATTTTTGATACAAGCTATCGACTCAATAAATATAATCTTGTTTGTGCCCCTTTTGTTAGAGTGAATCATCACGGGAAAAATGTCTTATTTGGAGTAGCCTTTCTATCAGAAGAGATAATTGAGTCATTCACATGGCTATTCAAGATATTTCTCCAGTTAATGAGTGATAGGCATCCTATAATAATATTCACTGATCAAGATCAGACAATGGCGAGAGCTATTAAAATTGTATTACCGCATACTCATCATAGGTGTTGCCAATGGCATATTTCAAAGAAAGCTCCTTCGAAGGTATATTACTTTAATAGTAATAAGATAGTATAAAGTCCATTCTATACATGCATGAGCAAGTGTGACTCACAGGAAGAGTTTGAGCAAGCTTGGTCTATCATGCTAGATGAAGGAAATTTGCATGATCATGCTTGGCTGTCTAAGCTTTATAAAATTAGATGCAAGTGATCTACCGCATTCTACAAAGACTCATTCTGTATCAGAATCTTGTCAACGCAATGTAGTGAGTCCACTAATAATGTATGTCATGGAATCTCTAAACCAACAAGTACAATCACATATAGTTTATTGGGATTGGAGAAGGTTTTGGACACATGACCCCAGAATGAACATGATGAAGATTTCAAGTGCAGCCAGTCATCAATTGTTCCTGTTATTAAAACGAGTCTAATTCTGAAATAAGCCACTATGGTTTACACAAGAAAGCTTTATACAATGTTTGAGGAAGAATTTTTGCATGGAGTTGGAGGATTAGCAGCAACTATGTTAGATGACAATCCCATAGTTGGTGAGAAACTTAGAGAATAAATATGCTTCCAAAATATGGACTGTCCATTTCGACAAAACATGCCTAAATGTAACTTGTAGTTGTAAAAAGTTTGAAATGATGGGATTGCTTTGTGCCCACTGCATTCGAGTTCTTAGACAGGAAGATATTGTGTGCATTCCGGATAAGTATCTTCTCATGTGATGGTCAACTAGAGCAAAGAGGGATATCTACTTTGACAGTGCTTACAAGAACTTAAAAGATGTGCAAGGCAATGATGAAAATGAAACTGGCATTATTTTTTGGAACACATCAGTCGATATGCATATCAAATAGGCACCCGGGCACAGGGTAATAAGATAGCTGAGGACTACATGCTTGGATCCTTTATAAAACAATATAATAATATCGACTTTATATTATGTGGGAATTCACCTCTAGCTGACAGAACAGCTAAGAAGAAGAAGTCAATCACAACAGATAAAGGAAATGACATTTCAAAGGATCCAGTTAAGCAGCGGCTAAAGGGTGTTTCAAATACAAGGCTTAAGGGATATTGGGATAGAATCAAGAAAGCCAAGAGTAATTTTTTATTTACCTCTGAAGTTATAGTATTTAAATATTACTTTTAAACTTTAAACCATATTATTTTTATTGTTATAGAGACCAAAGAACAATCTGAGAGGGGTGGAGAACATGTAGAGTCACCCATTGCAACACCTTTTTCTATTATGCTGAATGCTTTTCAGAGGTATGTATGGAAAACTCGTCAGTCATGTTGTTACATATCATTAACTAATACGATGTTATATTCTAAGAATTTAACTCAAGCTCAACAATCAATTAGTCGGCTGAAGGGTACACTAAGCTAATGATGGATATCATTACAAGGAAACATTTAAATGAATGATATCATTTAGTTGTGTATTCTTCGACTGTACATACTTTAGTGTTGATTTGACTGAAAATGTGTCAGTTAGTAGATATTATGTTGTACTTGGTGACTATTCTTTGTACTTCGACATCTGTTGGATTTATTTTTAATGTGATGGTGTTATTCTATAGTATAAATCACTGAAAATTCCCATCAACAGATTCTGCGTTCTATAACCAAATTTTATTGAATATTTTATCTCCAAACATGCGAAACAACCTCTAAACACCTTATATTTGCATCTTCTATATTTTTTTATCTGCAAATAGGGTAGATCATTTGACATAAAAGGGGAAAATGGAGTATACTCTCTGGAGAGTACAGAGAGTACATGTGCTAAACAACCCCTTAAATTGGCAAAAGAACCCCCAAACAACTTGCATTTGCATATACTAACTATTTTATCTACAAACAGGGCCAAATAACTCGCAGAAAAGAAAAAAATGGGGTGTACTCTCTAGAGAGTACAGAGAGTACACGTGCTAAACAGCCCCTTAAATTAGCAAAAGAACCCCCA
Organism: Cymbidium sinense; assembly: GCA_021442155.1. Taxonomy (NCBI): domain Eukaryota; kingdom Viridiplantae; phylum Streptophyta; class Magnoliopsida; order Asparagales; family Orchidaceae; genus Cymbidium; species Cymbidium sinense. The sequence continues at coordinate 162,854,122 of CM038216.1, read as the reverse complement.
AACATCTTTTCATTTGCATCTACTAACTATTTTATGTGTAAATAGAGCCAAAAAAATGGTGGAAAAGGGAAAAATGTGATGTACTCTCTGGAGAGTACAGAGTATACACGTGCTAAACAGCCCCTTAAATCAATAAAAGAACCTCCAAACAGCTTGCATTTGCATCTACAAACTATTTTATTTGCAAACAGAGCCAAATAAATGGTAGAAAAAGGGAAAATGTAGTGTACTCTCTAGAGAGTACCGCTAAACAAATTTCTAAAATCTAGAAAAAGAACCTCCAAACAACTTGCATTTCAGATCTACAAACTCTGTAACAGGTCAAACAACTAGTAGAAATGGAAAAAATGGGGTGCACTCTCTGGAGAGTACAGAGAGTACATGTGCTAAACAGCCCTTAAAATTGGCAAAAGAATCTCCAAATAGCTTGCATTTGCATCTACAAACTATTTTATCTGCAAATAAGGCCAAAGAATTGGCAGAAATGGGGAAAATGGGGTGTACTCTCTGGAGAGTATAGAAAGTACACATACAAAGTGCTCTGGAACTCCCCAATTTGAATGAAAGAATTAGTGAAAATGCTAAAAAAAATGTCAAAAAGCAAGTGTACTCTCATGAGAGTACACAAAGTACAGTTGCAAAATAGCTCCTAAAATCTACCAGGAAGCCAATCAGATTCGAAAGAGAATTTATTGAATTTTTGTAGAACTTTCAATTAATTTTTAGCTCTTTGAGCAAAATAATAAATAATATTTAATAAATTATTAAAATATATTGGACTATGACATTGAGTTTCGGTAAATGGTAGTGCTCTTAAACTATTTTCCTTCTAAAAAAAATTGAAAACAAAATAAAATAAAGCATGATTTTCAGCTCTAATCTGAATTAGTAGGAGTAAATGGAATTGCTCATAACATGCATGATATTTATAAGACATAATTAGAATGATTGTAAGTTTGGATCCAAACTATTTTGACTAAATGGTACTATTCTTATTATGCACGTATTTTATAAAGCCCAAAAAAGGTATCCACAATTGTGTTTATATATTATCATCTTAAATTTGATATTTTATATTTAAAAATTCAATTAATTTGTTTATCTGTACTATATCATTTATTTTTATTTCTACGAACAAAGTATAGTTTCAAAAATATTCAAAATATTTTTAATGTAAATTATTTTAAAAATAACTATTTAACTTTCGATGAGTGCTATATATCATTATTTTATATAGATAATTTATGTATTATTTATTAAAACTTCAAATACTTTTCTAGTATCTCAAATTTATTTTATTTGAAATTATAATCAATGTCAAATAAAATAGAAAATGAGAAAATCTCGAAAAAAATGAGAAAATAATATGTAATCTCAGGAGAGTACACTTGCAAAACAACTCAAAAAGCTAATAATCAGGCTCCAAATAGCTTGTAATGGAATATATTAAACACATTCTCTCTAAACATATCAAAAATTCTAGAAAAAAAATGAGAAAATGGTATGTACTCTCATAAGAGTACAGAGAGTACACATGTCAAACTGCTGAGAAAAGCTATCCATCAACTTCCAAATTGCTTCAACTAGTATGTAATAAACATATTTTCTCCAAACAGACCAAAGAAATTGAAAGAAAAAAAGATAAAATAGTCTATACTCTCCTAAGAGTGCAGAGAGTACACATGCCAAATTGCTCAAAAAAGCTATCCATCAGCCTCCAAATTATTTCAAATGGTATGTAATAAACATATTTCCTCCAAACAAGCTAAAAAAAGTGAAAAAAAAGGAGAAAAATAGTCTGTTCTCTTAGGAGAGTATAGAGAGTACACCTGCAAAACAGCTCAAAAAAGTTACCCATCGGCCTCCAAATTGCTTCAAATGGTATGTAATAAGCATATTTTTCTCCAAACAGGACAAAAAAAGTGAAAAAATTTAGAAAATAGTCTGTACTCTTAGGAGAGTACAGAGAGTACACATGCAGAACAACATAAAAAAAAGCTAACAATCAAGCTCTAAACAGCTTGTAATGGAATATATTAAACATATTCTTTCCAAACAGACTAAAAATGCTGGAAAAAAATGTGAAAATGGTCTGTACTCTCATGAGAGTACATAGAGTACACCTGTAAAATAGCTCAAAAAAGCTAATATTCAGGCTCCAAATAACCTGTAATGGAATCAATTAAACATATTCTTTCCAAACAGGCCAAGAAAGCTGGAAAAAAATGATCTGTACTCTCATGAGAGTATAGGGAGTACACCTGCAAAATAGCTTAAAAATGCTAACAATCACGCTTCAAACAGCCTGAAATGGAATCTATTAAACATATTCTCTCCAAACAGACCAAAAATTTAGGAAGAAAATGAGAAAATGGTCTATATTCTCGTAAGAGTACAGAGAGTATACATGGCAAACAACTGAGAAAAAAAGCTACCCATCAGCCTCCAAATTTCTTCAAATGGTATATAATAAACATATTTTCTCCAAACATGCCAGAAAAGTGAAAAAAATGAGGAAATTGTCTAAACTCTTAAGAGAGTATAGAGAGTACAACTGCAAAATAGCTCAAAAAAACTAATATTCAGGCTCCAAACAACCTGTAATGGAATCTATTAAACATATTCTCTCTAAACAGGCAAAAAAAATTAAAAAAAAAAAAAGAAAATGGTCTGTACTCTCATGAGAGTATAGAGAGTACATATGTCAAACTACTGAGAAAAGTTACCCATCAGCCTCCAAATTTCTTCAACTAGTATGTAATAAACATATTTTCTCTAAATAGGCCAAAAAAATTGAAAAAAAAAAGAGAAAATAGTTTGTACTCTCTTAAGAGTACAAAAAGTATACATGCCAAACTGCTCAAAAAAGCTACCCATCAGCCTTCAAATTACTTCAAATGGTATGTAATAAACATATTTTTTCCAAATAGGCCAAAAGAATTAAAAAAAAATGAGAAAATAGTATGTACTCTCATGAGAGTACGGAAAGTACACCTACAAAATAGCTCAAAAAAACTACCTATCAGCCTCCAAATTACTTCAAATGGTATGTAATAAACATATTTTCTCTAAACAGGCCAAAAAAAGTAAAAAAATGAGAAAATTGTCTGTACTATAAGGAGAGTACAGAGAGTACACATGCAAAATAGCTCAAAAAGGCTACCAATCACGCTCCAAACAGCTTGTAATGGAATATATTAAATATATTCTCTCTAAATAGGCCAAAAAATCTAGAAAAAAAATGTGAAAATGGTCTGTACTCATGAGAGTACACCTGCAAAATAGCTCAAAAATCTAATATTCAGGCTCCAAATAACCTGTAATGGAATCTACTAAATATGTTCCTTCCAAATATGCCAAAAAAGCTAGAAAAATTATGAAAATAGTCTATACTCTCATGAGAATACAGAGAGTACACATGCTAAACTACTTAAAAAGCTATCCGTCAGCCTCTAAATTGCTTCAAATGGTATGTAATAAATATATTCTCTCCAAACAGGTCAGAAAAAGTGAAAAAAATTGAGAAAATAGTCTGTACTCTCAAGAGAGTACAGAGAGTACACCTACAAAATAGCTCAAAATAGCTAATATTCAGGCTCAAAATAACCTATAATGGAATCTATTAAACATATTCTTTCCAAATAGGCCAAAAAAGCTGGAAAAAAAATGTGAAAATGATTTGTTCTCTCATGAGAGTACAGATGTCAAACTACTTAAAAAAGCTACCCATCAGCCTCTAAATTGCTTCAAATGGTATGTAATAAACTTATTCTCTCCAAATAGGCCAGAAAAAGTGAAAAAAGTTGAGGAAAAATTCTATACTCTGAGGAAAGTACAAAGAGTACACATGCAAAATAGCTCAGAAAAGCTAATATTCAGGCTCCAAACAACCTCTAATGGAATCTATTAAGCATATTCTTTTCAAATATGCCAAAAAAGTTGAGAAAAATTAGAAAAATAAGTTGTACTCTCAAGAGAGTATAGAGATTAAACATACAAATTTGCCCCCAAAATTAACTAATCAGCCTCCAAATTGCTTCTAATGGAATTTATTAAACATATTCTCTCCAAATAGGCCAAAAACCTGGACAAGAATGAGAAAATGGTATGTACTCTCATGAGAGTACAGAGAGTATACATACAAATCCAAACTAACAAGCATCAAGCAACCTATAAAGTGCTTATAAGGCCATCTAGTGAATATATTATATCCAAATAGGTTAAAGAGGCTGAAAAAGTAGCTAAAAAAAGGGGTCCTAAAGCTCCTCACATGTTATCTACTAAACATGGCATCTACTTGACATGTTATCTCCAGAAAGGGTTTAAAAGCAAAAATAATAGCTTCTAATGGAATCCATAAACACACCACACAGATACATTTCTAAAGCAATTAATTTCCAACATATCAAACTTCAATTCAACATTTGTCAAATCAATTTTTTCATTTCCAAATAGAAGATAGCGTAAGCGAACTCAGCCCTAAAGCAATTCATCTTCTTTGGCCAGTCTTGGTGGTTAGCCTAGTCCACTTGAGGTTTGTTGATTACTGTCTCCATGTATTTGGAGACAAACATCCCATAGTCGACACTATTTTCTTGGACTAGTAGCCTACTCATCACTTCGATTGAACATTCTATGGGATTGCTCTGGAAAGACTGGTCAGCATCTTTGACAAGTAATTTGATCTAAATAGTAAGAAATATAGTTAATAATTAAGCACAAAATATGCACTTTAGGCAAACTGAAATGAGAACAATTCTTACAATCTCATAAAGAATAGTCTTATGAGTTGGGTTTGGCAATGAATCATAAAAATACCAAGCCCCTTACTTAGTATGTCTGACCAGGAGTGTCCAATACTGATTATTTATAATTGGAAGTAAGAGTAACTCAACTCTTGAAACACTATCTGCAGTGACATGCTAGATAAATATTTTGCTTTCCTTTTATAGGCCATATTTTGCATAACTCTGCAAGAAGCGAAGAGAAGCGAAAGTAAAGTTTATAATTAGTGGCTTCTAACTATCTAAACTAGGAATGGATCGTATTACCCAAAGTTCTGTGGAGTAACTTACCCAGTGCAGGCATAAAACATACAGATATGGGACATATAGCCTAGGACATAGTGAGTACTTCTCGGCCAGTAAAAAGGCGAAGGCATCAACGTGTGCATCTGAGACTGATCTGTCAGCAATTTATCAATCTGGCCTCGCGTAATGATGATATTTCCAGTCGTGAATACGCAATCACCCCTACATGTGAGAAATATGGGAATGAGAGCCTAATTAAATGAATAGGTGATTTTATGTATACAGAAGGAGTTGAATAAAAAATGACTTACTTCTCCTTTAATCGGGAGCACGAGGTGTCAATGAGTTGCAACATTGGCTTGAGCAGAACATCTCTTGATGAAAAGTAAATAATATGATGTGCTTCAGCTGGCTGCTAGGAAATTAGTGATGAAGAAGTTAGTGATGAAGAGCTAGATTCACTGTGAATTAAGGCTTAATCTTCTAAGATGATGCATACATCCGCCTGATGCTCCTCAACCAGCATGACAACAGTCGGTGGTTCATCCACTGATATTGGAGCATCTTCGTTAACCTACATAAAAATTTAGTGAAATCAACAACTATTAGGTTAAATTAAAAAGAAAGTAAAGTAATATCTCTTCTGCTATTTGTTCATCTTGTGTGGAGGCTACCACAGGAGTTATTATGCACCATGACTTCCTGTAAGTTTGTGTGAAGGGGGGAAGATATAGCTTTCCTCTTCCTCATCTATCGAGCCTTCACGCCATGCTCAATGCTGCCGAGTAAAGGTTGCACAGCATCTTCATGTACAGTGGAAGCTTCCACAAGAGCTTCCCCTATGGTGGCCTCCACAGGGGCTTCCCTAGTGGAAGCCTCCACTGGGGCTTCTCTAGTGGAAGTCTCCATAGGGGAAGCCCCTTTGGTAGCCTCCCCTAGGGTAGCCTCTACCAAAAGGGCTTCCCCAATGGAAGTCTCCACAAGGGAAGCCCATGTGGTAGCCTCCACAGGAGCCTCCCATATGGTAGCCTCCACAAGAGCTTCCTCTGTGGTAGCCTCCATAGGTGTTGCCCCTGTGGTAGCCTCCTCAAGAGATTCCCCTGTAGTCACCTCGACAGGAACTTCCCCCATGCTAGGGATGTTAGGACCCTTTTTCCCAGCAACCACTACCTCAATAACAGCTACCCGCAAATCAATTCCATTAATTCTCTCAGTTATTGATGCTTTAAAAGGCGATACTCTCTCTCTCTCTCTCTCTCTCTCTCAAGGCCCTGAAACTTGCAAGTATCCTCTCTACTGCAAAACTTTCTAAATGAGTACTAGCAGAGGGCAAGCTAGATACATTGAAAGGGGGAGAATATCAAGGAGAGATATATGGAGATTCAGTGGGGCCTGCACTCATTGGACTTAGAATGTGGCTGTTATCGGGCTCGACATGGGTTGTTTGTTGGGTAAAGAAAAATGTTTCAAGGAGCTAAGTCTCCTCTTCTAATATGCCCACAAATGAAAGGCAGACCTGTGTTACACCAATAAGAAAATATGATGATTTATAATATGAATAAATACATTCTAATATAAATAAACTGAAATTATTTTGTATCACTTGGTACCCTCCCAAATCAGTGAAAGAGTCATCTGCAAACTTTATTTTTGGCCATCATAACATACGTGGCTTTGCAGAAGGAAAGGGCGGTCTTAAAATGCCTTTATGCTCTGCCGCCCAAATCTACAATGAATATTTATATAAGTTAACTTCAATGCATCCAATAATATAAATCTGAAGATGTAGAATGTACCATTAGAAGAGTGACAAAGCCACTCATGTACCCGGGTGCCTTCTGTGTCAGAATCTTTGATGTAATACCATCAAATTATGAAACCAGAAAGGCCCAAATGGCCTCTGCCCAATTGTACTTTAAATTTGTCTATGTCATCGGCATATGCAATCAATTCCAACGTCACTCTATAGTTGTGATATATAAAAAAAGATTTGAAAGAAAAAATGTATTGACAACTGCACAAATTATGTCGCAGTCAATGAGCGATCCAAATTCTCAAGTTTATTCTTAAAATCTTATGAGCTGAACTTCAATAGTGGGGATTTCTGTTATATGACCTTCTCCCCTCTGTTTGGCATCCCTATAATTAATGCAACTTCATTGGGGGTGAAAGGAATGCATTAGCCACCAAAAAAGAATGCTTACTTCTCTATATCCCAGCAAGACATGATTGAAGTGATGACAGCTGAGTCTTGTTGAATTCCATGCAACCTAATAAACTGATGCAAATGAAGCCTCCTTAAAATGTCAATAACTTCATCAGTAAACCATGCTAAAATATTATTGAACACCACTCTAATGGTGATAGACCTGCATCTAGAAGTTATCCTTTTCCCATACATGTTAAACTTCAAAATGAAAAGTCAATTAATGAGAACATTATCAGCAGAATGGAGGCCTAAAGAGTACACCAGCAAAATAACCATTAAAACTAGCAAATTCTTCGTGGAACATCTCCAAACATCTTCTAATGAGATATAATAAACATATGGCAAGACCCACAGTTTTACAAACTGAAAAAAAAATATGGTATACTCTCATGGGAAATAAACATAAAATATATTATATCTAAACAAGGAGTAATAGTTGAAAGAAAATTGAGAAAATGGAGTGTACTCTTATGAGAGTATAGAGAGTACACATATAAATCTACCTCTAAAACTAACTAATCAACCTCCAAATTTCTTTTAATAGAATCTAATAAACATATTCTCTCCAAACAGGCCAAAAAATCTGAAAAAATGAAAAAATGGGTTGTACTCTCATGAGAGTACAAAGAGTACACATACAAATTTGCCTACAAAACCAACCAATCAACCTCCAAATTGCTTCTAATGGGATCTAATAAATATATTCTCTCTAAACAAGCTAAAAAATCTGGAAAAAAATAAGATAATGGGGTGTACTCTCATGAGAGTACAGAGAGTACACATGTAAATCTGTCTCTAAAACTAACTAATCAGCCTCTAAATTTATTCTAATGGAATCTAATAAACATATTCTCTCCAAACAGGCCAAAAAATCTAGAAACAAAAGAAAAAATGGTTTGTACTCTCATGAGAGTATAGAGAGTACACATATAAATCTGCCTCCAAAATCAACCAATCAGCCTCCAAATTATTTGTAATGTCATCTAATAAACATATTCTCTCCAAGCAGGACAAAAAATCTGGAAAAAAAATGAAAAAATAAGCTGTACTCTCAAGAGAGTACACATGTAAATCTATCCCCCAAAACTAACCAATCAGCCTCCAAACTTCTTCTAATGGAATCTATTAAATATATTCTCTCCAAACAGGCCAAAAAACCTAGACAAAAATAAGAAAATGAGGTGTACTCTCAAGAGAGCACAGAGAGTACACATGCAAATCTATCTCCAAAATCAACCAATTAGCCTCCAAATTATTTCTAATGAAATCTAGTAAACATATTCTCTCCAAACAGGCCAAAAAATCTGAAAACAAATGAGAAAATGGTATGTACTCTCATGAGAGTACAGAGAGTACACATGCAAATCTGTCTCCAAAACTAACTAATCAGCCTCTAAATTGCTTCTAATGGAATCTAATAAACATATTCTCTCGAAATAGGCCAAAATTTTTGAAACAAATGAGAAAATGGTTTGTATTCTCATGAGAGTACAGAGAGTACACATATAAATCTGTTTCCAAAATCATCTAATCAGCCTCCAAATTGCTTCTAATGAAATCTAATAAATATATTCTCTTCAAACAAGCCAAAAAAATTGGAAAGAAATGAGAAAATGGTCTGTACTCTCATGAGAGTATAGAGAGTACACATGCAAATCTACATTCAAAACTAACCAATCAGCCTCCAATTTGCTTGTAATGTTATTCTCTCCAAATAGGCCAAAAATTATGGAAAAAAATAAGTTGTACTCTCAAGAGAGTACATAGAGTACACACGCAAATCTGCCCCCAGAACTAACCAATCAGCCTCCAAATTGCTTCTAATGAAATCTATTAAAATATTCTCTCCAAATAAGCCAAAAAATCTAGAAAAAACTAAAAAAAATAAGTTGTACTCTCATGAGAGTATAGAGAGTACACATGCAAATCTGCCCTCAAAACTAACCAATCAACCTCCAAATTACTTCTAATAGAATCTATTAAACATATTCTCTCCAAAAAAAACCAAAAAAGTTGAAAAAAATAAGAAAATGGAGTGTACTCTCATGAGAGTACAGAGAGTACAGATGTAAAATACCCCTAAAAATCAACCAATCAGCCTCCAAATTACTTCTAATAGAATATATTAAACATATTCTCTCCAAACAGGCCAAAAAATTTGGAAACAAATGAGAAAATAGTATATACTATCATGAGAGTATAGAGAGTACACATATAAATCTGTCTTTACAACCAACCAATCAGCCTCTAAATTATTTGTAATGTCATTTAATAAACATATTCTCTCCAAACAGGCCAAAAAATGTGGAAAAATTGAAATAATAAGCTGTACTCTCAAGAGAGTATAGAGAGAACATATACAAATTTGTTCCCAAAATTAACCAATCAGCCTCCAAATTGCTTCTAATGGAATCTACTAAACATATTTTTTCCAAATAGGACAAAAAAGCTGGGAAAAATTGGAAAAATAAGCTATACTTTTAAGAGAGTATAGAGAGTACACATGCAAATCTACCTCCAAAACTAACCAATCAGCTTCCAAATTGCTTTTAATGGAATCTAATAAACATAGTCTCTCCAAACAGGCCAAAAAATATAGAAAAAAAATGTGAAAATGGTTTGTACTCTAGTGAGAGTACGGAGAGTACACATGAAAATTTGCCTCCAAAACTAATCAATTAGCCTCCAAATTGCTTATAATAGAATCTAATAAATATATTCTCTCCAAATAGACCAAAAAATCTGGAAAAAAAATGAGAAAATGATTTGTACTCTTAAGAGAGCACATGTAAATGTGCCTTCAAAACCAACCAATCAGGCTCCAAATTGCTTGTAATACCATCTAATAAACATATTCTCTCCAAACAGGCCAAAAAATATGAAAAAAACTGAAAAAAAAAATAAGTTGTACTCTCAAGAGAGTATAGAGAGTACACATGTCAATCTGCCTCCAAAACTAACCAACGAGTCTCCAAATTGTTTCTAATAGAATCTATTAAACATATTATCTCCAAATAATATTTGATAGCTGAAAAAAACTAAAAAAATAAACTGTACTCTCAAGAGAGTACAGAGAGTACACATGCAAAATAGCCCTAAAAATCAACCAATCAGCCTTCAATCTCCTCGTAAAGTCATATATTGAACATATTATATCCAAACAGGGTCAAAAATCTGAAAAAAAATTACAAAATGGGTTGTACTCTCGAGAAACTGAGAGTCTGATCTGGCGAAGACCATCAAGCAACATAAAATAAATTATAATGTCATCGATTGAACATATTATATCCAAATAGGCTCTAGAATTCATCAAATTCTTCATGAAATAACACCAAACATCCTGCAATGGGATATACTAAACATATGACAAGCCCCATAGTTGAAAATTTTGAAAATAACAGCATGTACCATCATGGGAGTGCAGAGAGTATATATGCAAAACATATCCAAAAATCAATAAAATAGTCTCTTTTCTTTACAGAACTCAAATGTTCCAAATGTTCTCCTATTCGACGGTGATGACAACAGAGAAAATCCTAAATTCATTAAAGTTCAAGAATGCAGGAAGAAATACCTCATGCAGTCGCCTATAATACCTCAATTTTTAATGCCCAAGATTTAGCAAATCTCTGAGGGAAGGTCGAACGTACACCGAGAGAGCGGGAGCTGAGCTGAGAAAAATTTCTTCGCAAAATGAAATCTCTAAACTGTTCTGTGACGAAGAATGTGGAACGGCGCACGTAATATTTTCTTCTCCTGCTGTTTAAACGGGTCGGACCAGGCCGGGCATGGGGTAACGTAAACGGCGTCGTTAAGGCATCGTCAAATCACAGCGCTGTTAAGTGAAAAAATGCCTTATTTTTATATTAGACATGCGTTGCGTAGCGATTGATGTCTGGACTCCGCACATAATATTTTCTCAACAAAAAGAGATCCACATACCATCCAGGAGTTGGTCGGCAAACGGGCAACTTTTAGGGTGCCACATAGGCAAATTTTGCTTGTGATGTACCTCTAATTACGTAATGATGAGGCAATTTACTTCTTTCATTATTCTTCTGATAATACAGTTATTTCGGTAAATTTTAAATTCGTCTTTAGAAGTATTTTCTAAATGAATTATATGACATATAGAAAAATAATATGAAGGAAAAATATTATAAAAAAGGAGCGCATGTGAAGAAATTCCAACAACTAAAACTCTTGTTGGACCCGCAATGATCGTCGCTGCGAAACTAAAAGGAAAACGAAAGTTAGAAAATCGATCGGTTCTGAGTCACTTCTATTGCTTTGTCAAAAATTCATAAATATTTTAACTCGCTTGACATCCTTTAGTTCTTCTAGATGGTCATGATTCAATTTACGAAAAAAGAATATCTATCAGTTTTGAGTTAATTACACTGCAAACTTCGTAAATATTTAAGTTCTCATGACGTTTAGATTTCTAGATGATCATGGATCTACGACCGCATGGTTAGAAAATAGAAGAAAAATCGATGTTAGGTATAACAATATAATTTTAGCTATATATATATATATATATATATTAGCAGAACTAAAATTTTTGACAGTAGAGTATTCGTTTTAAGACCCCTTTGAATGATAAAGATTTGCAGAAGGATCGAACAAGCTTTGCATATAATTAGACCAAATTTGAAATTGTATGCAAGGAAATTTTGAATTTTAGGGTTTGAAGATGGATTGAACAAATTTCCAATAGAGTTTGAACAAGGCTAAAGTAGGGTTTAAACAAGGCATAAGCTTGATCTGAATAAGGACTGATATGGTTTTAATGAACGATAGGTAAGGTTTGAACAAAGCTTGGATAGGTTCAAATACAGTTAGACTAGGGTTTGAACATTATCTGGATAGGGCTTGAAGAAGTTTACCTAAAATGGATATAACAAAGTGCATTTCAACAGCCTTATATAGTGAATAAAGCAGAGTGCAATTGTAGTAGATATAACACAACAAATTACATGCATATCACAATGCCAAGCATTACTTCATTGTACAGTTAATCAGTAACAATACCTCAAAAGTATATTAAATTGAAGGAGTTACAATATATTTATAAAGGAAGAAGTGCAGTGGTGGCAATTTTGCCTTACAAGCAACTCAATTATGACATATCACTCTACAGTAGATACACCTACATTATACTGCATTCTTCTCCGCATTTGAAAACCTTTTTTTTTCACTAGATGACTACTCTTAGGCTTCATCAATGGGGGTAATATGTCAACTCATTTTATTTAATTCGAAGCATTTGTGTCTTCATTTCTAGGGGTGTGCATTTTTTGAGTAAAACCAAAAATCCAAACCGTTCCAAACCGAAGTTTTAAATTTGGATTTGTTTTATAAAAAAAAATTTGGATTTCGGTTTTGAATTTGGTAATATTCGATTTTCGGATTTCGGTTTGATTTTATATCATATTTATCCGATTAAACCAATTAAACAGAAAATAGTTAAAAAATTATTTTATTTTCATTTTTTTAAGAAAATTACTCTCAAGAAAATAATTTCAATGATAAATTTGTATATTATTGATTTCATTTATTAAAGAGTTACTTGATTTTTGTATGAAATGATTTGATAAAGTGATGTAAATCTTTGATAAATAATTATTATAGCAATTTATATTTTCAATTTTCGATTTTTTATAAACCGAACCAAAAATCCGAAAAAAAAAATTCGGTCTGGATTGGTTCAGTTTATGTTATTGGTTAAACGGATCGATTTTTTCGGATTTTGAATTTAAAACCAAACGGTTTAACAATTTCAAAACTGATCCGTCCAAACTCACCGATTGCACACCCCTATTCATTTCTGACTAGATCTTTAATTTAGCATATATTATTAACCTTTCTTCCTATGTATAAAACTTTGAATATAACATATAATAATTAAAATCACAATCCCGAAAAGCAACAAACATATTTCTACATGGGATATCCATAATATGAATTTTTTTGCATATATATATATATATATATATATATATATATATATATATATATATATACCCTCTCCCTTAAACACTACCATTAAGGTTATCATCAAAGACATTCAAGTCAAATTAACTAGATAATCAAGCTTTGGGCTTTTTTCTAAAGCTTTCTAAATGATACTTACATTTCTTTGCTAAAATAATTTTTGTAGATACTATAATTGTGGGTTTATGAAAAAAATATTTTTGCATTATCTTCTATAAAGCCTTTAATAAAGTAGTAATTGGATTAGAGCATGTACTCTAAGTAACCTTATTAAAGCTCTGTGAGTATTAGTTATCATCAATTTGTATCGATTTGAGGGAATAAAGCATGAGACTAATACCAACTTTATTCTCTAGATGTGATGCTGTGGGTGGAATCTTATAAAACATATAAATTTAACTATTTTACAAGCCTTAAGACCCAAGTGATGTTCCTAATGATAATTTTTAATTTAAAACTTTATCATGATATTTATTATAGCATGATGACTACAATTTCCATGATGTCTCTAAAAAATGCATGATAAAATAGTGGTAATATTATTAAGACCATCAGAGTTAAACATTAAGTTTTCCACTATGCTTCTTAACTCCCTCATCTTATACATGAATTGCATCTATGCTCATTATTTTTTGGGTTCACTACTACAAATGCCACTAAATAAATTTGAATATGTGCATCTTGTACCACTATCATAATCAAACCAACTTGATAGCCTATATTTAAAAATATTTTTTCTACACTTATCATTCGGTGCCATGCATTTTTTTTACTACAAATCATTCTCTTGATGGTGCACGCATCCACTATAGTGAAGTTTAGGGTTACTGTTCCATCAAATATCTCATTCATCCTCGCATAACTAAAGTTTACTTTATCATGGAGAAGATGATCTATGCTACTGTTCTCAATAAGCCTAGCAAGAACCCTCAAGTTTTTTATGGTGACTCTTCCACTGCTTTCCCTTCATCTTTTTTTTGAAGTTTTGCAAAACCAATCTGGGGATGTTAGCTTCCTCTTTATTAAAAAGCATGTTAAGAAGCTAGGTAAGTTGACTGTTATCCTAAATGAGAATGAAGTTTCCAATCTTATTGCCCGATTTGCTTTCTTTCTAGTTGGTAAATGTGTGGCCAAACGCATCTCCTTACCTAATATTAGAAAATTCTTTCAAGAGCTCAAACTAATTAAAAAGTGGTCTATTGATTTTATTAATCTCAAACATTATCTTATTAGATTGGATAATGAAGAGGACTATGCCAGGGTGTTTGCAAAAAGGATTTTTTTTTATATTAGCAACATCCCTCTTAGAATTTTAAAATGGATTGTAGAATTTACCCCCGAGACCGAGTCCTTAGTGGTTCCTCTATAGATTCAATTTTCTTGAATGTAAGTGCATTATTTAAACAAACAAATGTTATTATTTATATCAGTTATCAATGTCAGGCCTCTGCACATGGATATCCCTACTACTACCCTCTCCAGACCTTTCATCGACGCATTGCCAATTTTAACGAAGATGTTTGGACTGGTACTAAGAAAGTAGGTTACTAAACAAAATGGTGCAAGAATCTAAGCCTAAATAATGCAATCATTCTAAATGAATTAACCATACCATTGATGAATGTATTATACTTCAATCATATTCTAACATTTAGGTTGTTGTCCAGCCTCCTCTAAGAAAATGTGTAAATATGTAATTCTCCCTGATGGTCTAGTGTTCCCAAATGATCAACTTGTATATGAAAAATCACATAAGACCTACTCAATTCAATGATTGTTCTCTTGATAACACATCTTAGTGGAACAAAATAATCAATGAAATCCACTAGCTTACTCAACATAAAGCCATAAATGTTGAGACGGTTAATTTAGTTGCTATTGTTGCATCTATTGCCAATACAATAGCTATGCACTCTTGCAAACTTTCCCAAGCCATGTATCTGGTAAAACAACATAATGAATTCTCTATCAACAAGGAGCATCAATTTTACATTGATAAGGACCAACTCCATTCTCTAATAAATGATGCAAATGAAGGATGGGTGCAAGTGAAAAGAAAGGGGATTAGAGAATTGAAAGGCTTGCTGAAAGACCAACCCAAAACACCGAGGAGATCAAATAACACTATCTATCCTGAACACCACTCAAAATAATCTCCCTCTTAATAATTAATTTTCTTATATGGAATGTCAGGGGTATTATTAAGACTAGAATAAAACACCTTGTTAAAAAGCACAAATTGGATGCTTTTGGCATTCTAAAACCACTTGCAAATAGTAATAAGATCGGTCGAATTACAAAGCTATTTGGTATGAGACATGCATTTTCCTATTACAACAATAAGATTTGAAATTTCTAGAAGGAAGGATTCTTATTTCACATTTTAACTGATCACCCTCAATTTGTTCAAGTCAATGTATGTGTAGGTAGTGCTTTGGCAATTGCAGGCATTTTTTTATGATTCCTTCTCTCATTCAGATAGTTCTAAATTGTGGACTCAATTATTTAACATTGGCAATAGCCTAAATGACCCTTTGCTTGTAGGGGGGATTTTAATTTGATATCTTGTGCTGATAAGAAAAAAGGAGGTGTCCATCCTAATCCTAGACCACTAGCTAATTTCTATGAATCTAGTTTGAATGATGGACTTTGTGATGTTGGTTACTTAAGCTATAACTTTACTTGGAGAAGAGGAAATGTTTATGAGAGGCTAGACAATATCTTCATCAACTTAGAATGGAAACAAATTTTCACAACATAGCAGTTTATCACCTATCTAGATTCTCATCAGACTATGCCCTACTCCTAATCTCTATTAAGGTCATTTTTAAACCTCTAATCCCTACTTTGGATATCTCAACATGTTTCCCTAGCATGCAAATTTTCTTAGTTTTATCAATAGCATTTAGAAATTGGACAACCTAGATAACAACTGGATCAAACTTTGGAAATTGCATAAATTAGTATCCAAGGGCTTAAGAAAATGAAATAAAAATGTTTCTAGGATGATTCAATATGAAGTGCCTAATTCTCAACAAACTGTCCAAGATCTTGAAATTAATCTAGCCAATCAAGACTCAAACATTATAGATTCTTTGCTTCAGATTGCCCTTATTGATCTGGATTCAAGACTAAAGATTGAGGAAGCTTTTCAGGCTCAAAAATAGATGGCTTAAACTTTATTTATAGGGATAGAAACACCAAATACTTTCATGATAAGAAGAAGAGAAAGTCTCACTATTATGAAGATCAAAAATCAATAAGTTCACTAGATTTAGGATCAAAACCAAATTAAAGAAGAGGTTGTTTATTTTTTTTCATAGAACTAATAGCTTCTAGTACTATCACTAATGTAGACATTATCCCTGGGATACTTCTTTCAACAAATCAACTAATTAATATCAGCTCCATTCCCAATTTGGTAAACATTAAAATAACAGTATTTTCTTGATAAAAACAAAATAGATGGGTCAGATCGCTTCTCAGCTAATTTCTATCAAGATACTTGGGTGATCATTAATCATGACATGGAGGTTGCTATTCAATATTTTTTTAGAGGACAGCTTATCACTAACTATCTTAATTCAACTACAATCATTTCTATCCCAAAACAACTACACCATAATCTTGGGGGGAGTTTCTGTCACACCCCAGATGACCCCCTACCCTTATTCTAGGGTCAATCTGAAGTGTAATAGAATAGGATGACTCGATTAGACACAGATTCTACCAACACATTCCAACCTGTGCTATTGCAGAACGAGCAAGTAAAATTTGTATCTAATCAAATCATCATAAAATTTAAAATTCATATACTAATTAATTCATATCACAAAATTGGAAGCATGAAAATCTTTAAGTTTATAGATAAATACAGAGCAACTAAAAGTATTAGTGTTAAAGTTTTGTACGTACCCAAAAAGCCTTTAATCTTCCCAAAACTATACACCCCAAAACTATACCAATCAACAAAACGGACTAGCTTCTACCCACCTCGTCTTTGCCTAAAATTATCAATGGTAACATCATAAGCTAAAGCTTAGTGAGATCAATAATTGCTAAAGTAAGCTCAGAACAAGGCATTAGAAACAATCGTGCATGTACATTTAAAATTTGCATAAAGGTAAAAGTGGTAAACTATGCAGCAGAAATGTAACTGAACAATATGCTGTAGATTAGTACTGTATCAATAATTTGTCATTTCATAGGAGTCATCGTTTATTTATTCAGTTATTTAATGAAGGCAATTTCAGTTCTATATCAAATTATTTTCCTAGAAATGTTATTTATAATTGCATAGGTTTTGACTTCATAACAAAAGGGTCGCCACAACTAAAAGCGAAGGAAGTAAGGCGAACCATACTACTTGCCTATGACCGATACCAGGTTGGACAACTTAATGGCTCCAACCTCAATGTCAGAGTCAGGGATGCTAAAATCCCCTGCTCATGGCTCATCTCGTCAGAACTTTTATCTATATGTGCAGATATCTATAACATAGTCTTCCTATCATAATTTTTCTTGATATTTCTCTGTTTATCACATTACTGCATTTAACAATTAATAATGCATATTTTAAAACATTTCCAAATGCCCAATAAAATCATATGCTATTAAAGAAAATAAACTAACTGGCTTATAATCATTATCTATACTAGGTCAAGTAATGAGCATTTGTAATTGCATATAATATGACAGAAATATCTATATATTATTCATACAATTTATAAGAATCGGTAGAAACAGTGGCATACATAGGACTATAGAAACTTAATTTAAATTAACAATTATATCTCACCTTAATGTCTAGGCTAGTGTCGTGATGTGCTCGACGTTTCCTCGAGTACACAACTTATAATTGAATTAATCTTCTGAATACATGAAACTCATAAATACATTTAACACAGTAATATCACCAGCTTAAACTGCATTCTTACCTAAAATTGATGTCTCCTCATATCATCTTTTGAAACACAGGAGCACGATTCCAACATAATCTTAACTACTACCAATACTAATTATCTGATTAAATTAGCAAACTAAAATTAACAAAAATGCCAATACAAATCCCCCATTCTAATACACAAAATTTTGCTCACCTAACAGATTACGAAACTCCTACACGCATTTCTGTACCAAGGAAGGTTGTCGGTTGAAGGAAATAGGAATAGAAAAAAAAAATTCAACAACTCACGGAACTCCCTAAGTTCCCCGTCGGCTGGACAGAAATCCCCATCCGAGCCGATCGGTGGATTTCCAACCCGCAGATTTACCTTACGGACGTGAACGGTTCCAAGCGCCGAAGGTGATCGGCGTCGGCGGTCGGAAGAAGGAAGCGGATGACGGAGGCGACGGTTCCAATCGAAGCCGACGCAGGATTCCACAGCTTGTGCATTTTACATCACAGGAGTAGCAATCCCTGTCGATGCCGACGTCGAGGGTAGGGAAAGGATCAGCTGAGCAGGAGACGCACTCGATCTGCGAAGGAACTGAGGTCGCGGCTAGGAGGAAATGAAATAAAAAGGAACGGGTATACCTTTGGATAGATCCCAGCCATACACGCGTTGAATTCCTTAATCCAGCTGCTGCATGCCTAGGTGCTACAGTAATGACGGATTAATTAGATAAAACAAAATTAATTAGGAAATTAGGAAATTAGCTAATTTGGATGTTACAATTTCCACTTCTTAAAAAAATTTTGTCCTCGTAATTTCTTCTCAATCATTCGAACAGGAAGGGAAACTTCTATCTCATCTCTTGTTCAACCTCCCAAGTAGCTTCTTTGATTGGTCTGTGCTTCCATTTAATTTTAACATAGGAAATTTGTCTATTTCGTAATCTCTTCACATCAAATTCCAAAATCTTTTTTGTATATGGAATCTTCTGCTCTGCATCTGTGATCCATTTTCTCAACATTGAAATATGAAAGATGTTGTGAATGTCGGCCAATTCAATGGGTAGGGCAAGCCTGTAAGCCATATTATCGATCCTTTTAGTGATTTCAAAAGGTCCTATGTACCTAGAGCTTAATTTACCTCCGTGACCAAATCTAATAATTCCTTTCATAGGTTTGACTTTCAAGAATACAAATTCTCCAACTTGAAATTCTATAGCTTGGTGCTTTAAGTCATAATACTTCTGTTGACGATCTTGAGCAGCTTTCAATCTATCCTTGATTAATTTGATTTTCTCTGTAGCTTGATCAACCAACTCTGGACCTAATAGCTGTCATTCTCCTTCTTCGACCCAACTCAATGGAGTTCTACACTTTCGACCATATAGTGCTTCATACTGCCATCGAATAATTGATTGAAATTATTGTAAGCAAACTCGATCATAGAATATGATCTTCTCCCAAAATCTAAAACACATAGCCTCAACAAATCCTCTAAGACTTGAATTGTTCTTTTCGATTGTCCATATGAGGATGAAAAGTTGTACTGGTGAACCTCTTTGAATTCCATTCCATAATCTGGAAGTAAATCTACAATCTCTGTCAGAGACGGTGACTTTTGGAACACCATGAAGTCTTATAATTTCTTTAACATATAATCTAGACAATTTATCAATCAATCTGCTCATGAAATGTTAATTAAATAACAATCCCAACCCAAATACTATCACGACCTTTCCTAGATCTAGGAAATCCCATAACAAAATTCATTGTAATTTCTTCTCACTTCCACTGTGTGGTAGAATAATCTAGGGTCTTTGATGCTCAATTCTAATAAGCTTGACATTTGAGACAGACACTATGTCTTTCTTCATACCTAACCACCAAAATGCTTTTAAATCTTTGAACTACTTAGATGAATCACAGATGATGAGCCTAAAATTTCTTGTCTCAAATCAACATCACTTGGTACCCATAATTGTGAATTCTTTTGAATAACATCTACAAGAAAATTCGCTTACTAGTTTGGATTTGTTCAATGAATTTTTGATATCCACGATCCAATTTCTGTGCAGCTTTGATTCTATCAAATAAAGTTGA
The DNA here is from genome assembly GCA_021442155.1 of Cymbidium sinense. Taxonomy (NCBI): domain Eukaryota; kingdom Viridiplantae; phylum Streptophyta; class Magnoliopsida; order Asparagales; family Orchidaceae; genus Cymbidium; species Cymbidium sinense. The sequence goes on along the minus strand of CM038216.1, from coordinate 162,833,892 downwards.
TTACACTGTCAATTGACATAAATGCCCAATATCACTGAATCTTCTAACTTCAAGTTATAGAGCATCTAATTCTCTGATCAACTCTGACTTTTGAGTGATAATCTAACTGAAATTTCCCCTAGACTTGCGGCTTAAAGCATCTGCTACCACATTAGCTTTGTCTGGACAATACTGAATATTTAAATCATAATCTTTAATGAACTCAAGCCATCTTCTTTGTCTTAGATTCAATTCTTTTTGTGTAAAGATATATTTAAGACTCTGATGATTAGTAAAAATTTCACATTTCACTCCATACAAGTAATGTCTCCAAATTTTAAGAGCAAAAATCACAGCTGCTAATACTAGATCATGCACGGGATAATTTCTTTCATGAGATTTTAATTGTCTCGAAGCATAAGCAATTACTCTTTTGTTTTACATTAAAACACAATCCAAATCTTTTAAAGATGCATCACTAAATATTTGGAATCCCTCCCGATGGAATTTTCAATGCTGAAAACTCACATTCGTTATCCAATTGAATTTAACATCATTTCTCAATAAATTAGATAGAGGCATTGCAATATGAGAAAATCTCTTGACAAATTTTCTGTAATAACTTGCTAAGCAAAACTATGAACTAGAATTCTTCTTTGGTGTGGACCATTCTAAAATTGCTTTTACTTTTTGAGGATCAGTAGAAACTCCTTCGCCACTGATAATATGACCTAGAAATGCGACATCATGCATCCAAAATTCACATTTTAAAAATTTGGCAAATAATTGATTTTTTCTTAACAACTCTAAAACAATACTCAAATGATTTGCATGCTCTTCGCCAGTTTTAGAATAAATTAGAATATCATCAATAAAGATGATAACAAACTGGTCCACTAAGGATTTGAAAATATGATTCATTAAGTCCATAAAGACTGCAGGAGCATTAGTTAAACCAAATGGCATAACAAGAAATTCATAATGTCTATACCTAGTTTCAAAAGTTGTTTTAAAAATATCAGCATCTTTAACTCTAATCTGATGATATCCAGATCTTAGATCAATTCTGAAAAATACAGTAGCTCCCTCCAATTGATCAAATAAATCATCAATCCTTGGTAGTGGATACTTGTTCTTGATTGTTACTTTATTTAACTCCATGTAATCAATACACAATTGCATAGACTCATCCTTTTTCTTAACAAATAGTACTGGTGCACTCCACGGTGAGTTGCTAGGCCGAATAAATTCTTTGTCTGTAAATTCCTGCAACTAACACTTCAATTCTTGCAATTCCTTAGGAGCCATCCTGTAAGGAGATTTATGTATAGAAGTTGTACCATGTTGTACATCAATCCCAAACTCCACTTCTCATGTTGGTGGCAACCGTGGTAATTCCTCCGAAAACACATCAGGAAATTCAGAAACAACTGGAATATTTTTCAGCTCAAACACTTCCTTATTCAACACATCTAATTTGGCCAGAAATACAATTTCATTGCTTCTTAAATATTTACTCAATTTCACTGCACTAATCAAAGAAGACACGACATTCTTATCACAAGAAAAATAAAATGATTTTTCACCAGGCATAAATTTCACTCTCCTCTTCCAGCATTCAATTGTTGCAAAATATTTGATCAACCAATCCATACCTAGTATAACGTCAAAATGTCTGATTGGTAAGATAATTAGTTCCGTAAGAAATTATTTATCTTGAATGTTAATGTCAACAATATATTTCCTATTTGTACTCAAACTATCACCAGAAGGCATCACCACATGTGAAATAAATAGCATCAACTCAATAAAAGGAAATCGAAATAAACGAATGCACCGTAATCAAACAAAGCGAACCTAAATGATCTGAAATTTTAAGGATACCCACTTCATTTGAGCTTCAAGTGATGGCAAAACTATGGCTTTTCTTTTGATTTCACTCAAGTTTCTCCTTTTCTTGAATTGAAGGTTTTCCCAAAAGCGTGTTACTGGCTTCGGCTTCCAAAACTTTCTTTGTTGACCCACGATAATTGTATGATTTTATATCCTTCTTCTTCTCCAATTGGTAATCTGCTGTCAGCGACCACACATCGTAGCATTTCCCGATCCAAAAACATTGACCAAAATGTCGCTTTCCACACTTATCACAAATAAGTTTTCCAACTGAATTTGTTTCTGTCTGTCATCAAATTTAAATTTCTTGCTAGAGAAATCTGACTTTCTTTCAAAACTTTTGCGTTTGCTCACCTATAAATCCCCCTGTTGCTTGAAAAAATTCAACTCTTTTTCAATTCTCCTAGCCCTTTCAACTAACACTGAGAACTCACTGATATCAAAGGGTGCTAGTGCCAACCTTAATTGATCTCTGAGGCCTCACAAAAATCTATGATATTTCTCTTCTGTAATCTTGATATAATGTGAAGCATATCTAGAAAGAGAAGTGAACTTCGCCTTCATATTGCATTATAGTTTTTATCCTCAATGAGAATTTGAAAATTTGTCAAATGGAATAAACCAATCCTTGAACACTTTGATAAATTCATCACATTAATCTGTGTAATAGGTACCATTTCAAATCTTTCCCTATGTTGAGCCTGCCACCACCTTTTTGCCTCCCCTTCTAATATAAAAGTAGACTTACTCTTCTATTTTACGGCAAATCATCCCATCTAAAATTTTCCAATTTTAAGCGCCACCATAGGATCATCCCTTGAATGGTTTTGAACGATTGAAATATCCTCAATCCACCAACCAAATTCATATCCGGGCCCACTTATCGCTGAGATTTTTCCATCAACAACTGGGAAATCAAGAACCCTTGCAATTCATGGATCTATCTTCACCACTTGCTCTAAGTTGTATTTCACTCCTGTTAGAATTATTTTTGGCATGTATGTGACCCGAATGACCACCATCTAACCTTGCAAATTAATCTGTAATTATAAGAATTATTTATTTGATGCATATTAAGTAAATATCATACATGCATGAAGTTAAGAACATATGGATTCCTAACCCAAAATTAATCATCCTATAGCTCTGTATTGATCAATTCAACACTTATTCTAAATCCAAATCATGCTTCCATTACTATTGCTCATCAATCTTATTGCTCCCAACCTTATTGCTCTAATACCACTTTCTATCACACCCCAGATGACCCCCTACCCTTATTCTAGGTTAATCTGAAGTGTAACAGAATAGGATGACTCGATTAGACATAGATTCCACCAACACGTTCCAACCTGTGCTACTGCGGAACGAGCAAGTAAAATTTGTATATAATCAAATCATCATAAAATTTAAAATTCATATACTAATTAATTCATATCACAAATTTGAAAGTATGAAAATATTTAAGTTTGCACATAAATATAGAGCAACTAAAGGCATCAGTATTAAAGTTTTGTATGTACCCAAAAAGCCTTTAATCTTCCCAAAACTACACACCCCAAAATTGTACCAATCAATAAAACGGATTAGCTTCTACCTACCTCATCTTTGCCTAAAATTATCAACGGTAACATTATAAGCTAAAGCTTAATGAGATTAATAATTGCTAAAGTAAGCTCAGAATAAGGCATTAGAAATAATCGTGCATGTACATTTAAAATTTGCATAAAGATAAAAGTGATAAACTATACAGCAAAAATGTAACTGAACAATATGCTATAGATTGGTAATGTATCAATAATTTGTCATTTCATAGGAGTCGTCATTTATTTATTCAGTTATTTAATGAAGGCAATTTCAGTTCTATATTAAATCATTTTCCTAGAAATGTCATTTATAATTGCATAGGTTTTGACTTCATAACAAAAGGGTTGTCACCCAGCCCGTCGGCCTAAAGCTAAAGGTAAGGCAAGGCCGGAACCATACTACTTGCCTAACAGCCCCCTGACACTAGTTGGATAGCTTAACAGCTCCAACCTCAATGTCAGAGTCGGGGATGCTAAGATCCCCTGCTCACGGCTCATCTCGTCATAACTTTTTCCTATCTGCGCAAATATCTATAACATAGTCTTCCTATCATAATTTTTCCTGACATTTCTCTGTTTATCACATTACTGCATTTAACAATTAATAATGCATGTTTTAAAATATTTTCATATGCCCAACAAAATCATATGCTATTAAAGAAAATGAACTAATTGGCTTATAATCATTGTCTATACTAGGTCAAGTAATGAGCATTTGTAATTGCATACAATATGACAGAAATATCTATATATTATTCATACAATTTATAAGAATCGGTAGAAATAGTGGCATACATAAGACTATAGAAACTGAATTTAAATTAGCAATTATGTCTCACCTCAGTGTCTAGGCTAGTGTCGCGATGTTCTCGACGTTTTCTCGAGTACACAACCTATAATTGAATTACTCTTCAGAATACATGAAACTCATAAATACATTTAACATAGTAGTATCACCAGCTTAAACTGCATTCTTACCTGAAATTGATGTCTCCTCATATCATCTTTTGAAACACAGGAGCACGATTCCAATGTAATCTTAACTACTGCCAATACTAATTACTTGATTAAATTAGCAAACTAAAATTAACAAAAATGACAATACAAATCCCCCATTCTAATACACAAAATTCTGCAACTCACCTAACAAATTATGGAACTCCCTACATGCATTTCTGCACCAAGGAAGGCTGTCGGCTGAAGGAAATAGGAATAGAAAAAGAAATTCAGCAACTCACGGAACTCCCTAAGTTCCCCTGATCGGCCTGGACCAGGAAATCCCCCATCCGAGCTGATCGGTTCAAGGGACTTCCCAACCCGTGCGATTTACCTTATGGATGCAACAGTTCCAGGCAAAGCCGAAGGCAAGATCGGCGGGTCCAGGCGAAGCCGACATGGGAAGAAGGACGCGACACGGGAGGCGGCGATTCCAATTGAAGCCAACGCGGGATTCCATGGCTCATGCGTTCTGCATCACGGGAGCAGCAATCCCTATCGATGTCGACGCCGAGGAAAGCATCCGAAAGTGAGACGACGATCGAACCGAGGGCTAGGAGGAAATGAAATAAAAGATACTTTTGGATATAGATACCATACACGCGTTGAATTCCTTAATCCACCGCATGCTAGAATCTAATGGATTAATTAGATAAAACAAAATTAATTAGGAAATTAGGAAATTAGCTAATTTGGATATTACAGTTTTGACCTATCAGCTTTTATACTATTGTCAATAAGATTATCAGTAAGATTATATGCACTGGAATTTAAGGCTTCCTTCCAAATTTAATCTCACCAAACTAAAGTGCTTTTGTGATGGGAAGGGATATATATGATAACATGTTGCTTGCTTAAGAGATTCTCAAGGATATAAACATCAAGTGTAAGAGAAGCAGTATTACTATCAAGCTATTCATAAAGCATTTGATACTCTTAATTGGAATTTTATACATTAGGTTCTCAAAGCCAAAAATGTTGATCTAGAATTATGTAGTCTTATTTATAGATTATTTTATGACAACCACTACCATATTCTCATTAATGGGGACAAGACGAGATTTTTAAAATTCTTAAGAGGACTCAAGCAAGGGGACCCCTTATCACCTACTATATTCATTCTTAGGATGGATTATCTATTAGCACTATTGAATATAGGAATGAATGATCATCCCTCTTATAAGGACACCTCAATAGGAGGTATCTCAGTCTCCCACTTATTATTTGCTGATGACATTTTAGTGTTTTCAATGGATCCAAACCAGTTATAAAGAACCTATTAAAGATTTTGAGCAAGTTTGAGAAAGCACCAAGTATGAGTTTTAATAAAGATAAATCTAATATCTTCCGCAGCAAACATATTCACTCAACTCATGCTAGATGGATCAATGGTTATACATGCATTAAGACTACACAACTCTCTACTAAGTACCTTGGAAGTTCATTACTCACAAGTTGATTAAAGAAAGCTTACTTTGAAATGAGCATCACTGAAATCCAAAAAAGGATTATGCCTTGGGATAACATGCTCCTCACAAATGGGCGAAGAATAACTATAATCAAAAGCATCTTAGATTTAGTCCCCTTGAACACACTTAAGGTTATCAACATGCACATTAACACCCAAAGAAGAGTAGAATCTCTATTCAATACTTTTTTTTTCTTTTTTGGAATGGAAATCAAAGGGGATATCATTGGACATCATGAAGAAAACTCTGTAAGCTTATAGAGGAAGTGGGTCTAAGATTTAGTTCCTTCCAGGATAGCATTGACTGCAATGCTATGAAGTTATGGGTTAGAGTTAGAAATCAAGATTCACTTTGTGATGTCTTTTTGAAGGACAAGTACTGCAAAAAAATAAAAACACCCATCCAACATTAACTCGGGCTAGCTTTGGGGCATCCCTGTATTGGAAACAAATCTATAAATTCAAGGATTAAACTGAGAGCATTATTAGATGGAAAATTGAGAAGCAATTTAAGTATTTGGCATAATACCTAGTTTTGTGATGTTCCACTCAATTCCTATTATCTAGATCAATATGATAAAGGCCAACTCAAAGTCAAGCACTTGTTTGTTCAGCACTATAACCAAATAACATAGAACACAAAAAAGACTAAAAAAAATTTATTAGAAGACAAAGCAACTAACCTTTTTGGAGTTCCTATTAATTGTCATACCCCTAATAGCATGAGTATCATGGGTCACCCTCAGCAACACAATCTTACTAAAGTATTTTACAATATCAGGAAAAATGCCATACTAAATACTTAGGGAAAGCTAATATGACACAAAAGGCAAACCATTCATTTCAATTTTATTGTTGGAGATTATTCAAAAGCTTAATTCCTACTTATGAGAATATTAGCAAGAGAGGAAACCCCATTATTTTTAAACATTAGATCTTTAATAACTTAGAGACATCTACACATTTATTTATTTACTATCCAAAAGCCATTGTAACCTGGAATATTATCAAACATCAGTTTAGTATTAACATAAAAAAAGATGGAATGCACAGCCCAATTCAAATTTCTAAAGCCTAACAGGAATAAAAAAAGAGCTCACAACATCATATATGAACATTAATTTCCATTATTGTATTATTTTTCATTTTGTGGGATAGGAACAAAATTAAACACAACAACACTCTTATGACTCCAAAACAAATTAATTTTCAAGCCCTTTCCCATTTCAGGAAAGCAAGAGCATTTGGACTACTAAAATATGTAGAGATAAAAAGAGAACAACACATGCATGATACAGGACTACTTATCATAGCAACAAAATATAAATTGACATTGGTCAACTTGATTAAACCAAATTTCACTTGGCTAAAGATTAATATTGATGGTTCATTCTTTATTTCACTATAGGTTCGGGTGGACTCATCAGGATTTGGAATGCAAAATTGTTTGACTCTTTAGCAAATTGTGTGAAGCAAGCAGCCCTCTTCAAATAGATATTAATGGCCTAGCCTTTGCACTTCAGTCACTCATGCCTTTCAAGGGAAACATTTCTAGGTAAAGATAGATTCTCCTAACCTTGTGAGAATCTTTCATGGAGACACTATACCTCCTTGGACTAATTTCTTCAAGTTAAGAAGCATTCAAAAATCGTGCTCCACTTTTATCTTCAACTTACATATATTTAGAGGGAAGGAAACTCATTAGCTATTTTTTTTAGCCAAACAAGGAGCAACTAAACAGGTAATTGAAATTTCTTTTAGACCATGTAAGACCATTCTAGCTAGGAAGATAATTTGGCCTACCCTTTGTAAGAGGCGGCATTTTGTAATCTTTCTTTGGTTAAATGAAATTCACACTTTGATGGAAAAAAAAGGTGTCATGTATTTTTAAAGCCTTAAAACATATACCAAAAGAGATATAAACATACTTTCAAGGTCTTTCATTATTAAGCTAAAGAAAAAAAAACTCTATGTTTTCCTTATTTAACAAGATTAGTTGTGATGGAACTTCTTAAAGATGATTTAATGGACTCTCTTACATAAACGATAGCTTGTTCATGACACTATTAATCCTTCTTGTGGCATTAATTAATGAGATAGTCCCTCTTCAATCTAATTTTATCATCTTAGGCTTCATGTTAAGATTTGATCTTTCCCCCTTAAATATATGCCTAATGAGCCATGGTGTGGCTTGTCAATCTAACATTTAATATTTAAGTATATTTAAATTATTGTCAGTTGACATCAACTGTACATGAGTTTACTAATCTCTAAACTTATAAATTATATGAGCATCTTTCTAAAGTGTAATGAATGTATTATGCTTCTTTAACTAATTCCTTTATCTTAATTTTTTCATATATATATATATATATATTATATATATATATATATATATATATATATATATATATATATATATATATATATATATATATATATATATATATATATATATATATATATATATATATATATATATATATATCATCATCCTATTCATCTTCTTTTGCTCTCAAAAAGTTACCAATTTAAAATTAAGCTGGGGATGAACACAAATATTACGTTATTATATTTATTATATTAGTTTCCATTGAATTAGCATGTTTTGACTCTTACAAGATAAGAGTTATTTAAGTATTCTCCATAACTTAAATTATTTCTTTAACCCCAAATGTGCATAAGGAATCAAAGGACCTTACCCATTTGCTAGTTTTTTGTTGATCATAAATTGAAGTTGTAGTAATGAATGTTTCAACATTGAAACATCTATGGAGCCATTATTGTATATAGTTTGTATGTCCACAATAACACCTACTTTTACTCCACATGATCATCTTTTTTTTACATATTGTATGTGTGCGTCATCACTTAATTATAAAAGAAGGTGAATTGACTAATATCACATCACACTCATTTGCTTAAAAAGCTATAATAAATATCTTCTTGCGAGTAATAGACACACATTTATGAGCTTGATGCTAAATGGATAAGAATATCTTATTCAAGAGAAAGTAAGACCATTATATGAAAGTGGCTTCATCAAAGGAATTAAAATTATTTCATCAATATTTCACTCTTTTAGTGGTGAATGTCCAACAAACTTACTTATCTTCTTTCCTTTATCCTTCTTATTCTAAAATAATATTGATGCCTAATTTAATTTTAGTAAATAATTGGTCAACATAAAATTTAATAATTATTGAACATGTTTTCAACATGAATCAAATTATATTCAAATATGGTTTGAACATGTTCAAAGATCTATTGAACCAAGCATGAACAATGTATAAACATTGTTTGATCCATCTTTTAGTATGTATGAACAAACACATGCTCGTACCTTATAGTTTGGAGCATATTTGAAACCAGATCAATTGAATTTAATAATAATCAAATAGCATGGCTTAAAAAAAATAAAACACATGTTTGCACAACTTTAAACTATGTTTAAGCATGGTTCAAACACTATTAGAATATAGTTCACAATTAGAATTGAAGCACATTATTTCATACTTTATCTAACTTTATAATAACAGGTTCATAACATTGACCTAATTATGATATATTATAAAAATATTAAAAAATCAATAGCTAGGTTTATTTAAATTACCAATAATGAAGAAATGTTAGACTTCACCTTTTAAGGATGTGGGTCAAAACCTTTGCAAAATAGTTAGCAACACTTTAATCGTAAGTGCACCTCAACTCTTCTCTATTTTCAATTACATAGAGTATGCATATTTGGCGTGTGCAAAAATTCAATATGATGTTTTTTCCTTACTTAACTTCTTTAAAGGTTATTAATATTTTTAGTTTGAATTTAAGTTTTAAAGTTAGCTTCACACTCTAAACCCTAAACCTGTTAGCCATTAAACTTTAATTTATGTTCTAGTTGTCATGTTAGATCCACCTTCCAACCATATTTTCCATTATAATGTCGATTATATCATTATTGAACAATCTTAATAAGCTTTAAACAATTATCAAAATTTATTGAATCTTTTTTGAAAATTATCAACCTATTTGATGTGTTTTCATAATATTTTCAGCACCCTTAATTTAACAATATTTGAACCAACTTTGATGCCTAATAGACTTATTTGAATCTCAAACAAACTCTTGATCAAACCTTCTTTGACCCTTCATTAAACATGTCAAACTACCTTCAAATAAGTGTCCAAGAATATTTAACCAAGAGTTTGAATAAGGTTTGAACAAGTTCAATTAAGGTAATAAATCATTAAAATTAGTTCAAATATTGCTAAATCATTTATTGAAACATCACAAAGGAACATAAAATAGGTTGATCATGATGTTCAATTATTCTAAAACATGATCTGATCATAACTAAGATTTTCAATGATTATTGAATGTGGCTTCAACATGAATTTAAGATTTATTCATTTGAGAAGTTGTACCACTTTTACAAATGTTTGATTAAATTCTACCATTTAAGAGGCATTACCTAGTGTGGATCATATATAATGCCACTAAGTGAGGCAAGGGGCCGGGAGTTGGTAAGGAACAAACTACTTTTATAGACTAATGACCATATTTCCCAAGCTACACCTATGTTACTAGAATTTAAATAAGCTCCATTTTAATTTTATTTTTGTAGCATATTGATTATTTATGTTACTTAATAATGGAGCAAATTTTATGCTACCTAAAGACATATGACCCTTTGTGGGAAGTATTTGATCAATATTATAGATTAGTAGTCTACATTTACCATATGCTTTCAAGAAAGGAGAACTTCAGGAGGTTTGATGTGGCACTTATATAAGTCATTACAGATGATCAAAAGTACCTTAAGTCATGGGTTAACAAAGAACTCATATTTTCTAATGAACTTGAATAAAGTTCATTGGATTATCTATGAGATCTCACTTTCTATAAAGTCAATGTAGTTGTATGATCGCCATCCATCTTGTATCTCATTATATAAATTGAAGAAAGTGTCTATCGTGGGCTATATTAAATTATTTCATTTTAAATTGTAGAGGAATTTAACATTCCTTGGGTAGTTTTTACATTTATCGCATGATGATTGCTTTATATTTTATTTATAGTGGTGACTCAATAATGTATGTAATTCTTGACATAAAAAATATGAAATCAATGCAAATCTTACATAAATTTGCATATAAAATTTTTCATGCAAACAAATTTTATCCACATATGAATTTTTTATGAGAGCTTAATCTCATGGAATGAATTATGATATTGCTTTTAGATCCTTGTGATGATTTGAATGAACTTATTCAAGGAAAAATTTAACTTCATTGGATCATGTGTTTAGGGGATATTTTCTTATCAAAAAAGAATATTTTCATCTCGTCAAATTGACACCTCGATATTATAGGCATAAATTTCTCCTTTTTTTGTTAAATCTAATATAATTTAACATCTTAGAAACCAATAAAAATTTCTACAATTTTGTTGTTCCATATTTAAGCTAATTTTAACAAGATAAATCATAGCTCTTGTGATAATCATGAGGCAAGACCCAAATTCTTAATTTCGGCCCCTTGTTTCTATTTTGAGTATAACAAACACATTACATGTCAACATTTTATGATTTTTTTTATTTTTTTTTATTGGAATGCTATTGAAATTTCTTATAACTTTATGTTTTCTATTTAGCTATTTTGATAAGATAAATCATATCTCTTGCAATAATAATGGAGCAAGATTTAAATTTTGAATTCTATCTCATATTCACTATTTCAAAGAAAAATCATTCTTTTCTCGCTAGAATTTTGTGATGCTAGCCTTGTTTGGAAAGATTATAGAATTTTACATGAGTGGCATACACAGGTCAGATCTCTTTTGGAAACTTGCTAATTATTTCAAACTTAGAGATTATACAATTGAGCTCAAATAAATTAAATTAAAACTACAAATTAATCTATAATTTTATTTTAAATTTTACTAACACTACATTTCTTATTTTCATTTATGCCACCTAACCTCTTCCTCCTTATCTAATTGTTAACTCACCTCTTTACCTAAATATAGATTGGACACCTTGTCACACCCCAGATGACCCCCCTTATGCTAGGGTCAGTCTGACGTGTAACAGAAGAGGATGACTCGATTGGACACAGATTCCACCAACACGTTCCAGCCTGTGCTACTGCAGAACGAGCAAGTGAAAGGTATATCTAATCAAATCATCACTAAACTATTTGATATTCATATACGTAACTTAATTCATAACACAAATACCGGAAGCATGAAATCTTTAAATAAATCTGAGCTAAAGACATTTAATTTGTATGCACCAAAAAAGCCTTTAAGCTTCCCAAAACTATTTCAACAAAAGCACTAGCTTCTACCCACTCGTCTTTTCAAAATTTTAAAGCATAAAGCTAAAAGCTTAGTGAGACAAGAATGCTAAAACAAGCTCGACAAGACAAGAGAAACAACCGCATGTATATGTAAATTTGTAAACCAGTAAATCAGATCCAAGAATGTAACATTATGTAACAATATCGTAGGCCGCAGAAAAGTAACAATGTAAATGAATAATATGTAAGTTCATCCTGTATCAATCAATGTCGAACGTGATTTTCATTTCGATATATCGGTTCTATATCAAATCATTTTCATTTTAGAAATGTCATTTATAATTGCTTAGGTTTTGACTTTCATTCATAAGGGTCGTCACCCGGCCCGTAAAACAAGCTGTAGGTAAGGCAGGGCTCGAACCATACTCTACATACCTAACAGCCCCCTGACACCAGTTGGACAGCCTAACGACACCAACCTCAAAATGCAGTCGGGGATACTAAGATCCCCTAATCACGGCTCATCTCATCGAACTTTGCCTATCTGCCATTCGTCAGTATAGCCTTCCTATCACAATTTTCTCGACATTTTCTTTATCACATTACTGTATTTAACATGTTTTCAATCATTTCTATATGCACAATGAAATCAATGTTGAACTAGCTGACTTGTAATCATTGTAAACCATAAATCTGTGCACGGTCAAGTAATCAACATTTATATATGCATTCAACATGACAGAAATATCTACATTTTATATATGCATTCATACAATTTATACGAAGTCGTAGAAATAATGGCATACATAAGAAGAAATTGAATTTACATTGTATGTCTCACCTCAGTCGTGTTTTGATGCACCTCGATTCCTCCTCAGTACACAACCTATAATAAAATAACTCTTCTAAGCACTTCTATGACATACAACTCATAAATGAAACATAATTAATCTTACCAAATTGATCTCTCCTCATAAGCTTTGGAAACAGAGTACTTAATTCGAAAAGAAATCTCCTACGTCACTATTAATACCTGCTTCAATCAATAAACTAGAATTAACAAACACTGTCAATCCAAATCCCCCTCAATAATTCTACCACTCACCTAGCAGCCAAAACGGTTCGGAACTCCTCAATCACGCATTTCAACGCCAAGGAAGGCTGCTAGCTGAAAGAAAAAGGGAGAGGGAAAGAAATTAGCAACTTACAAGTTTCCCCTAAGTTTCCCCGATCGGCCAGGAACAGGAATTCCCTAGCCGGGCCGATCGGTTCACGGAATTTCCCCCAAACCGAGCGGCTTACGGGACTTTCCAACCGAAAGGTTCTGGAACTTTCCAACCCGACCCGGCGTTACTGGAACTTACGGCTTCCGGCTGAAGGAATTCGGCTTCCACCAGTGCGCAGTCCAGCGGAAGGGCCAGGTTCTCGCCGGCGGACGCCGACAGGGAGGGAACGGCTCGCGGTCACGAGCGGTCCGTCGTCGCGATGCAGGGAAGGGCTGCGCGGGCTATGCCACGGCGCACTCTAGTCAAAGTCGACGACGAAGCGACGGCTCGCTCGGTCACGGAGCCGTTGCCGAGGAAGGAAAGGAGGAGGAAATCCGTCGATGCCGAAGGAACGGGAGCGGTCTCGATCTCCTTTACCCCTCCTAAATTGATGATAGCTCATAGAAATGGTGTTGTATAATCAGTAATGTGGAGGAAGGGGAAGATGGGTTCATGAAGAGACATCAATTTTTTTATGCATGAATTCTAACAAAGAAAACTCACCTCTAGAAGGCAAGAAGTTTGATATTATAAATATTTTTAGCCACTTTTGTATAACCTTTAAAATTTATCTTACTTCTAAGGTCTATGAACTACTGAGATCAATGTGCGATGAGTCAGTGTTAAGATAAATCCATTATAAACTTTCTAAGATTTTTATTTATATTTTTGTTATGATGCAATTCCAATATTTGTATTTTATTTGTATTATTGTTATTGTATAGGCTTTATTTATAGAGAGATGGCATATCTTTTTATCACAATGATTTATACTCTACCTTGTCGATTATTCACCTTTAAGGCATAAATGATATAATAAAATAATATCTTTGAATCATTGTCTATTTTTATTATTAACTCTAACAAATTAAAGCAAAAAACATGCTTCATTTATTGAAAGTTTCTCTTCTAGGTGCTCTAGAGTATAGTTAATCTTAGGGAATCTAGTCTCTTTTGGAATATTGTGTAACCACAATCATCTAATTTATGTTGACTTATCCTTGATGGAATAACTTTTTAAGAGTATTTTACATTAGTTAAGATAAAATTTATTAGCCTTACCCCATTGTCTCTCTCTTTTATCTTCTATACATGAATAATACTTTTATATTATCATACTTTTTCCTCATAATAAAATATTGACCCAACTAATGGAACTCGATCACTCTCTATCCATCTTTACATTTGAGATATAGCTACCTTTTGATTTGTATTTCTGAACCAAATCTTTCAACTTATGTCATTACCTTTTTTAAACATAGATGTCATTTTCTAAGTAAATTAGTTATTATTGCATAAGATAACTAACTTCACTTCATCTAATCTTGCTCACCAAGAAATTTCAATTTCAATAATCTCTTGGTGGTATATTGATGTCTTAATTATGAATTATGTGTGCTTACCATTCAAGCTATTTACTCTTTCTATGAGTATTTTTTTTATTTTAATGTAACTTTATTGAGGGTATTTTTGTTTGTTGATGGCACGCAAAAACATCACATTCAAGTCTTCTATATAAAAAAATATCATTTTTTATTTATATAACTTTCCACACTAAATGGTCACATACAATTTTAGTAATTCATATTAACATAACAAGGTGGTCACTACTAGTGATTTTACTTCAGAAGAGGTAGCTTCGTGCTCTTTTTGAAGGAATGGGAAAGGCTTATAGTGGTTCTCTACTTATTGTTCCATCTACCATTCTAATAGGCAAAGTTGACCTCCATCATTAGAAATAATGAGCTTCTAACCACCATTAGAATATTAGACCCTCTATCTTTACTCTAATAAGTATTTTGATGTGGTATATAATGCAAAGGCAAAAGGAAGTGACCTTAATACAAGAGCACAACCTAAGAAAGCTAAAACACAACATGGAGGTCCAATCATTGGGAGCATGATGAAGCCTAAAGAGTAAAGAATTTATTTAATAAGAAATTTAATTTTGTGAAAATTTTATTAAACTATGTATTTGGTACTTTGTGTCGATAATTATTACGACTCAAATTAAAATTTCAAAATGAGAAAAAAATAATTAAAATTAATTGGAATTTTTTTAAGTTAATTGTATTTTTAATCATATATGGAGAGACAAAGAAGAATTTGAGTGATTTTGGGTGGCTACAAAGGGTGATTTGGGTTACACAAGTGGTCGGGCCCTTCTCCATTTCCCTCTTTATGGGAATTTTGAAAAATAAAATAAAATAAACCAATTTATGTTCTATTCTACAGTTAAATTAAATTTGAGAAAGTTGTTTTAAAAAAAGTTTAAATGAGAATTCTAAAATTTTTTGTGGCCTAGTGGTTAGCCAAAGCATGGAAGAATTGGTAAACTCTTCAACCCAAGACAAGTGAGTTATCTAATTTTTATGTTATTATTTTCTTTATAATATCTTGTTGTGAATTGCCTTTTTTATCTTCCCTCTACCTTGTAAAATAAAATCTATAACAAAATACCAATGAAATCTACTCTAAAAACAAATAAGGGTGGTTGACCAACCAAGTAAAGGAATCGGGCATACTTTGCTTATAAACACTAATTACTAGTTTAACCCTTCCAAAAAACATTCAAAAACTCCAAAAAATATTTTATAAACATTAATAACTCATATATAAGTGTTTCGTAATGTTTACTTTGAATTAAGTCATCCTATTAAAACTTAAATCTAATCTAGGTCATCTAGACAGGCTAAGGCTTTTTTTCTTTTATTGGAGGGGAAGGGGGGATCTAGTACTTTTGAAAAATAAATTAAAAAAACTTGAGCTTTAAGGTGACATTTATTCACACTAAATCTTTGAAGTTAAAGTTAAACCTCTCATGTTGGACAACAATGTTGTGAAGGCCAACCCCATTTGTGCCTAAATCTCTAATTTTGCAATAAATCTAATCACACCAAACATTCATCACATTCATAAACCTTTAATAAATAATTTTCAACCAAATTTGGGTCACCCAACATGATCCAACTTTAAGCCACATCAAGATTAGTAGTAGAGTCTGAATATTAGTGGAGCGGTGGAGCATAGGTCACTTCAAAGTTTGGATGCTTGTAAAGGTGCTTTAAAATGGTAAATAAGAATTATATAAAAGGTTTCATTTTTGTAATTTTATATTTAAAAATTTTAATTGCATTTTTTTTATTTTTAAAACTATTTATAAGCTATAAGTTTGAGTCAATTAGATGAACCAATGCACAAGTGCAAACTTGCCTCCATTTTCACTAACCAAGCTATATATCTAATCATACGCTACCTAGTTGACTTAAGTGACATGAAATTAGTGAGATAGAGTTCCATAAAAAAATAAACCCTATCCATACTTCAAATCAACATCGAAAAACTTACATTAGAAAATTTATAATTTAATTGCCAGGTATTTTGTATTAGTTTATCTACTTATGTTTAAATTTAAGTAAAGGCTATATATATATATATATATATATATATATATATATATATACGTACATACATACATACATACATACATACAATAAAATAAAAATACCAAACAAAATTTTGATCTTTTAAAAGCATGACATTGCAATAAACATGCCACCTAAATTTGTTAGTTAAGATTAAATAATAATCTCACTAAAAAGCTAAAAAAATTTGCCATTATAAAATTGGGGAAATTTCTATAGAATGAAAGACAAATAATTAACTTAGCTACACAAGTTCAAGCTTTAAACACTAGAGTATGAACTCCACCACAGAGCCCTGATAACCTAGAAGAAGAGTTTGTATAAAATCCTAGAATTGGTAATCCACTTGAGAGAGAAAATGTTGAAAATCATATTAAAAATAAAATATAAGGAAATAATGATCATGAACCCATAAAAAAGGTTAAGATAAAGAAACCAAGTTATGATGGCATTCATGACTCTAATAGGTTTTTAGAATAGCCCACCTAAATAAATAAGTTTTTTATTTGGTATCAAATTAATAATTATTAAAGAACCTCCTTTGCTAGAATGAAATTAATTTGTCATGCTAAAATCAATTAAAATAATAATTTAGCAAACAAAGAGTGGTTAAGGAGGACTTCAATAATTTTGGTGGAAATGCAAGAAATTCTTAAGTCCAACCAGAAGAATAAATGTTGACTATAAGGTAAGGTAACATGCACATAGTTGATTATATGAACATATCTAAAGATCTTGTAGCTATGACAAATTTCCTTGTTCATGATTTGCAGTTAGCAAATAAATTTGTAAGTGGTCCAAGAAGTAATATAAAAAACAAAGTAGAACTGCAAGACTCACTAACACTGTAAGATGCTTTTGATTATGCTTCATTCCTTGATAAGTATAAAGAATATTCCTATTTTAGGTTTAAGGAACACTCAATCACCTACAAGACTTGTACATTTTAGACTTGTAAATCCACTTCAAGAAATAACAGTTCTACTTCTAATGTTTCACCACAAAGTGAAATCTTTAGTCCACTTTTAAGAACACAGAAGTTATTATTTGCTTTAAATAACACAATAATATGCACGTACAATATCAGAGTAAGTAAAAGATTATGTTCTTATAAAATATGAAAAAGTGGAGGATGTTGTCGAGGAGATCTCTGATGATACCCTTTTATTTAATGAAGATATAGAACACTATATAGAAGACCAGGTGAGTGTCATGTGATATATGATAGTATAGGAATAAAGATTGAAGAAAGAGAAATATTTTCATCATGATGTGTGTTTAAGGAGAATAGGTATAAATTAGTTATTGATGGTGGTAGTGTTATGAATGCCTTATCTACCATATACTTCCAAGAGTTACTTTGAAACTAAAACACCATCCTAAAATATTACAACTGAGTTGGGTAAATTACACATTATTATCCATCACATCTATATGCCTAGTGGATATTATGAAAAAAAAATTATGAGGATTGTGGTTGGTGTGATGTCCTACATAGCTCATATTCTGCTAAGCAGACCTTAGCATTATGATCTCAATATGATTCATTAGAGTTGAGAGAATACCTATGTATTCAAACATGATAATAAGACCATAAGATTATTTCTAGTAATGCCAACGGACAAATAAGCATTTACTCCTCTACAAAAGCCTAACTCTAATTATAATCTTAGTTAGGAAAAATAATTAAAAACTTCATTTAATAGTGCTATATTCCCTTACTACTATGGAGACTCCTTTTGAGTTACCCTATGAGAGACATGGTCCTTTATCCTTAAATGGTTTGGCCACATAACGCGTCGGTCGTCCGATGACCCGGTTAGGAGAGTAGATGCATTAAGTTTGCCTTATGTTTAGAAAGGTAGAGGTAGACCTAAAAAGACTTGGTTAAGATGTATAAAAAATGACCTTAGTATACTTGAATTAAATGAGAATTTGACACATAATAGGACACAATTGAGACGAAGGATTCATGTAGCCGACCCCACTTAGTGGGATGAAGGCTTGTTGTTGTTGTTGTTAAATTCAATTAGTTATGTTTAAGCCTCCCAATGTCATCTGTGCTACGAAGGTGCATATAGGTGGCATGCAACACAGCCTAGGTCTTTTCTCCATAATGCAATCACCTGCATAAAAATCATACCTACCGTGCAACGAAAAACCTGGACAGGTATTTATCAAGTTTTCCCTGTCGTGCTATAAAAAGTGCTTACATGGCTTACCCATCACATTGCGAGTGATGCTTATGAGTTTTCTCATTCATACTATAAAAAGCACATACAGGTTCTTCTCATCATGACAAATGCCTCGCAAACAAGATTTTAGGAGTATTGAGTTAGAGCATTTTATACTTTTGCATAAGAGTGATGAATTTATATAATTTCAATGAGATTAAAAACCTTTCTACTAATTTTAGAGAGAGAGAGAGAGAGAGAGAGTAGAGTGGTTGTAGAGAGAGGGAGTTGTGAGGTTGCTCCGTTTGGAGGAAATGAAACAAAGAAGAAGATTTTTGTTTTTCTTTCAATTTAGAGAGAAAAGGGGTGTAAAGTTAGAATGGGGATTAATGCGGCTTCTATTGGGTCACCTTGGTACAATCGGTTGGGTGGCTACACGGCTAGAAGGATGGAGAGGAAAACAGCAATAGGAGGAAGAGGGAGAGTGACTGAGGTTGGTGTGTGTGAACCAAGGAGGAGATGAGGTGCGGGGATACTAACTAGAAGAGTGATGGGTTCCAAATGAGGCCAACTGGAGGTGTATCAACGTGGAAGGGATAGTGTAGGGAGAGGTTGAGAGAGAAGAAGAGAGCAGTTGGGAGGGTCGCAGGTCAAGTCCTGCTCGTGTGAGGTAAAAGGCTGCAAACTGTTGTGGGACGAGATGGAAAGCAGGAAGAGCTCGAGCTGCTTGGTGTTTCGAAGACTAATGGAGAGAGGAAAAGGATTGCTAGCAATGGGGCTAAGAGCTCGCCTACTAGGCACAGGCGACAGACAACGAATTGAGTGCGTGCGATTTGAAAGTGTTGAATTTTTTGGAGAATGATTGTTGAGTAAGTAATGATAAAGGATTTTGGTTGAGAGAATAAGTCATTTTGTTATTAGTATTTAATGAGTAGTTTTCAGGTTGACTTATATCAAATGACTTTGCTTATTTATAAGCATGAAAATCAAATATAAAAACTTCTATAATATTACAATTATTTTTATAAATGTATACTCTAAAATCTTCTAATTTATTACATGACCTAGAATATAATACTCTATATTAATAATCAATTATAGATAATCATACTTTAGAATCTTCTTATCTATTATAAGAGTTGTCAAGTATTTTTTTTATAAAAAAGTATATTAGTAATAAAATATTTTAGAATAATTTAGAAATATGCATCAAACTATCAAAGAGGCTTGGAAGATGATAGGAGGAAGACTTGGGGGGTCAACAAAAGGGAAATCTAGATTGCACGGCTAGAGCTTGTGCAGAGATGGGAGGCGAGGCTTGGAGGGGTCAACAGTGCATACTATGGGCTGAGACGAGTGAGGCCGTATGGCTTACAGAGAGGGGAGCGGAGGCCGACGCCGACGTCGAGCAGAGAGGAAGAAAGAAGAGACAGGAGAGTCTGAGGCATGAAAGGTCGAATGGGAGAGACTGATCATGCGTGAAATAATACAGCCGGAGAGGGAGCTGCCTTCATCATGTGATGGGCATGGGCGTGACTAGGAGAAGGCGGCGTATTGATGGAGTTGGTAGAATTTTTTTATTTAATTTTTTATTTTATATGTATAAAATTAAACTTAACTAGAACAGCAATATCATTAAATTAAAATTTTGTAATTCCAATGCATGTGTAAAATTAAATTTAATTAATTTAATTCACCTCAACAACTTTAATTATTTAATATAATTATATTAGATAAATATTTAATCTAACATAATTTAACATTGATAATTTAAAAAATAAATAAATATTTTTTGAAGCATTCTAAATACTATACCAACACTCCCCAGCAATTTTAATCAAGTTAAGGTACTTTCTCTACTACAGTTTTTTTTTTTTTTTGGTTTTTTTGTCCTGCTTTTGTATCAAAAATATTACACTGCTCTAAAAGATGTACAAAATAAAATACAGTTTCACAAAACAAATGAGCATTATTAACTGCTCCATCATCACACCATAAACCTCCGAATAAAAAAATGCTAATTATCACGAGCAACAGAGGACAGAATTTCCAAAAGCCAAAATTTATTTCCTGAAAGCATGGCAGCATTGAAAGAGAAGAATATTAGAGCAGCTCTAAGATGAGGCATGCATTTCCTTTCCTGGCTTGACAAATTGTTTAACTTTTCTCGGCCTCCCTCTAGTGATTGATGGCGCAGTTGCAATATCTACCACATCATCAAAACATGAACTTTGCTCCACAACTGATGCAGCCACATCTATGGCTGGCATGTCCCTAACATGGCTGAGAAGTCTGCTCAGATGCCACTCCACATAATCAAAACGCTCCTTGGTTAATGCGGATTCCTGGATTATAATTGAAGCAAGAGAGCGCAGCGCTTGCGAACGATACTTGTGGCTACTGCTCTTTGGAAACAGCGAGCTTTCTCGCCGCCAACGCGTCAACAAATACCTGTCAGGAATGAAAAAGCAATTTTTTAACGAGAGAACTCGAAGGGCATGTCGGCATAATATGCCGTTGGTTTCAAATCCTTTGCAGCTGCAGTGAACGTCTTCGTCAGAAGGTATGCAGCTGACAAAATGCCCTCCAACAGACTTGAGATGGTGCCTTACAAGGTAATCCTCTGGTGCTGTTTCATAAACTGCAAATTGAGCCGATGCCATTATTTCCTTCTGAAACATGCCAAAGGCGTAGTGTGTAAGAATTGTTGATGCATGTTCTTCAATGGGCATGCAGGTCTTAAGATTGATGGTCTGTTGACTTTGTCGTGTCGTTGCATCTTCTCCTGCCTGATTCTGGAAATCAACTGCAACACCCACCTGCGGTAAGGATCAAGGATCGATCCCTAAGCATTGATGACTTCAGGTAAGAAAAATGAAAGAATGCAAATTAGGAAGATAAAAGAATGTTTTGAGGTTGTTAACCTGTTCTACAAAACCCTTCAGACGTGTCTGCAAGTGCAGAAATCCTTTAAAAAATGACTGAATGGACAACGAGTGGCTGACTGTCAACAAACCACCGAAAAACCAACCTTGCAAGTATGGTAAAGCCCAGTAGAACCTGTTAGAATAAAGAAGGGATGCGTGCTTATCTTCCCCAAGGCTGAAGTCCATGACCATATTAGCCCATTGATCCTCAAATTCCTCCACAGTCTCTAAATCACAAATCCTCTGGAACTCAATTCTAAATCTATCAAATTCAGCACCAAGCAAGGCAGAAAACCAACTTGGTAGCTTCGATATTACATGCCATATACAGAAGGCATTCTTTACATTAGGAAGGTTGGTTAAGATTGCATCTTTAAGCCTCATATTCATGTCAGTTAATATTGTCTGTGGGAACTTTCCATCCATTAGCCGGAGAAAAGCCTATAGTAAGACAACATATTTGTTAGAATCAGTGATCCACTCAACTAAAAGCTTAAAGCAAACCAAGGTAATGCCATAGTGCCTCACACGCACCTCCTAGATGAGCACCATTACTAAGGAATGTCTAAGCAAGTGCCTTGCATTAAAGCATCGGACTGCAGGAGGTTTGTCTAACCATGATTTGAAGAGATGAATGATAAAATTTAAACACAAAGTTATCATGATGATAATTTGACATGAGATGATGTAAAATGAGCATCAAAAGTATGAGAAAAAAGGATGCACACTTGCAAATAAATTAGACAAATGTTAAGTGCAACACCATTAACTTCTGCTGTAATGAATCTTGAGGATAAAGAATATGGTTTTCAGGAGATAGAGAAAGTGATGAAGGGCTAGAAATTAGGGAGGGTATGAATATTAACAAAGATGGAATAGATTGTGGTGAAAATTGAATTGTCATCAAGTTATTCATGCTACAAACTTAAATAGTTTACTAGATTTAAAATAATTTATTAAAGAAGAGCATTGAAAATAGAATACATTGAAACTAGAAACATCCTAATTTTATCTTGCTTTCTTTAATGAGATGATTATCAATAAATCACTTAAAAAATTTATCATACTTAAAATTAGCTTACAAGTGACGTAATTTTTTTATTGCCTCATTTCATTTTGGTAAGCACCTAGGACTGCCTAGCACCTTGGCATTGGGAAATCATATCAACTTGAGAGTGCCTAGTACATTTGATAACTTTGATCACAATATGCCTCAATGATAGAAACACAGAATGAGCGAAAACATCCCGTAATATTTATTAATCCTTTTGTGCTGTGAGAAGAAAGAATTTACCTGTAAGGACCATGTCAATGACTCTGGCCTTTCATCTAGTAAGATGACACAGCAAAAGAATATAGTGTGTCCATAATTATCAATCCCAAACCATACTCCGACGGGCCTGTCATATGCATTTAGATGAAAGGTAGTGTCAAAAACAACGACATCACCGAACAATTTAAATGCATGAATAGAACTAGCATAAGACCAGGCAATATGCTCTAGCTTATTGCTCTCATCTAATATGAAATCATAACGAAAATCAGGATTCTTCTCCTTCATTGCCCTACAAGTTTTAAGAAGCTCCAACCCTTCGCTCTCCCGATTAATGCTCTTGGAAGCCTGAAGAAAAGTCTTCACATCCCTCTCACCAAATGCCAATTGACCAGCACCCGCTCCTCTCTCCATCTCAAGAGCCCTCAATATATGAGATTCTGTGCAACCACTCTTTGCAAGAGCAAGAATTCGATCCCGGTCAACTGCTGATATATTTTGAAGAGGATGTTGCATTTCGCTGCTATCCATCAACTCATGATTATGAACATTGCTAAAGTTAAGGACCAGCCATCTAGTAACTCCTGCAGAAATATTCTTCTTTATAACCATTTGTGCCTCACACTTGCAGCGTGAAGCCTTTCTATTCCTTTGTCGCTTCACATCATCAGTTTTTCGCAGCAAAGGAGGTCCTGCACGGTGGCAAACAAGCTCGCGCTTGTAAACACCCATTGGATGTTCAGGATTCCCCTTTGATCGTTCTCGCCTAACCAAGAAGCCATTATGCCGAGCAAAGTTGCAATAATACTCGAGGGCCTCTTCATCAGTATGGAAAGATTGTCCAACATATGGTGGGGGAATGGTTGTGGCAACCTCTGAGGAAATCTGGGTTCCTCCCACTAAATAGTTGTGGTCCCCAGACCCCATGATTTCAAAGACTGAATGTCCGTCCCCTTCTGCAGTGATATAGCATTGGCCATCACCACATGGGCATAACCTTCTCTGAATCAGTCCATCATATGAGGTTTTTATCATCTTCTTTCTGCATAATACAGGGTATGAATGAAATCTATGTAAACCAGTAGTATCTGCATACACAATATACATGCAGAAGAATAAATTACAAAAGTAACAATATTGCTAAATTTTCTCACAAATGGAATGGATAATTAGCATGAATAGAAATAATAATCAACAAACATAGGGAAAAAAAAAACATTAGACATCCATATATAGATTAATTCCACGAATAATTTTACCAAGTAATTTTTTTCCATGGAACTACTATGATTGTAGCTTCCATTATTTCTTCTTCACTTTGCATGAAATGACGGCAAAGCTTTAGTGAAGTTATATGAGAAAACTCCAGTCCGTGCACTTTATGGGGAACTAATTGAGGAGAAAAGGAAACATTTCAGTGGTAAGAAAGCGTAAAGACCTTGGAGTCAAAATTTTGATATAGTAAAACGGAAGGTGGTTCTGCCGTCAAATAATTTTGATTGTCCAGCTAGAGAAATTGGGCAGAGCCAGAATCCGTCAGGCTACCCATTCTTTGTTGACCAAATCTTACTTGATGATTCCAATCACTTGTTCATGAGAGCAAGTTTTGATTTCTATTGCCATTGCTTGTGCTTTCCTCCTCATGCAGCTAATGTGTGGGACTCTTCTTTCCATTTTCTAGATTGATACTTAAGTTTCTGAAGATCACCCTCTTCCTACAGCCTTTGTGCGGTGGCCTCCTCTCGCAGCCTTATGTTTAACAGTCTTCAACAATTCAATTTTTGTGATGACCTGCATACGGGTCTGACTGCAAGTTTGCTCAACGATTGTCTCTAAACTTTGTAATTATTTGGAAGCATGATTGATTTTACTCAGTTTCAACACAATCTAATTTTCAACTAGTGAGTGGATTTTAACTTTTTGCCTGGCTTTCGTGCTTCTAAGTTTTTATTTGTTATTCCTCATAGAAGTATATTGGATTAACATTGTCACATCCCAAACGATAACCTAAGACCCATCGAAAAGAAATGTAATAGAGAGGGTAAATTTAGGTGACTGAATTTTTCTTAAACAACCATTCAGAAAACTTTACATACCATAGAATAGTGTAAAAGATCAACACAGTTGTCTAAATTCACCCAACAAAATCACATTAACATCTGAATAATAATCGACTACATTCATAGCAGGCGGAAACAAACCAATTAAAACTTTTAATACCAACTACAAAGTATCTAAAACACTGAATATCAAAACAATACTTTTAAAATTTCCTAAACTTACCTTCAAAACTTATTTAAAATGCTTCCCCGTATAACTTCCAAAAAGGGGCAAAACTTATTCCAATTTCTCCTTACCTTTCCCTGAAAAACAATTATATTCAACTGATAAGTCATACAACTTAATGAGATAAGCAATCTGATACTGATTTAAATTATAGAAACGTAGAACATTAATATGCATGTGAACTAAACAATTAAAATAAAGGTTATGTGCATAATCAATTTGATTGGTACAAATACACAATAACTTATTAGAAATTCTTCTCTGCCTGAAACATAATCTACATAATACTACATAACACATATATATTCAAGATAGCTTTGAATTATGTCATGTGCAGTTATCAAAATTATTGGTGAACATATCATAATATAAAAACTGTGAAATTTCCTTTGTTTTTATAGGAGACTCTTTTACTCCATATTATATCATTTGAGGACCCTTTTGCCTCACTGGGGAACCCTTTTATCCCAATTCCTGTGCAGGTAATATCATAATATTTAGTCAATTTTTTAATTACTATCACATGACATATATAAGCTAAGTATGTTGCATGTCCACATTTTCAACAGTACAAAAAATAGTATACAAATAACCATAAATAAACTGAAATAATCGTTGAGAGGCATAAACATGAAACTATGCATATGACTTGGCTTTAAATAAACTTATAATGATTATTATATGAGAAAATGCAATGTAGATAATCAATATTGTACTCAACGAAAATGCAGAGAAGAATAAATATACTTCCTGTATTAGAATTTACAAATCTTACCTAAGTGGCGAACTTCTTCCAGAAATCGAGATGTCTAAAACCTCTTCCGCACGTAAACGATATCAACAGAACTTTTTCTCATACAAATACTATTTCAAGATATTCAAAAAACTTGATGCTTCAAATACTGAAATTTAAGATGACTAATTAATTACCTAGTAATTAATAATATTTCATTAAAAGAATTTAAATATTATATTTTATCAATTATTAAAATTTACTAGTTAGCGTGACAACTGTCACCCGCGCTTCCTACTAAAAACCTCCTTATTTATGCTTATTCCTGCTTAAAGTGGGAAAATAATATAATTTGAATTTGAAATAAAATGTTTAAAATTTAATTAAAATAAATTTCTTTCAATCTTTTACAATTCATAATAATCTTTAGTTAATTTAAACTCATTTAATTAATCAACGACCAAATAAATCATATTTAATCGTAATATATATATATAATCTTACATAAACCAACATGTACCTTGATTTTAATTTATATTTTACCTATATACTTATAAATCTAATATAATATTTACTTAAACCTTTAATTTCATAGAGATCTTAATATTAAATTATTAATTTAATCATTTCACTTTAGCTAACATAACAAACTTTTAAATCATTAATACTTTATTTTATTCCATAAAAATATTCCAACAAATTTCAAATTAATTCATTAATATACAAAATACCTATTTACCTATATAACAATAATTCATTAATTCATTAACAAAAGAGAGTAACCTATATAACAAAAGAAAAAAAAGAATAAATAACTTATCTATTACATTTCCCATGGGTCGATCCTCAGAAGACAGCCTGACCGGTACCCAGCCGACTCTCGGACGCGACTTACCCGCATGAGAGGAACTCACGTCGACCACGACGGTATCATGTAGCGACCACCCGCACCATCAAGCCCAAGGAGCCCTGGCCTTTCTCTCCCCCGTGCCTCACTTCTCTCTCTCGCGTGACCGGACGAGCCAGAGCCGTGGAAAGAAAGAAAAGAAGGAAATGTGAAACAATCGATTTATACTCTATTTACACAAATTTAATTTCCTAACCCAATGCATGTCGAGGTAAGTGCGGTTATTCCGTCCTTGCTACAATGTAACAGCGAAATAAAATGGCTAATTAAAGATTTAAATTAAATTTATAATTAGAATTGAGAACCTAATAATTATTAATTATTAAGAAATAAGGATTTAATTAATATCTAATTACCTTATATATATTTATATAAACAAATACATACCTATTTTGTGGCCTTACAAACATGAATTAGGTTCCTTTTTATTTTTTATTTTTATCAAAAATGGTAAATAGTTATTAAAAAAATTAAGAGTTTATGAACCTTAAATTTTGAGTGTCTGTTGCATGATTTTTGACATCTCATAATAAATTAGTAAAAACCATATACCATAATACATCATATATTAAATTTTGTAATATTACATCATAATTTCTTCTAAGTGCGGGATATAATATCAAACAAGTTAATAATATAAAAAATGCAATTTAAATCAAAACATTAACTACAATTTATAAATTATATTCTAATATTTATAAGAGCTCATATGAATAACTTGAAAATTTTTTTGATAAAATATAATATGTTTGTTTCTCAAATAACTAGATTTGCTCGAATAAATTTATGAAACTTTCTCAAATATTTTGATAAAATACTGCAAGTAAAATAAACTTCATAGTTGATTATATCTATATATATATATATATTTAATATTTTCAAATCATTATTCTTTATTTTGATATCCATGTTAACATTCTAGTTTATGCCACTCTCTACTTTGCAATATGTGACTTTATTATATCACTTTGATTAACACAATATATTATGCCTAAGCATCATATATCAATCTTTATTCTACTAATTTTGTTATTTACCTTCTAAATATTTTTTCCTTGTTCTAACTTTTCATTTATTTCAGTAAAAGACTCATCAATAAACCATGTTATTTTTGAAAAGCACCAAAGATCTCATTGTGAATATCCTTTATAAGCATATGTATTATCAATATAAAATGATAAAAACATAATGTTTATCCTGGTTTTAATCCTATGTTGATTCAAGAGTCTTTAGTCACTCTACAAGTACTTATAATATTAGTCAATGCTCCATCATACATAATAGCTTTAATATATTTGTTACACAATTTTGACCTTAATAAATATCAAATTAATTCTCATTGTGCTCGTTCATATGCTTACACAAGATTAATATAAAAAACATAAAAAGATCTTTTCATTGCAAATTTTTTAATTGCTAGAAATTGCCTCTAAAAATATGGGATAAGTTGCATAAGGGTGAAAATTTTGAAAATAGAATTAATAAATAATTGTGAAGACATATATGAGAAAAACTCATTATGAAAATCTAAAACTATCTTTGAACCATTACTCATGCAGAAGAAGCTTCTTGCCTCCTAGGATTACCTAAAAAATCTATTGAGATGAAAAGAAAAGAATTTTTGGATAATATATAAGCACAAAAATTGTAAAGTTGAATAAGTGATCGACATTGGAATTCTCTATTGAAAGACTTAAAAGGGAAGAAAAACAAAAAAAGGTTACTTCCCTTCTATCAATCAAAATATTGATATAAGAATCACGTTGTTATTAATAATTCATATTCAAAAGCAATCTTCTATTGGACTTAAATAATCCAACATATATAATTCCAAAGAAGCTCAAAAGAACTTTAAAATATAAGTAATGAATGCCTAGAGGCAAAAAAAATTAGAAATGCTAACCTTCTCAATTCATCATTCCCGAAGGGATTCAACCTCAGAAAATGATGCAGTTTCTTATAGGATATTCAAATATAGATGGATTTCAATTGAAAGGTAAGAACATTATTATCTTCTTTGGTCGATTCTCCGAGAATGTATGAACAATAGAATCAAATAATAAAATTTTGCTTTTCAAGTAAAACTTGATTGATGCAAAAGTGATACGTCAAGTTTATATGTGGGTGGGGAAGGCTCGATTTCATCACCTATAACTAGATAACAAAATAACAATTAGAATGATAATTCTACGGAAAAAATAACTAATAAAATAAAATCAAACAACAAAATATTTAAAAAAACAAGAAGAAAATCAATTATCATGTGATCTATTCCACTAGTAGTTAAATTAATTGGATATGCCTGTTAATAAATTATACTAAATGAAAATATTGAACTGAACTTGGTTATGTGCTTGACCTAGAGTTGGTTTCATGTGCTCTATTCCACTAGTTGTTAAATTAATTCATATCTCAATTATCATGATCACAATTTTTTCTAAGAACTACAATAGAAATGATCAGAGTAGATGGTATGATATTTTGATTTTAATCTATATAAACTCGGAAGAATAGAAGAATAGAATGAGAGAGAGAGGAGAGAGATGATTACATGCGGAGTCTGGACATACAGATACGTTCAGATTTTATAGTATACTATTGCACACAACACTGTACACGAATTTTTTTTAAAGGGTTTAGAGGATATTTTGAGTAATGTGTACACCAATACACAATTGGTATACCAGAATATTTTGAGCACAATTAAAAAAATAAAAAAAATACTTAAGATACCTCTATACACCCACTGTGTACTAGTGTACATAGTGCTCAAAATACCCCTTAAACACTTAAAAAAAACTCATGTGCACAATGTTACGTACACCAAAATCTGGACGTGTCTCTACACCAAGACTGCACGTAATAATTTCTCCTTTTGTAGGCTCTACCCCCACACTCCTTTCTCTCACCTCTTTCGTAGCTGCCTCTCTCTCTCTCTCTCTCCCTCCTTTCTTCCTCTTTTAACTCAGGTTGCTGGGATTTTTTTTTACTTCTGCAAAGAAAACTCCTTTGCTTTCTTTGAGATCATATTCATTCTTAAGAAGAAATCAATGCTAACTTAGCCTATGGATTGGGCAATCCGTTATAGTTTCAACCAATTGGGATACCCTTGCTTCTCTGATTTGAACATCGATCTGAATCCATATTGCAGTCTCGAAAGGTTATTGAGGTTTTGCATTTAGCGAATTCCAAACATAGAACTGTTTATCTAAGAAAAATGATAGATTGATGAACTCCGACATCTGATCCCATGTTCTTCCTGACATTGGCTCTTGCTCACTTCGCTACAGGATGGTACAGGTCTTCAGAGTAATCTTATTGGTGACTATTCTACAGTATTACAGATAAGTCATCTTTCTTCCACCTTCCCTTCTCACTCGAACTCACTTCCTAGATGGTTGGATATTGATTTCAATTGGTTTAGTTGCAAATCTTCTCTATTGTCTCTATTGGTAAATCAAGCTTATGACTTATCTAATAAAGTTATGGGTGAGAGGGAACATAGGATTAAAAAAATAAACTTGGTATAGGAAAATTGATTTGGTTAAATGCTAGAAAGATTTATCATGGATGCGATTTTTTGTTCTAAGGAATTTGTACACTTAAATAATGCTTAGAGCGAGTGAACCCATCTAAGTAGCTGAGTTCAAGTCAAATCATTCAGTCAAAAAGAATATCAATTTCTCACAAAGAAGAAATCACTAGAATATTTGAAGATTTTGCCAACAAGATCATGTTGCCAAAATTGTTTGACGCTTAACATATTTCTTTTGTACTTTTCATTGAGATCATTTTAAATCACCCAAACTATTTGCCCAGGTTATTAAATGAATTTTCAAGACTCGATGCAACTTGCCACCTAAAATAAATTCATTGAAGACTTTATTAAAATTAATCACCACTAAGTGAAGTAACAACTTCTAAACTTGTTTATTTTATAACAAGCACTAGCTAAGTCTAGCTATATAATTTTACTTGTATTACTCAAACGTAGTTTTTCCTGCAGTGTTATACCTCGAGTTGAATTTAAAAATAAGGGGTCCGAGTTTGTGATGGTGACTTCAGAAGTTTGTGAAGTCAACTCAACATTACTTCTCGCAACTTCTTCAATGACTCACCTAATTAGGCAATTTGAGTTTGAGATGACATCAATGAATGAGCTAGTTTTTTCTTGAGCGCTTAGACTCAACCAAAGATGACTCGAGGTTATTGTAGATTATAAAGTTCAGTGCTCTGCTTATCACTTTTAAGTCTTTGAAGATGCCACTTCATCTCCCATGTAGCTCATGCTGAGAGGCAACAAGCTCCTGCCTCAGAGCCGCATAAGTTGCTGCCAACCTTCAATTTTCCACAGTTAGTCTATCCATTTCAGCCTCCTGTACCATAATCTTTTTTTTTCCAGAACTTCAGCAGTGCTTATAGGCTCCAAATGGTGGAGTCCAGAAGGCGAAGGGGCCATGGTGCATCATCCCAAGAAACTGCACAGGTTTCCCAGGGAATGATGGTGGAACATATCCTCAAAAAGCCATAGATGTTCGGGGCAAATGGAAATAAAGTAGACCTGTGCATTTCCAAGAAAAACTCATCAGAATCATGAATGGACTATAGTTCCATTCCATCTTTACAGCCTCATAGCTTGAACAAGAATAAGGGGTTTATAGTTATATAAAAAGGCTAAAGATAAACTTTTAGTGATAGAATATTCTATCATCTAAATAAAGTTCCAGAAGAACTTCGGATAATCATATTTCACAAATCTGAACCGAATGCATTTATTCAGCTCACAGACTTCATACTATTGAAATACAAACATATCAAACGGTTTAATAAACCTGGTTTATCCAAATATGTGTTGTCAGTTCCATTAATTGAAACTTGTATGATTTAGATTTAGTAAGTGAAATTGACGGAAGCCATCTACAAGTTCCACCAATCCAATCAGCAAAAATTTAATAGATTCTTTGAAGAATGGAAATGAAAAAGCCTTGTATAATATAAGAAGATCTCATAGTAAAATTTCATTTTTAGAAAAAGAGATAACAAACTGGCATGAAACATGAATGGATGTCGTGTTACTTTATCAGCACTTCCTCATCATGTAATGATAATACAGATTCATTGAAAGATCCACTAGAAATATGTACTTCAGAAGTAGTTTAGAAGGATTAGTATGAAGTAAAAAAAATATCAATATAACCTCTTCTTTACTTTATAATTTGGTCCTTATATTAGCTTAAGTTCATGCAAGTTAATCCTATATGTACTAAAAGTCTTTAGTTATAAAAATATATGAATATTTGTTCTAAAGCATGATTAGAAGAATTAAGAGGCCCAGCATAATTTTAAGTTCTAGACAAATATTTTGCATAGCATATTCAGAATTTTGTTGATTTATTAAAATACATACTAAAATAACTTGTTTTGTTTTATCATACTTTTTCCTTGAATAAAACTTTTGTTTTTGATTGCATAGTTACCTATATTTGTATAACATCTTATATATATATATATATATATATATATATACATGCTTATTTTTATTATTTTAAGATATTTTGATATGATGTTGAGAACACAATAAAATTTTCTTTCAATCTAAAAGCATATTAATGTTTATATATTATATAACAATGTATGCTAGGTATAGTTTTATGCTTTAGTTTTCACTTGCATTTAAACTAATAAGCTCATTCTACAGAATATAACATAATCTTATCTGAATGTTAGTTTTGGGGAGTGGGGACCAAGTGATATGCAAAATTGATGTGATTACTATCACAACTTAATTTGACCCCGTGAGCCTTCTCTAATTTAAGTGATAAAAAACTTTAATCAAACTAATTTAATAAATACTAGATGATCGTTAACTTAAAAAACTCAACATGAATTGCATCATATGGCTTTTGATCTTAATGTAACTTGGCTAAATAATTGAATTAGCTTTATGCTTATGTGCCATACATGATCTTAATTAGAATAAATATTTGGCATCATAACTCAGCCTAAAAAATATTTCTCAAAATTTTTTAGTATAGTTATAAATTTAATTCAATCTATAAAATTTTGATGTTTTATCTAAGAAATGAATGAGTAGTTGTTTTTTTCTTAACCACATGGAATTTATATTTTAGATATTCAATTTGGTTTAGAATGAACTTTAACTTAAATTTATGAATTTTGTAATTTAAAAGTAAATAAATCATAGCTAAGCTCAAATTTTAAATATTTTAAAAGTAATATATTTAGGGCATGTTTGAGATCAAATTTGTTTAGTGTTTTTCTTTTTTTTCTTTTTTTTACTTTTATGTTATTTTAAAAAAATATGTTTATTTAGTATATTTTTTAGGCAATTTTATTTCATATTTTTAAAAATAAATTACATTATTTCTAAAAACACTCAAAGCAATTTTTAAATGTTTAAAGTATTATTAAAAACTATCACTAACAAACATATCTTATTTTGAATCAAACATTAAAAAAATAAAAATAAAAAATAAAAGTAATCTCAAACAGCCTTTTATATTAGTGTAACTTATTCTCACACACTATGTATATCTACTAATCACTATATATATAAATAATGTGTGTGTGTATACACACACACACACATTATTTTTATACATAGTCTGACTATATGTGATCTCATTTAACTTGTGATTATACTTGGTATAACAATCATAATCAAACTTATAGTGACATGTCATATGGCCATAGATTAGCACACTTGAAACTCATCTCTACTACCAAAGTTGTTAATATAAGTTGGCTAAAGTAGAAAAATAAATTCAGTTTTAGAAATCAATCAATATAAATTGACTTGATATAAATCTTAAACAAGACTCCATAAATTTGTTTGGCATGATTAAAACTTCATTTGTATTATTAGTTACAATGATATATACTCCATCTCTATTAAGATCAATGAACTTAAAATGATTAATTTTGATAAATAAATGTTATGATTTAACGATTTTAAATTCTACCTTTGATATCATAATTTCTCATATCCACTTCTATTAAAATTGAAAAAAAAAATTACAAGTTGGTAGCATTATTTGATTACTTGCGGTTTTTTTTTTTTCATATTTATTATTAAAAAATAATTTTAGATGATATATGTTATATGTTTCTTTGGCTTGTTAAATCCTTGACGTGCAAAAATTATTTAGAATATTACATTAAGGGGAGAAGCTCAAAAGTAATTATATCATATTAGCATTCATGATGAACCATTTTGATGAGGTCAAAAGGGTAGAAATTAAATGGCAGCATATATCTCAACTTTTGTAAAGATGCATGAAATTAGAGAATTTATATTTCATTTATGCACTGATGAGATAGAGTATAGTTATTTTCAATACTATTGTTTTTATTTATTTTCAATACTATTGTTTTTATCTCTATACAGCAACATCAATTTTGTAACATTAAATAGGAAGAGATTATAGGCCCCATGAACTAATGTAACTCATGTATAAGTCATTAGTAATTTTATGATAACAAACACTTGGAGACTGTCGCTTAAAAATGAGTAATAAATAATATATTAATATAAATCAAGAAGGCAAAAATGAAGAACCCAAAGAAATAGTTTCATGTGTAGATATTTATTGTATGATTAAATATATGATTTACCTAAAATAAATAAAGGATAACAAGTAAATTAAGATATAACAAAACTATTAATATATTTTAATTATTAAAAATATATGTTTTAAAATTATCATTAAAGTCCTTATGAAGTATTATATGTATTTCATAAAATCCCATGATAGAAAATTTATTAAAACAAAATATAAATTTTAGCATGATTTACAAGCTTATATTAAGGCTCACAAATCTTATCAAACGACAAGTGTCGTTCGGCCAAGAATCTCAATGATCATCGTGCCTCCACAAAGGTTAACAAGTCTCAACAAAGTGCTTCACAACCCCACACACACAGATATATACGTGTATGTATATGTGTGTGTGTGTGTGTTTATGTTAAGAAAAAGAATCCTAGAGATTGAAAACATATGTCCTGCCTCCAAGAAAAAAAACTTGTAATTAAACTACAAAGAGAGCTTCTATTGCTAAATCCTTCATTGGAGGAAATCTTCAAAGAAAGCTTGCTTGCTCAAAAGGTCATAAATATTCAAGAAGAGAAAAATAAGTGTTCATCCTTCATCACAACCTAAGATCAAATTTAGAGTAAATTATTTATCTCAATCTTTGGTTTTCTTGTATGTCATTTTTGTATACCCAAATGTGTGCACATGAACCTAGCAGATGTACCATCACACTCGATGACAATTAGTAGAGCCAAGAGGTGAACTCACTCACCCACCATCTAGAAAAACTCACCTCATATAGGCGATCACATGGGAGAACTCACTAACAGATCGTAAAGAACTCGCCCGCATGTAGACGACAATACAAAATAACTCACCTCAACCAGGCGGTCGATGCCAAACTTCCTGATTTGTATAGGCGACTGCAACAGAGAACTCATCACTTGGCATACGACACTCGCCCAACCTCCAGAGCACAGCCAAGCCTCTTAATAGAGCTATCATAATTATTATATTGTAACTGACATACAATTTCCTTTTGTAACCAACCCTTAGGCCCTATAAAAAGGAAAATCTCGATGGACTAAAGACCCTTTTTTTGACTTTTTACTATTGTTGAGAGAGAGAGAGAGAGAGAGAGAGAGAGAGCTGATTCTTGTACTTTGACCTACTAATTGTACTTATATTCTAATATAGTAAAAATTCTTATAATTTTACAATCTTTCTATATAGTCCTATCTAGTTTTGCCCTACTCTTCACGTGATTAAGGTCCTACATCACTTCACAGACAAATTTGGATTCACCATCCTCTTTGATGTAGTGAGCATAAAAAAATGTCTAGGACAAGAAGTCAAGCACTTAAAAAAGTAAGCCAACCCAGCAAGACAACCCATCGCTATAGGACTAGACACAACAATTTGTCACTCTATAAAACATCAAAGAAATGGAAGATCGCATCACTCACAGTCCTGATAAACATGGAAAGAGTACAAAGCGAGAGACCTAGAACCAAAGGATCCTCAGGATCCTCAGGATTAGCTATTTGTTGCGAGCCATCATTAGCGATAACACTGAGCCTCAATGACAAACGCACACTTACCCATGCATTTTCAAGGGAAACCATCGAAGCTCACCCCTGCTAATGTTTAGAATTCCACACTTGGAATCTTACAAAAGCTGGACCGATCCCGCCGATCATGTGGCATACTTCAAGTCCACTACATCTACGTTGGATATAAATGAAGCCTTAAAACGTTAACTCTTCTTTGCTACCTTCAAAAAGTCGACTCTAAAATGATTCTCTCGCCTCCCGCTATGAATCATCACATCCTTTGCCAAGTTTAAAAAGACATTTATCACTCAATTTGTCAACTCTCAAAAACCTCTAAAGAGTTCTCAAGCATTACTTCAAATGAGGCAAGAACTAGGCGAGTTACTAAGAGATTCATAATTTAGTTTCAGAGAGAGATATTGGAAGTCAAAGACCTAGAGCCAACTGTAAAGCAAGCCACATTTGCCTACCTACACGAGAGTCCATTCAGGTATGCCCTCGGCCTCTAACGATCAAAAACATTAGCAGAATTGTTGGAACTCACTAATAACTACGTCAATGTTGAGAAATACAATGAAGCCATACATTCCTCCATGGCAACAACCAAGGGAAGCTAGGCAGCAAAGTCATCATTTGAGTGATCTTATGTCAATAGGTAACGAGTAGAAAGATCCGATAAAATGGAAAATAAGCGACAAGAGCATCATATGGCAATCCAAAGGCATGAGTATGATCCAAAGTCACCCACTCACCTTACTACATATCAAGTTTACTTTGATAGAGATGATTACCAACATGATCACTACCCAGCGACACCTTTACAAATGTCAATAGCAAAGCTGGTGGAAGCCAACCAAAATTATGATACATCGACACTTCTAAAAATGGGATATGCATCCACGTCAAACACTAACACGGTCACACTCATAATGCCTACAGAGAGAAGTTTATTATTTTTTTAAGTTATCGTAGAGAGTTTTGGGAATATAGATAATGAGATTTGAGCGAGAAAGAAAATTAATAATATATATTTATTATAAATAATTAAAATTATAAAAAAATATATAATTAAATTTATAAATTTAGAAATGATAATAAATTTTATTCATTAAAATTATTAAAGTATATTTAAGTAAATTATATATATATATATATATATATATATTAAATAAGTAAATAATTTAATTTTAATAATTTATTTATTATTTTTTAATTATTATTTGTTTAACAACATATCTCATATTTTTAAAAATAAAAATATCCTATATCTATATCGTGTCAAGTCTCTGTCCATGCATCATAGATCCAAAATAAAGAATACTTCAAAAGACTAATATCCCTAAAAAATGTGCCAAGAGATGCATCGAAGTATTGTGCTTATCATAAAGATCATAACCAAAACACTGAAGAATACTAACACCTCAAGAGCTTGGTTGAGGAACTCATCAAAGAGGGATAGCTCAACAAATTGATGAGGAGGCCTAGAAAGGAGATAATTCACAAGCAAAGCAATTAATTAACACTAACTCACATGATTCACATTGCTAAAGTATTGTCATAAGGGAAGTCCCATTTTGTATACTCAATTTCATTATTCTACTCTCATGACAAAAATTACATTCTTGCTTATAAAATTATCAAAATGGAAACTCTCATTATGATTTAAATATACCCGTTTATTCTTTTATTGTACTTGCCATAAAATACACTGGCCATAAAAAAAACTTTCACGTCATGAAATGAATGAGCTCACCTCAACTCAATTAAGATCGAGGAACTCGTGATCAAACATAATTAATGACTAAGAAAATTATATCCATAAATAATGAAAGAGCATATTGGGCGACTAGCTCGGTAATTAGCGCACCATAAAGGATATAAAGTGCTTATTTAGCAACTGCAAACATAAGATCAACATTGAGTAGTTGGCGACTTTAATGTGGCAATAACAATAATGAGTGTTTGGCGACTTTATCATAATATCAACAATGAGTGGTTAGTGACTTCAATGTTATAATACCAACAACGATTGATTGGCGACTACAAAGACCAACACTCTGTGTGATTGGCGATTACGAAGACCGACACTCCATGTATTTGGCGACTATAAAGACCAACATTTTGTATGGTTGGTGACAACAAAGAAAAATACACCGTATGGTTGGCAGCCACAAAGACCAACACTACATGTGGTTCGCGACTACAAAGACCAAAACTTTGTGTAGTTGGCGACTCATCTCCCCTCAATGTACTAACAAACTCGCCAAGCCGATTGCTCGATAAAGCAAACATAAAATAATGAGACATTCATAATAATCAAGTACTTTTTATAAAAAAGAAAATATTGTGAATGCTAGTACAAAGAAATTACTTTTCTTTTCTCACTCATATGAACAAAAAAAAATTCATTTTCATTAAAAAGTCAAAATACATACTGCGGGTGCTTAGTACAAAGAAATTACCTTTTTTTTCACTCACCGAAACAAAAAAAAATTTCCAAAATGAAATGAGAAAAAGGCCAAGACAGGTGTTACTCACCCCATCGTCTCCTCGAGCTTCAACTTCAAGATGGTGAATACATTATTACAATCCAAAAACTGAGGGAAGATTCATCCCCGAAGAAATGCTAGGGGCAACCAAGTAAGTAGCCGCGCCCATGTCGTCTGAGAGGAGAGCTAGGGTGCCTACAATAAGCCTTTATCCCATCACATTAGGTTGGCTACATGAATCCTTTTCTCTGTTGTGTACTAGTAAGTGTCATATTCTCATTTAATTCTAATAAGATAAGGTTATTTTTATACTTCCTAACAAAAATCTTTTAGGTCTACCTCCACCTTTTTTAACATAGTTTACATCTACTCTAGAGTGCCAACTACAAGAAAAAGCACTGCCTACAGAGCTCCCTCAGCGAGATACCCATTATTAGGCATGAACCTTCTACTCATTTTAGAGGATTTTTGAACACTCGGCATCACCGATGCAATAAACCTAGTAACAACAATTGAAAGCTATGAATTCACAAGCTTCTCTTGCACCACCGTCTCAATAACACTCGTTCAAACAATCTTTGAGGTACTCATATCAACTAAGGGAACAATAACATTCCCTCTATACAAGGCGGTCTCGACAACAACAGACACCATGATCAGATAAGAAAAAATTGCCTCAACATGAGGCGATGAAACACCCTCTCCTTCAAGTGTTCATCTTGGCTTTCTTATTTTTCTTCTCGTGGTAGCTCAACAAGAGTTCATCAATATCAATATTGAACCAAGATCTTTTAGACACCATGTAAACACTCAAAAATGACAAGAAATTAAAAGGCACTTGGCACAGGGCATGATGAAGGAATGATGACCAACTATAGAGCTCAACTACCCCTTATATAGCCATGACATGTAAATAGCACCAAAAAATGAGTCAAATCAAAGGTGATGTGATATAACCGCTCATTAGATTTCATCAATGGTTAAGCATCAAAATAATTGCACTATACTATTGACTTTATCACAGTCCTTTTCCCTTCTATCATTTTTGTGAGTCACCACTCCAAGGAGTAGAAGAGTTAGGAAGCTAAATATATACCTAAATGTGCGCACAAGGGCCTAATGAACAAATCAGCATGAAGAATACATAGTGACAAGTAGCAGAGCTAACTGGAAAAACTCACTCAACTGCCATCCAAAAGAACTCGCCTCATACATGCAATCACATGGGAGAACTCACCAACCAATCATAAAAAACTCGCCCTCATGTAGGCGACTGTACAGAGGAACTCACCTCAACTAGATGGCCGATGCCAAACTTTCTGACTCGCATGGGTAACAACATCAGAGAACCCATCACTCGGCATATAGCGCTCGCCCAATTTCCAAAACACAAGTGAGTCTCTTAGC